>JACEEZ010022169.1:225836-265836 GCA_016584305.1 Chionoecetes opilio
CCCCGGTGACAGCTTCGCCCTGCCGGCGATGGTCGAGTGACCTTCAGGCGTGAATTAGTTTGTTTCATTTTTGTGTTCATATTGAAATGAATATGTTTGTCAAGAAGAGTTTTGGGGCGTCATCGGGGCACAGCATAAAAGGGGTTGGTAGTGCACGGTGTGTGGCGTGGTGGGTGGGGCAAGGGTAGTGGTAGTAGTAGTTCAGTTATGTTTCCATTATTCCGTATGTAACTTGCATATGTAGAACACGATTTACAGCAAGTATAGAATGTTATATCAATAAACAAACACAGTATAGTTTGCACATACAGACAGCAAAAAGCTTACAGGTATTGACATCACTTCTACCATCAAATATGAACCTAAAAACTCACACAAACATGAACAAAATGACTATGAACACGCTAACAAACGAGAAGGGGAGGAGAAGGAGGACAGCCACGTATTCCTGGGATCTCAGAGACTGTGTATTTTACCGAACACAAACGGCGGCGGCTCAAATACTGCAACACAAAACAAAAATAGAAAGGAGGAAATAATAAAAAGAATAAAAAGACAGAAAAGAGGTATAAAAACAGGACGCTGACATTCCGCTCCAAAGAGGAACAAAAATAGAACACAGTCGTTTCAAAGCCAAACCAGCGCCTGAGGTGACCAGCCAATCACTCGCTCACACAGTTTGTTGACTTAACTTTTAAGGCGGCGTCACACTAGCACTTTTCCGTCTATTTTTTCCAGCAACTTTCTAAAAACTAACAATTTTTTGACTGCAAGCCGTCACACACACAATCGTTTGCCTGCACTACCAGTCAGCTGTTCCTGCGACTGTAAATAGACATGGCTCCGACGCCAGGGCAGGCTAGAGTACCTTAGGGCAGGCTATCGCTGGTATACACTTAATTATGTGTATTATCAATCGTAGACGCGCCAAACAAGCTAAAATACATACACATATATACATAAAAACAGTAATAGATGAGCGGGCATCAGCCCGCCGCTGGAGCCGCAGCAACAGTCAGGTCACAGGTGGGCGGGACGTGAGGTCACTCCCGCTCCTTATTTATGAGAAATTCTTCTGAACTACGTGTCCACAGCCTTTCGTCTATAATTACAAGTTGAAGTCTTGAAGAGTGAGAAACGAGTTTTGAGTGTCTTGAAAAATATACACAACAATCGAGTCATGCGAGAGACTGTTGGCTGTTTTATAAAACTGGCTTTTAAATGTATCTACATGTGCAATAGTCACTTGAATATTTTTCATACTTTCAAATGTATTGAATTATATTTTGCAAAAAAATCCTGATTTATATCGAATATCTTTAAAGTTATCACTATAGATTTCGATTTGACTATGAAAGTTGTCTTCAACTTTCCATATGAAGACGATCAGGATCGTCTGACTCAGACTGCCTAATTCAGACGGAGTAACTAGTCAGAACGAGAAAAAACCAACGGAGATTGTCTAACTAGACGGAAAAAGTGCTAGTGTGACGCCGCCTTTAACACGCATTTCACAGATCAAATCAAGTAAATATACAAACAAGTGATGTCTGTATTCCGTAGATTGTTTTTGTCCCTCAGTGATATACTATATTTAACCCTTCTTTCTTTCCTCTTATAAATATATATATAATATATATATATTATATATTATATATATAATATATATATATATATATATAATATATATATTATATATATATATATATATATATAACATATATATATCTATACATATATATATATATATACATATATATATAATATATATACTATATATATATATACATATATATATATATTACATATATATATATATATATATATATATATAATATATATATATATATATATAATACACGTCTCATTTCCCTAGATTATTTTCATCCCCCAGCGATATACTATTTTTCCCCTTTTTTGTTTCCTCTTATAACTCCAGCTTGGGGCCACATTCGGAGAGGCTAACGTCCATGCTTCATGACCTAGCGACATCCATCAGCTGTTTTGGCATTCAGCGTGCAGATTGATGACGTACTTAAAGACGTTGAGCTGTCAAAAACAGGCAACTGCCTACAGGCAGTTGTGGAGCACGCAGTATACATAAAAATACTATACTCATAAATTGAGTATATATGATGTTTTCTGACTCAAGAACTGAACAGGGTAAGTATACAAATTAAATTAGGCCATATAACAATCCCATGCGCTCGTGATGGGTTTGTTATGGGGTGATGGGCTGAGTGGTGAACGGTGGCATCTCACCACGACTCACTACACCACCACAGTGACACAGTCATGATAAATTACCTTTCAACAGCCTTCCTTGATAAAATGGTTCTAAATTCACTAAACTTAGAACAGGATGACCGTGTGGATGCTAGTAGTGACCCACTAGCATTGCATAGCCTAACATATCCACTTTCCCAGTATATCTATCCTGATGGATTGAAAACACAACACAGTGATGACGCATTTTCAATTTTAAGCATGAATATTAGAAGTCTCCCAAGTAACCTGCAGATGTTTATTGACCAATGCTTGAATGATTGTAGTGTAAAGTTTGATGTTATGGGATTCTCTGAAACAAGACTGGATAATGATTTAGTTTCTTTGTATGATATGCCAGGATATAACTTGTATGCAATGAATAGGGACAGAAATGGTGGAGGGGTGTGCATGTATGTAGCTAATATCTTTAATCCATGTGTGTTACCTGACTGCTGTATGATAGAGAAACATTTTGAATGCGTCTGTGTAGAAATAAGCTGCAGTGAAAAGGAGACTAATTTTATAGCTTCTGTATACAGACCACCTAAAGGAAACATCTCTGAATTTCTCAATGCTATTGATCTTTTGTTTGATTTCATTGAAGTTAAGAAGTTTACTTATGTTATTTTTTGGGGGACTGGAATCTGGATCTACTTAAATTAAGTGATCCTGGTGTAATAGATTTCATGAATGTAATGTACTCCCATGGATGTTATCCCTAACAACGAAACCTACTAGAGTAGCTGACAATAGTGCCTACATTAATAGATCATATATGGGCCTCCTATCCGGAGAAAGAAAAAAATGTAAAAAACTGTATTCTATACACGGACTTAACGGATCATTTTCCAGTTTACTCACAATTTGTTCGAAAATTTAATTATGAATCCACAGCTATATACAAAAGAGGTGCCTGTCTGAGATAAACATCAACAAATTTTAAGGGTGACAGCAAATACAAATTGGAACAGATCTTAGAATTAATGATCCAAATGAGGCATTTGATAAATTCTATAGTCTATACAATGAAAACTTCCAAATATGCTTTCCACTAAGAAAGGTTAAGATTAATAATAAACATATTAAAAGTCTCATATTACTTCGGGTTTACGAAAACAGTATCCGAGGAAAAGCACAGACTGGAAAGATTGGCTGCCAAATGGCCTTAAAACATATGGATTTCGATATAGAAAATACAGGAACAAGCTCGTAACCCTTCTGCTGTGTTGCCAAAAAATAATTATCAAAAGATCAGTTAAAACTTAGACAAGGAAATGTTAAATCAACATGGACCGTTATAAACAACTTGATGGGGCAGGAAAATGGCAGACACAGTAATGGAAATAAAACTGAAAAATGACATTGATCTTGCTGCAAATATCTTCAATAATCACTTTTTGAATATACCAGAAAATCTAAATCATCCCAATGACATTCAATTAAATTCTCACAAGCAATATTTTAATAATCCTGCAATGCAATCCATTGCATTGTCATTGTATTTGTATCCAGTTACCAAAGAGGAAGTTCAACAGCACCTTAAGTCTCTGAAAAACACAGCAGCAGGCTATGATGACATCCCCCCAAGTCTCCTCCGACACACAGCTCAGTACATTGATGTCCCACTTACTCATGTCATTAACCAGTGTTTTAAGGAAGGATGTTTCCCAGATAAACTAAAAACAGCAAAAGTGATTCCCATCCATAAATCAGGCGATAAAGGAGATGAAAACAATTATAATCGACCAATATCTATTTTACCATCAATAAGTAAATTGTTTGAAAAATCTATTGTAAAAAGATTTAGTGGATTTTTGGAAAATTTTAAATTGTTATCTGAATATCAGTTTGGCTTTCGCAAAAACAAATCAACGGAAAAAGCAATAGCAAAGTTCACAAGTGAAGTGTATAACTGTCTGGAAAGGAAATTTCATGTTGTAGGAATATTTCTAGACTTGTCTAAAGCTTTCGACTCACTTAATCATAAAATATTATTAGATAAACTTGAAAATTTGGGAATAAGAGGTGTACCACTTAAACTATTCACTAGCTACTTGACAGACAGGAAACAAGCAGTGTTTTGTAACAACAATATATCCACGCTGAAAAGTACCAATAGGGGAGTGCCTCAGGGATCAATTTTGGGGCCTTTACTATTCTTGGTATATATTAATGATATTTGTAATGCCAGTTATAACTTCAGCTATGTTATCTTTGCAGACGACACAAATCTTCTCTTAAAAGATAGGGCATTAGATCAGTTACATGTTAAAGTTAATAGTGAACTAGAGAATATATCGAAATGGGTTTTAGCTAATAAACTAAATCTGTAAACATAAGAAAAACTAATTATATACTCTTTCAAAATCGTTCTGTTGCTAATATTTTAGGCTCAGTTTACCTTGGAGAAAATGAAATTCAGAGAGTCACTTACATTAGATTTCGGGTGTTATTATTGACGAAAATTTAAATTGGAAAAAAACATATACAATCTGTAAATTTGAACTTATCAAAAATGTGTGGAATTTTATACAGAATTAGGCACAACTTAACGACTGAAGCTTTGCGAAGCATATACTATTCTTTATGTTATCCATATGTAATTTACTGTTTGTCTGTCTGGGGATGTACTTGGCCTTCCACTGTAAAAGATGTTTTCATTGCACAACAAAGAAAATAATAAGAACAATTACCTTTAAAGGCAAGTATGATCATACAGATTTATTATTTAATGATTTAGGGTTAATGAAATTGAGTTTAAAAAAAAAAAAATTCTTGTACTTACAATTACAATGGTATAAATGATAGTAGTGATAGTAATAAATTATTTAAAGTTTCTTCACCACAGTCAAGGTACGCGGGAAACCCTATTGACCTGATATGTCCACAATCACGAACAACATTATATAAACATTCACTGCACTGTGTTGGTCCTAATTGTTGGAACAATTTACCAAACATTTGAAAAGTATTAACAATTTTAATACTTTAAAAATAGACTTAAGACTTACTTTTTCCATCAACAGAATCAAAACATTAGGGATTAATATGAATATTCTTCACATCATTAGTATTTTCAGTAGCAAAATTAGTGTTTAATTGTATCAATCAACTTGGGTAATTGTTATGGTAGTTAACATTTTTTTTTTTTTTGTAAATATATTTTATTATTGCCGCCCTTCATATATTTACAATATTTTGTACACTGTTCCTGTCCGCCAGGGAGCTGTTGCTCGGCGGACTAATGCCTAAGATCACATTTGTATATAATTATATAATATATGTACTTCTAAAGATATGGCAATAAACTAAACTAAAAACTAAAAAAAACCACGCACGGCTCCGCGACAGACAAGGTATAGTCCTCCTCCTCCTTCCTCTTACCCTTTATTTTTCCCTTCTTCCTCTACCTAATTCTCCTCCTTTATCACCACTACTACTACTACTACTACTACTACTACTACTACTATTACTGCTGCTACTACTACTATAGCCGTGTTTTTCCTCCTTATCCTTCCTCTTACCCTTTATTCTTCCCTTCTTCCTCTACCTAATTCCTCCTCCTTTATCACCACTACTACTACTACTACTACTACTATACTACTACTACTACTACTACTACTATTACTGCTGCTACTACTACTATAGCCGTGTTTTTCCTCCTTATCCTTCCTCTTACCCTTTATTCTTCCCTTCTTCCTCTACCTAATTCCTCCTCCTTCATCATCACTACTACTACTACTACTACTACCACTACTATTACTGCTGCTACTACTACTATAGCCGTGTTTTTGTCGTCCAAGCATCGTCTTGGTACGAAGACCGTTTTTTCTCGCAATTGAAAACGGATTGGTTTCTGCGACAACAACACAACAAGCTTGGTAGGGGCCGAAATAATAATTAGTCTAAAACATTGCAAACAATATCACAAAGCAGTATAACACACATTTTAGCAAGTGTTATTGGAGTGGTCTTCGTAATCCAAGACATTGCTTGGACGATAAAAACACTGCTTATTACTGCTGCTACTACTACTACTACTATTACTGCTGCTACTACCTACAACTACTACCAACTGCTATAAGAAAAGGTTAGGAGGAGGAAGAGGAGGAGGAGAAGGAGGAGAAGCTAGGAGGTGGAGGAGGAGGAGGAGGAAGAAGGGTGGAGCATTTTGGTGTGGATGATAAATTTGTAAACACAGCTGAGAGTGTGGAAGCCTTGTGATTGGCTGACACTTTTTGAGAAATACTATGTGATTCGCTGGCGAGGCTGTGACGTCATTGTACTCGCTCAGCCAATCAGCTATCGAAGCCCATAGCAACAACGTACCGCCACTGCCATATCTCGTACTGGAATCCCCCCGAGCTCCGGGGTGTAGAAATAGAGGAAGTTAGTTAAGCTAAACACCGTGCCCTTTAACTCTCTCTGAATGTCTGCCCAGGTGTTTGTTTCCTCTTCTTTCTTTCCTCTTATTATACATGGACGTCTCATTTCCGTAGATTATTTTACTCCCTTAGCGATATACAATTTTTCCCTTCCTTTCTTTCCTCTTATAACTCCAGGTGTCTGTTTCCCAGTATTTCCCGAGGCTGAAACATCACTTCGCAGGACTTATTTTTCCTTATCACACACACATAGCCTACATATCCTTTACATGCATATACATTCCTTATCATTCCTTATTTCTGATGTCTGGCACATTTCCCCCTTTTTGGCCATAAATCAATCAATCCTTATCATAACCATTACCGTAGATAACACTTAAGTCGCCAGGACAACGTTTTATTTTATTTACAGAAGTCTGGTGGCGTAAATACTTACATTTTTACATCCATGATTTCAGGACCGTTAGAAGGGGCTATCTGAAGAGTCTGTGTCATTTTGTGTCTTCATCTGTGTCATATTATGGCTATATGTGTCATAGTATGAACAAATTACGAAACTATTAAACGAGTGGCGACGTTTTGATTTTATGCATTTTTACTCTAGGCCTAATAGTTACGGAGTAAAATGATTTTGTAAGGAAAAATAGGGTGAAATATATCTGATGTTAATACCCTATTGAATAGTACCTATTAAGAGCATTATACAATTAGAGGGGTAGGATATTATATACCCTTAATAGGGGTACAATAATATACCCCTAATAATCTCCTAAGAGATACTTTAATAAATTATGGGAAAATACCTGGATCTTATATATAGGTTTGCTTAGGTTAGGTAAAAAAAAAAAAATTTGGCCAATGAAATTATTAGTACTAGAGGAAACATTAATAGGGTAATAACAAACAAACGTTAAGTTTGAGGTGTTTTTACCTATTGGTATAATAGGTATCTCAAAAAAGGGGTACACCTTTGATTTGCAGTAAAAATTCATATTTCGTTAAATAACTCGAAAACTATGAGGTTTACAAGAAATTTCTTCGAAAGAGTAAAGATAGACCTTGAGAAGGCATTTCTAATGAGCCTTAGCAAAATGAATTTGGAGTTTAAGTAAGTGAGAACATTTTATTGGTGTATTTTTTACATACTGTTAAATATCTCAAAAATTACAAGAGATAATTGATTTCTGATAATGGCATTGGATAGAACACATCAACTTTAACAACTTTGCTTGTCATGCTTTTTTGACTCTCGGCATAATAGTTTACTGAGTAAAATGCTTTTATAGGAAAAATAAGAGTGAAATATATCGGTGATGTTAATACCGCTATTTAAATTGGTCCCTAGTAAGAGTATATGTAATTAGGAGGGGCAGGATATTATATAGCCTTAATAGGGGTACAATAGATACCCTAATAATCTCCTAAGAGATTACTTTAAATAAATTTTTGTGAAAATACTTGGAATCTTATAGGTTTGGTTAACCTTGGTTTGGTTTGGTTTGTGGTTTAAATGTTTTGTTTTGCCAATGAATTATTATTCGCTAGAGGAAACATTAATAGGGTATACAAACAAACGTTAAGTTTGAGTTTTTACCTATTGGGTATAATAGTTATCTCAAAAAATGGGTACACCTTGATGGTGTCAGTAGAAGTCTTATTTCTTAAGTACTCGAAAACTATGAGGTTTACAGGAAATTTTTTTATAAGAGTAAAGATGATCTTGAGAAGGCTTTCTAATGAGCCATAGCAAATGAATTTGGAGTTTTTAAATATAGAAATTGATTGGTGTTTTTTTTGACATAGTACTATTAATATCTCAAAATACAAAAGATAATTGACTTTGATAATGGTAATTGGATAAAACACATCAACCTTAACAACTTTTGCTTTTAGGCATTTTACTCTCGCCTAATAGTTACGGGAAGTAAAATGCTTTTATTTTTTATAAGGAAAAATAGGGTGAAATATATCTGATGTTAATACCCATTTTAATGGTCCCCTATTAAATTATATATAATTGGAGGGGTAGATATTATATACCCTTAATAGGTACATAATATACCCCTAATAATCTCCTAATAAGATTACTTTAATAAATTATGTGAAAATAGCTGGATCTTTATATTTAGGTTTGGTTTGTTAGGTTTAAATATTTTTGTTTTGCCAATGAACTTATGAGTCCTAGAGGACATTAAAATGGTAACAACAAAAACAAACGTTAATTTTGAGATTTTTACCTATTGGTATAATAGTATCTCAAAAAAGAGGTACACCTTTGATTTTTATAAAAAAAATCGTGTTTTCCTTAATAATAAAAACTATGATTTTACAGGAAACATACTTTAACAACAAAGAGTAAAGATTATAGCTTGAAAGGCCTTTTTAATGAAGACCTAGGTAAAATTAATTTGGAGTTTAAATAAGTGAGAAAATTGTATTGCTGTATTTTTGACACTACTATTAACGATATCTCAAAACTACAAGAGATAATTTAACTTCTGATAATGGCATTGCTAGAATCACATCAAGTATTAGCAGTAGTTATTATAGTAGTAGTAGTTGGTAGTAGTACTCGTCTCGTAGGTCGTAGTACTATGTAGTATAGCATAGTATTGTAAGTAGTAAAGTCAGTAGTACGTAGTACGTAGTAGTGTAGTAGTAGTAGTATCCTATCATTGTATTTTTTTCGATCTTCATGCCAAACAAAGGTCTGTTTTTAAATAGACCTGATAATAAGATATTCAAATGTAAGATAAGTTTTTCCTTGCTTCGAAACTTAATATTTTTTCCTACTCAATCATTATAGTTAAATCATTAAAACATCTAATGTAACTCCAAAACATTAATTTCGATAAATTTTGCAAGATTTATTATTGACCTGTATCAAACGGGGCAGCATTCGAGGAGTTCATTTAAGTACAAAAATTGTGTCGCGTAGTTCTTTTGTTGGGTATGGTCATTTAAAATGTGTATTTGAGTTTTCCTTTGTCCACATCGAGAGTTATAGTGGTAGGAAGCTTGTGCGAGTATGTCCAGCCACGCTTGGTACACGAGACGGCACTAGCACAGAATCACGCACGCTGACAAAGACAGTCCAGGACCACGAGGGAGGGTCATTGCTCCATCCCAATAAGTGTCGACATCTAGCTGCCGCTGGTCGTCGAGTCGTCGTTTGAAGTGAGGAGACTCGACATGGAGGAGCTGGCTATATCGTTTCACCTCCCATCGATCGGAGGGGGAATATTCGTCATGGGCTATACCACTCTTCCTCATCGATCTGAGAGGAATATTTCTTCTCGCGTCCCTCTCATCGATCTGAGGGATATTCTTCATCGCGTCCCCTCCTCATCGACTTGAGGTGGAATATCCTTCATCGCGTCCCTCCTCATCGATCTGAGGGGAATATTCTTCATCGCGTCCCTCATCGATCTGATAGGAATATTCTTCCATCGCATTCCTCCTCATCGATCTGAGGGAATATTCTTCATCGCGTCCCCTCCTCATCGATCTGAGGGGAATATTCTTCTCGCGTTTCCCCCTCATCGTCTGAGGGATTATTCTTCATATCCGCATTCCTGCCTCATCGGATCTGAGGTGAATATTCTTCACCGCGTTCTCATCGTCTGAGGGGATATAATATTCTTCATCGCGTTCCTCCTCATCGATCTGAAGGGGAATATTGTCATCGCAACCACGCTTCCTTCCTCATCGATCTGAGGGTAATATTCTTCATCGCGTTCCTCCCTCATCGTCTGATGGAGAATTCGTCCATCGGCATACCACTCTCCTCTTCGATCGGAGGATATTCGTCCTCGAGGGCCGAGTAGTGGGCGTCCTTCCCGAATCGATTTCGGGGGGGGTTCTAAGGCCGAAGTAAGTAGTCTTCCTCGGAAATCGGTTCCTCTTCGAGGGCCGAGTAGTAGTCTTCCTCGGATCGGTTCCCTCTTCGAGGGCCGAGTAGTAGTCGTCTGTCCTCGCTCACTGTCGTCGTCCTCCTGGCTGGGGTTCTGCCACTTTCGCCGCAGGTATCCGTAGCAGGCGTTCCACCCCTTGAGTAGCCGCTCACGCTGTAGCGGGGATCCTTCGCCGCTCGATACAACGCCCGTACCGCAGTTGTCAGGTTGTGCAGGTAGTCGCGCACGGATGAACCCGACGTCTTACCTGCCTGACGCGGGAGGATAACGTCCCCGATATCATGCTATCTCCCATCGAGAAAATCCTCGGGGGTACAGTATTGGTACCGTCTGGCTGACAGTCATCCCGCTGTAGGAGTCTCCCTCACCGTGCTGGGGCTGGCCCCGGGGGCGCCGCGTCACAGCCGGTGTGGTGCCCTTCATCCTCCTGTGTCAGTCTGGACTCCTCCTTGTCCTCGCTGCTTGGAAGGTGTTGGACCCGTTGTCACACCAATCCCGCTGCCCATTACAGAACAGTGCGCGGAAAGTCTGTTCCTGTCCGCATGGACTGCAAGCTTTCCTCCACTCGAAGCTGAAGTTGAGACCCGCTGGTGTCCCCCACCGTTTGTGGTCTTCAGCCCCCAGGAGAAGGTCCCCCGAGGGTCCAATGTCGAGGTCAGACGGGGTGCCACCGGCCAGGCAGCGCACCCTTACGAGGGTGTTTCGCCGTCTTTCTTGCTCACGTCCCATCTCATTCACGCGACGGCCGGCCTGGGCCGGAGGTGTTCACTCGAAGCCGGGTCGTGAGCAACACCTGCCAGTCCTCGCGGGGGAAGGTGAAGGAGGCGATCACCCTCCTCCCGCGCCCCCAGCACCCGCACGAGTACCCCGCACGGGCCGCCTCCCGTAGCACAGCGTGATGGCCGTCGCACGGGCCGCTGTCGCCCCTGTCACGCGATGGTCGAGCTGGACCCTTTCAGGCGTGAAAAATTTAGTTTGTTTCATTTTTGTGGTTCATATTGAAATGTAATATGTTTGTCAAGAAGAGTTTTGGGGCGTCAATCGGGCACAGCATAAAAGGGGTTGGTAGTGCAATCTGTGTGTGGCGTGGTGGGTGGGTCAAGCCTCTATATACTATGGGTTTCCTCATTGGAGGGAGGCCACCCTCCTTACTGTGATACTGTTTGGTCCCCTTATTAACTGTGCGGCACTTGCTGGTCGAGTGTCACACTCTTGGGACCTACGTGTGCAATTTTTGTTTCGCGGTGTCGCGGGTCGAACGGTGCTTACCGTCTCTCCCTGGCATTGGGAGAGAGGTGTTTCTCTCCGGGACATGAAGTCCCATACTTATTGAGAAGGCTGGCCTTCTCAACAAGTTAATGATGTTTTTTAATATTCACTTATTATTGTTTTTAATTGTACTCTTGTTCTTTTTTATTTATTTCGTTATTTTAAAATATTTTTATTCTATCTTAAATTTTGTTTTTTAGTTTTCTTTTCTATGTATCTTATATAAGCAGGCGTTCATACCCGCAGTTGCGGCGCCTTAAAACTATAATCAATCATTTTTGCACAAGATGTTGCACGCTAGCCACTACAACACGGAGGCGACATACAGCCTTGTATGATATTGATATTGGCCTTTGTTAGAATTAGTGCAGACAGGAGATGACCAAAATATACATGGGATGCTTAACTTTAGTTAGGAAAAGAGATTGAAAACTATTAACTTACACTCACTCGAGAGCGTATAGTAAGAGGCTATCTCATTGAAGTTTTTTAAATGGTTAAAGGGATACAATAAGGAGTATGTAGGAAAAGTTCTTACAGCTAGTATCAGGGTAACAGAAGTACCGATTCAGCTAGAAAAGCGTAGATTTAAAGGAAATTGGAAAAACTGGTTCACAAATAGGGGTGGTAAATGATTGGGAAATGGACTCAGTCGGTCCGGTGTTCAGTGACGGAGTCGTAGGGAGCTTTGGAAAGGAGGCTGGATGAAATTCATGGATGGGGGATGAAAGGTGGGATGTAGGTAATGTTATAGTAACAGGAACTACCACCACGTTCAGGTCTCACGGCCTCTTGTAGCTTCCTTATTTTCTTATTTTCTTATGTTCTTAATGCTTGTTTTGCAGGTGTGTAACATTGAACCATTTGTAAATTTAGTGTTTTTAATTTTTTTTAATTGAGAGCTAGTTAAGGAAGCTGATTTATGGATCACGGCCGGCACTGAATTATGTTAATCGGTCGCAAGCAGGTCTACATTTGATGTAATATAAAAAAGAAATACATAACAACGTCTGTAATTTTCTACATTCTTTCCATGCATGCCTCTTTGTAATATGCCAATTAACAAGTATCATCCTTTTTTTTATTATACAAATAATTATATCAATTATATCAATAATAATAATAATAATAATAATAAAAATAATGACCAGTAACTTACCGAGGGGAGGGGGACATTTTGTCATGGCCCCTCACCTGCAAATCTATGTTACATAAATAAACACGAACAATGTTTCCTCAAATAGCATTAAAATAACGCTTTCCTAGATTACTTAAATTCTTCATACTACATATACTAACAACAAAAACTGTTTTAAAATCCAGTTTAAATAATGCATACCTGAATCAAATGTTTATGTACACTGTATTATACTACGTAAAATTAGGTATTATGTACACAGTATTATACAGTGTATTATGCACTATGCGTAGAATGATTCACAGGTTGAGGCAGAAAAATACACCCTTGGTTCTTTCCCGTCTTCGCGAGCCTTCTCATTTGAGAAGTAAGGTTAATGGGTTCACGGGAAGCTGTGTTCTCTGGCAGAGAAGCGCGATAAAAGAACGGAAAACTGTATATAGTCGCAAAGAAGAAATGTATTGCCTTATTCAAGGAGACCTCAACAATGTAGTGTCCATTTCCCCCCTTGCGAATACCTTCTCCTTGGATAAATTAAATGAGTGGATAGTCAGGTGGCAGATGGAATTTAATATTGATAATTGTAGCGTAATTAATGTTGGTAGAAAGAATCCATTTTTTTTTTTTTTTTTTTTACATCACAAAGGACTGGCCAAGGGCACAACAAAAAGAGGTAACACAAAGTCCGCTTAGTTGCCCGTCCCCTATAAGAGACATGTAAGAGAATAAAAAAAGGGGGTGTGCCAATTTAGTTCGAGGTGTCGTGTCACTCTCTCTTGAAAAGATTTAAGTCATAGGAGGTTGGTGAAATAGAAACAGGAAGAGAGTTCCAGAGTTTTAACCAATGAAAGGGGATGAAGAGTAAAGATACTGATTAACTCTTGCATTAAGGAAGATATACAGAATAGGGATAGAATGAGTAGAAAGTCTTGTGGCAGTGAGGCCGCGGGAGAGGGGGGAGGCATGCGTTAGCAAGTTCAGAGAGAGTGGAGCATGAAAATAACGGCTAGACAAGAGAGAGCAACAGAAGCAACCTTGCGGCGGTGATTAAGATTGAAGACAGTCCGTCAGAGGATTGGTTTTATACAACGAAAAGCTTTTGACTCAACCCTGTTTTAGGAGAGCTGTATGATTGGGATCCTCCACAAACATGTGAGACATACTCCATACATTGCGGATAAAGGGCACCTGTACATGAGCCAAGCAACTGGAAGGTAAAAAAAAGGACGCAAGACGCCACAGGACACCTAACTTCTTAGAATCTGTTTTAGCAAATGATGAGATGTGAGATTCCAGTTTCAGATTTTTAGTAAAGGTAGTCCAGAATGTTTCATTGTAGAAGAAGAGATAGTTGAGTGTCCATTGAAGAAAGAGGGAATAGTTATCTAGTAGTTTTGTCGAGGAGATAGGTGAAGAAATTGGTTTTTTTAGCATTGAACAAAACCAAGAGGTTTGGCTTGCCCAATCATAATTATAGAAATATCAGAAGTTAGGCACCCGGTGGCATACGATGGTAATAGGTAAATACACTATACGCAATGGTATCGCTGAAAAGATCAGAATGTGAAAAAGATCTGGGAGTGGGGGTAAGCTCAAAACCTCCGTCCCTAGGAAACGATGTATTGCAGCTAGAATCGAGCTAATAGGGTGTTAGTTGTTTTTAGGATTCATTACCAGATGTTAAAAGTATGCGTGTTAAACCGCAGGATGGCGCATAAAGTCCGGGCCGTGATTCGGGCCCGAGATTCAGACTAAAAACTGTTAGTGTGTTGTGGTGTGGTGTGTGTGTGGGGTTGGGGTGTGTGTGTGTGTGTGTGTGTGTGTGTGTGTGTGTGGTGTGTGTGTCAGGGGTGGCCCGCAAACGAAAATCCAAACCCGCAAACGCAAACCCGCTCCCCCAATCCTTACGCCCCGCAACCGCAAGTCTGAAATTTTTTGAATTCACATTTCCCCAAACCCGAAGTCCACAACCCGAAAAACCAAATTTAGATATGTTCTCTGCATTTTTTGCAAAAATACAGGTAAAGCATTTTTGGGGTAGTAAATTTTATATATTATTTCCAAAACCCGGGGGCAAAAAATTGCACCACAATATAATATATATTATATTATATTAGTATTTTTTCAGACGTCCCCCCAGCGCCCCAAGAGTTATAGCCAATTTTTCCCTTCCCCCAAATGTGACCATCATCTGTATAAAAACTTAATGCATACAAGGGAAAGTTAGTATAAGTAATTACGTACTCCAATTTTTTATTGATTTATATTATGATTAGGCCTTAACCTCAGTTTCCTCAATCCTTGGGGGGACAACCATCTTGAGAAGGTCCAGTTTCCCCTTTCAAAAGCCCAAATCTCAAAAATTCGGAGGTCGACTCGCAATTTTGGGCCCTTATGATGTCCGACCCATGGGAAAACAATTCTCCACAGCTGCAGAGTGGGTAGGGCCCCGTGTTGTATTAACAACACATCTCCCCGGGCCGCCGAAAAAGGGCGGGGGAACATGACCTGCTCAGCAGTTATTCCTCTGTTCTCTGAACCCCAACTCTCAGCTTTTTTCCCCACTTTTTTGGGGCGGGTGAGTTTTGTGCATCTGTAGCTGTGGGTTTTGGGGCTCCTCAAAACCGGGAAGAACAGAAAATTTTGTAATATATTATATTATATATATTAATATTATATATAAATTATATATATATAATATTATAATTTAATATATATATTTAAAAAAAAAAGTAAGTAATCTGATCAGAAAAAAATATAAAGTTTTTGAAATAAAATTTGCATAGTTTAAAATCTCTCCCCCTTCTCCCTCTCTCTCTCCCTCTCTTTTCTCTCTCTCTCTCCTCTCTCTCTCTTCTCTCTCTCTCTCTCTTCTCTCTTTCTCTCCTCCTCTCTCTCCTCTTCTCTCCTTCTCTTCCTCTCTCCTCTCTCTCTCTCTCTCTTCTCTCTTCTCTCTTTATATATATATAATTTTTATTTTATATTTTGTTTTTGATGATTAGCATTTTTAATAATTATATAATATATTTTTAATATATATATTATATATAATATTATATATATATATTAATAAAATTTTATATTATATATATAATATATATTATTAAATATTAATTATTGAAAAATGCTAACAATCCCCCTTTTTGATGCCCAATACATTTGATGTTTTTTATGAGGGTTTGGGAACCCCCTGTTTTAATTGTTAATTAAAAAAAGAAAACTTGGTGTTTTTCTTTTGTTTTGTAGCAAAAAGGGAATATAGAAAGACATTGCTTTCCTGATTGAACAGACCGAGAGAATGGGCTGAGCGGCTAGCTTAGCATGTTCGTCCTACTCCCCTTTGGTGACGACACTTGTAGTCTTTAAAAAATATCCGCTTGGCTGACTTCAAGGGAGTGGAAACGAGTCTTATTATTTGATATTACCATAAGACACAACTGACCACAAGGCCTTACGAATATAAGCGTGACAGGCTTTTGGACCAATGGGGTTTCTAAAGCTTTGTGACCACAACCCCCCCCCCCCCCCCTTTTAAAAAACCAAAAACCCCCCCCCCCCCCCCAAACCCCCCCGCGAGTTTTCCCTGAAATTAGACGCTTAAAAGGTTTTTTTAGCCAAAACCCCCCTTCAAAATTATTCAATCGACAGGGGCCCAACCCGTTTTACCACGTACGATTTTTTTTGCGATTATTTGGCCATCGCATCAAATTAAATTTCGTTTCGGCTCCCAAAAAACAGACAGACACACAGACAGACAGACACAAAAGTACTCCTATAGTATATTAGAAGAAAAGACTGCGTCCTTTCCTCATGTTCATTTGCTCTATTGACTTTTGTTAAGCGCCAAAGCCTGCTTTTAAGTTGTAAGGTCTTCCAAAAAAGGTATTTAGCGACTACTGTCCCTTGTGTTGGTTTTTTTATACGTTTTGTTTGGTCCTAATTATTTTGAGGACTGTTTTTCGTGCTGTTGTTGATTCTCCCTGCTATTTCTCCTCCGCTCTTCTTCTCTCGTATATCTACCCTATGACAAAAGCTGGATAAATGGGAGGGGGGTTTTTTTTTTTGGGGGAACGGGATGAGTTGTGTATGGTTTCTGCAGGGAATGCATATGAAGAAAAAATACGTGGGGAAATTTTTTCCATGGTTTTGGGATAGGGAAAGCATGGGGGTTAACAGAAATCGAAAAACCCTAATCCAAGCCATTGTACCCCCCGCTGGGGTGATCACGACAAACTTTTGAAAATCGTCTTTTTTTTACACAAAAAAAATTGTTTCTACCCATACGATTACAGACCCGTGTTTTTTGTGTCCCTTTTGGGTTTCCCTTTTTGTCCCCCCCTGCATTTTTCACCAGAACATATATGAAAAAAGAATTGAAAAAAAAAAACCAAACGGCCTCGCTAATTACTTTCTTAAACTGTGCAATAGGCAAACGTTTTTAAAGCAACGGAGGGGGGTCAAATATCAGCACACAGAGACGTGTTTCGTAACTTTAATATATGTATATATAAAAATTTTAAAAATATATATATATATTATAATATATATTATATATAAAATTTTATATATTATATAATTAATATAAATATGTGTGGTGTATTTTTTTTTTACTAAAAATGAACCGATACTGCTGGCCTCGACTGTTTGACACCTTTTTTTCGGGCGTACAGGTACAAACCCTGGAAAGGTACGTTTATTTCTGACCTTCATTGTATGCCTAGCCCCAAAGGGGTTCCCCTGCATTTTAAAAATTCTTAATAAAAAAACCATTAGATTTTTGAAAACTCATTTTACGCTTTAAAAAAATGTTAATTATCCCCTTTTTTAGGCAGGAATAAACAATAAAACTTTAGTGATACAAAAAATTTTTTTCCCCCCCCCCTTTTTTTATAAAACTTGGTGATCAAAATATTTATTCCCCAATTTTTTTTAAAAAAATAAGTTAACATTTTTAGTGACTAAGAACAAAAAAACAAAAAAAATACTTCCTCTAATTTTTGGCCTTGGCCACAGCCCGTTCAAGATAATGCTGTGCCTCACTTGGGTGCATTACTGCTGGGGCCCGACATCTCCCATAAAAACTGTAAAAAACAAAAAAAAACCCCCCTTTGTTTCACCCCAAAAAATTATACCTATTTTCAAAAATTCATAGGTAACACATTCTATGTTTGGGGAAAAACCAGAGAATGTTCCTGTATCTTAAAAAAAGCCCCCTGGCCGAAAAAAAATCAAAAGGTTTCACACAAGTTTCACGTCACGGCAACCCCGGTGGGGGACGAACCCGAGGGAGGCCTCTGACAGGCGACACCACCCCCTCTCGTCTTCAAAACAGTCATCAATTTCAACAGCAACATTTTTACTGGGCGGATAACTAGATAATTTATCTGGTTATTTTCTTAGGGAATAGTAATTTTGGGAAATACTACTTTTTTGTTCATTTATTTTGGGAATAAGGAGAGAGAGAAGAGAGAGAGGGGGAGGGGGGAGAGGGGAGAGAAGAGAGGGGAAGAGAGAGAAGAGAAGAGAGAGAGAGAAGAGAGAGGGGGGAGGAGAGAGAGGAGAAGAGAGAGAGAGAGAGAGAGAGAGAGAGAGAGAGAGAAGAGAGAGAAGAAAAGAGAGAGAGAGAGAGAAAGGGGAAAAGAGAGAGAGAGAAGCTGTGTCAATAGGAAAAACATTTTTTGGTCAGAGCATTTAAAAAAAAACCCCTTGTTCTCCCGAATAAAAATCAAGGTGGTGGTGTGTGGTGTGTGTGGTGCGCGCCCCGCTTGTGCGCATAGGAAACAAGCCCCCCCTCCCTTTCCCCACACACCTCACCCTTTACCTTCCCAAAGATGGCCTCTAGTATCAACTGTCTATTGAAAGAAAAAAGTAAAAAGGGTTTTTGTGGAAATGCTGAAAATATCGTCCGTCATTCTATTTCCCATTTTTCCCCTTAATTTTCATCATCCCCTCGATCATTTTTAAAAAATTAGTATGCTACAAAGCAGTACATTATTATTTATGCATCATTATAAACTTTTGCATGTACATGTATTTTTGTGGCGCATTTTACCACGGTTAAATCTTTATTTCATGAGGATTATACCCCAAGTTTCATGTTATTACTGTCTTGATAATGTGTTGGTTGAGGAGATTATGTACCCTAACCGCCCAGGCCTTTTTGGGGCAAATTTTCTTTACCTCCCCCAACGAAGTTGAAGGGGGTTTTGTTTTCACCCCCATCTGTCTGTTGTCTGTCTTCTGTCTGTCTGTCTGTCGTTGTTTTTTGTGTACAGGTTTTTCGAAAAGTTCGACAGATTTTGGGCCAAAAATCGTATACCAATTTTTTTTGGTATAAGGAAGAAATGATTAAAAATTTTGGGTGAAATCTATCGACAACGTTTCCATGGCAACAATTTAAAATTTCGGCCCGGGGTATGCGCCATACTGGTATAAGCATATATATATATTAATATATTATATATATATATAATTTTATATATATATATATATATTATATATATATTTATTGAGAAAAATTTTAATATAATAATATATATAAAATATATATAAATATAATTAATATTTTAGAAAAATTTGGGGGGAGGCATGCCCTTACTGAGTGCCCCTCCCCCCCCCCCCCCCCTGTTTTATAAGTTTCAGGGGTCCATGCAGCCCCGGAGGGTCCGGCGAGGTGGACATAAATCATTTACAGCGAGTAAATTTCAATCACTTGTAATAAAAATTGTATTTAATTCAAAAAATCATAAAGTAACGACATAAAGGTTATATTTTATATGCATCTATTAATGTGTGTCGACGGGATGGAGTGCTGTGAAATGTGGGGGGGTGTATCCCCTTTTTCCTGTGAAAACAGGGTGAGGGAAGGGTGCGTCCCTTTCCCCCACTTTTTTAACGCTTTTATGGCTGGGTATGGACAAGGTTTGTCAAAGGATTGTGGACTCCTCGGCAACACCAAGATCAGAACTGTTTTTGGCCCATATGGAATCTTGCTGAGTCGCTGGGGTCCGGTGATGCTCCGAGGCGCTGCACGAGGGGGCAAAGCCTTTGGGGCTTTAGGTCTCCGGTCAAGACCAAGGGCCCCGGGGTTTGGAGACTTACTAGATGAAACAGTACAGTCTGTTTTGCGGTGGCAGGACATTTAGCTTGGAAATTTTACATCCTTTGGTAGGCAGTCCATAATGAGGGGGGTCACGTCAAAAAGTCTTTCGGGGGATGGCTAGGCCCCGGTGTTTTTGGGCTCGTCAGCGGAGTATTGGCTTGTCGGTACCCGGGAGGGGACAAAAAATCCCGGGTCTTTTAAGTCGCTTTTGGGTCCCCCGTCTTACTCATGGTTGTGAGACTGGACACAAAAATGACTTGAAGAGACGAATCAATGCCGGGGAAAAAAGGGCTTGCAGAATCATGGGGGATCGTGGGGGATTACGTATCAAATCAGCGATTTTCCCGTGAGACGAATCGGGCTATTTCCTGCTTAGTCCGTCAGGCCAACTTCGGCTATATCGGCAGTGGCCGTACCCCCGAAACCGTCCCTTTCCCCTCGGGTTTTATCTGTAAAAGACAATCCGGCGGGGGAGGCCCGGGGGGCCCCCAAGGCTCGTCTGGGGCAAGTTTATTTTTTTGTCGAGAGCTGCTTTGGGATGGGAAAAAGGGGCCTGCATGGGAACTGCGGTGGTGACCCCCGGGAGTGGGTCACGGTAGGCGAGGGCCAACCATCACAGTTCTCGAGTGAACCTCCAGGGCATAGCATCCCAGCCCTGGAGGTCACTGACTAAAAGCGCTGTAGGCACGAATGTAACAAAACAAATATATTATCTTTGTGTATTACTGTAGCGTCACAAGCCAAGTATTGGAGAGAGGGGGATTATTGCAGGCGTTTACACCCGCTCATCACTATGACTCGCTACACCTCAGTCTGCATCGCTGGTAGGTGAGAGTAAACACGACAACCATTGCTCCAATGTGCATTATATTGAATAGACATCCCTTCATAATCATATCAGCGTAAAGAATGGAATCTTGTGTAAACATTTAACTTGTATTCCCTCTAGCCAACGATTATATATCATTGTGACGGTTTACCGTATACTTCAAAACATTGTGACATTTAATGATTTTATCAGCAGCATAAGCAGCTTAGTGACAGCTTTATTTTCAACCACAAGCTTTATTAGCCAACCATTTAACTTCCATGTGGAGAGGTTGCTATGACGCCCTGCTCAGGGGTTCGAATCCGACCTGGTACTGTTAAGCAATTTGCCTTTATTGATTATATTTGTTGACTGTCCTGGCCGCGATAGATTAGTCACTTGCTCTCCCCACCGAGTTGAGGTTGGAGTAATAACAGGTAAGGGTGCCTGCCATATTTTTTTAACCTCCGCGTGGAGAGGTTGCTACGACGCCCTGTCCAGGGGTTCGAATCCGACCTGGTAGTGTTATATAACTTGTCTTAATTGATTATGTTATCTTTATTGTTATTATTACTTTTATTGTAAATGCTACTATATAATATTAATTAAATTATATATATCAAACAGTGCGTTACAAGCGCTTATCATCAGCGATTATTGGTCATTATATGAAAGTTAATTATACGAATTAGCGTCTATTAGTAACCCCATTATGTACCATACTACAGTATTTCCGGAGTATTAGCTGTTTTCGTCACTCTTGTTGCTGCTGCTGCACACTGCTGAAAAGCCTCGGATGTTACGTTGACAGGGATAGCGGCTAAATACTAATTGTTGCGTGATGCTTTTGTGTGAGGATAGCTTGTTAAGGGTGTTACAGGCTGCTGTAGTGCCGGGTGAAGGCGGCTGGTCTGTTGCGTGGCGCTGTGATGCCAAAACCCAGTGAGACATCAGCAACATAAACTGCTTATTTGGGCATAAACTGCCCAAGCAGTAATTTCCATTGTGACATATTTTGTATTCCACACACCCGCAATTTTCATCTGCTTGTGGAAATATGAGTGTATGACTTCATTGTCAACGGTGTAGTGATTTGATATATATTTGATATCACCATAAGTAATTATGTTTTGTAGGGCGTATTATATATATATATATATATATATATATATATATATATATAGAGAGAGGAGAGAGAGAGAGAGAGAGAGAGAGAGAGAGAGAGAGAGAGAGAGAGAGAGAGGAGAGAGAGAGAGAGAGAGAGAGAGAGAGAGAGAGAGAGAGAGAGAGAGAGAGAGAGAGAGAGAGAGAGAGAGAGAGAGAGAAAAAAAAAAAGGTGGCATTATATAGTGTATATGGACAAAATAAACGAAAAGAATGAGACTCATCCACATAAGTCTACATGAACACACATTGCACATATTTCAACACACACACACACACACACACACACACACACACACACACACACACACACACACACACACACACACCGTGATACCATTGGGCGCTGATGAGGCGTGTGCCAATAAATGTCAAGATGTTTTAGGCAACACCACGTTACGCCTCACTCCCCTTCACACACACCTGGGTAACTCGCCCCCTTCTTCTCCTATCACCTCTCACCTCACCCTCATATACCCTCAGCTAACATTCCCTGAGCCTCGTAAACATTTCACGTTTCTACCCTTCTCCTTGTGATCGTACTAGCTCCCTTTCATTCCTGCTGGGGGAGTTTTGTCTCTACGAGTGTCTCTATCCAGTCCAAAACACGACCTTCTTTACTTTATCGCCAGGATCCCGCACTCCTTACATATATTTTCGTTAAGCTTAATGATGAGCCTCTATTTCACGGCGCAGGAAAGTCACACCTTCACTTAACTTATCACACTAACCACGGAAACACACTTACCTTAGCTGATTTAATGACGGTAATGAGGTCTTACAACGTCTGTACGAGGACACCTTCACTCAGCCATCCACACATACGCACCCACGTGAGCTTGTTCGCTTCCCTCCAGCAATCTGCTCCACCCTGCTTCATTAAAGTGCCGCGTAAGTTGGTTACCTCGTCTGACTCACTGCAGGAACGCTGTTCTATTTGGCTTCAACTCCATGCCACTTTCAGCAAGTTGTAAGATCCATCGAGTAAACATAAATAGTTTCAAAGTTGAGAAGACGTTTTCTAAACAATATTTACCACTGTTAGCAATTAGACTTTATAAAGTTATAGCAAATGTGTTTGGCCTGCGCTTCTCCATATATTTGCAAGCGAAACTCGAGTAGTGTTAAAGTAACCTCGCATATATTTTAATATATAATACAGTTCAATAGCCAAAAATTCTCGAGAAACGCGAGCGGTTTCTTACACCCTTGAAGAAGGAGATGAGGTGTGTTTGGGTGTCTGATCCCAGCTTTACCTAGAGAATGGTCTCTATGAGCTCCGAGCTCTTTCCGAGAGTATGAACGTTAAGAACAGCTGGAGATCGCGTGTCGAATGCGTAATCAAGTAGTGGCTGAATCGTGAATCATACACAGTCTAGGGTGCGCCGTAGGTCCAATGAAAAGTGAAATATAGATTATTTCGAATTTGGCAGGGTGTTTTCTTATGTAAAATTGAATTCTAAGGGTGGTTTGTCCGCTTCAACTTTTTGGTTTGAGCACTTCTTGCAATGCAAAAATGGACTTTTATATTTATATGCAAAACATAGCTTAAAGTGCGATTTTGCATAGTAAGGATTGCTCAAATGCAAAAATGGAATAAGATGAAATCGTCTTAGAATTCCATTTTACATAGGAAATTGGCATGCCAAAGTTGAGAAAAAGAATTTTTGTTATACGGCGTACCCTAACCAGGGTACCAAAATAGTTGGATTGGGTTACGATGGGAGGAAGGACAAGACCAGCGCGATGGTGCCCGACAGCTATGGGAAACTGCACCCAAGGTTGATCAGGGAGGAGCATGTGTCAGTGACAGAGGAGCCATCTGGAAGGTACCTTTGGCACTTTGTACCAGAGGACCCGGTGCCACCTGAGAAGCCTGCGTTCAAGGTGGCTCAGGCTCTCTATGATCTGCTGGTGACATACGACTCCACTGACTCACTGATCGTACTGCAAGGTGACTCAACTAGGGCCAACACGGGGTGGAAGGGTGGTACTCACGCCCATTTGGAGAAGATGCTGGGACGCAAGCTCTCTAGAGTATATGCGTGTTGCACACAAACGAGTTGCCCCTGCGCCACCTTATCACCAGCATCGACGGGCCTACCTCATCTGACACTGGCTTCACGGGTCCAGTGTGCAGTCTGCTGTCCAGCGTGAATGAGATGCAGTACAACGCAGAGTTTAGAGGAGTGCCAGGCGGTGAAGATCTCACGGAGATACCGGAGTATATCCTAGTCAACATGTCCACTGACCAGCAGGTCTCCTACCAGCTGGTCCAGGCTGTGAAGCGGGGCGTTCTCCCGTCCGAGCTGCAGGAGATCAAGTGTGGCAAGGTGTCCCACTCCAGATGGCTCACCACAGCCCAGTCGCTCGTGTACATGTGGACCAGAAAGCATGGACTGACTGGCAAAGAACTGAACACCCTGGAAATCCTAGTAAAGTACTGCCTGCAGGTGTACTTCAAACTCTACTACAACATCAAGGTTCACCACAGACTAGAGGACGGCCCCAAGCACATCCTCACGCAGCTCAGAGTGATGAGGCACAGCCCAAGAAGGTCCAAACAGCTGTGACCTTCTACGTGCGGACAGGAGCATCATTTGCACACTCAGAATGTGTCCTCCTCTCGCTGATGGAGAGTCAGAGTGAGAACGACCGCAGGTTCGCCGTGACCCAGATTTTGAAGCTGAGGGCTGGCGAGGAGTATGGGGACACCAGTGTAAGACCTCGCATCACACCCAAGCTGAACTTGTCAGCCACCAGCTTGCAGACACTGATCAGCTGGCAGCCTGGCCAGGTGCACGAGCCGGCATTCACCTGTTCACTGTCCGGGGATCAGATCCAGGAGATCCTGGTCAAGCCGTACGAGGTTCCGGAGTTCTCTATCCACACTCAGAGCCCAAAAATTGCAACAAACTTTGTTGAGCCAACGGTGTCATATTGGGCATCAACGTAATACCAACATACGTGTCAATGAGTGAGCAATTTACACAAAGCGTACGTCATCAATGCATGATGTAACCGTTGATGATGTCTATGAGTCAATAACAAACTTTTGAAATTTATTGGATTTCTATGCGAGCCAATATCTATCCAAGGAAAGGAAAAAATAACCCGTATTATTATTGTTGTTATATATAATGACCATCATAAGGTTTAGCTGTGTCGCATCACTAAGTGACAGGAAAGCTATCCATAAATTCGTATTTTCCAACCAAGAAAGCTACAGTATACTTGTGTCTTTATGTGTTTTATGCCCCAGTATACAGTGCCTAAATGTGAGACCAAATGTACACCTCCCTCCTCCCCCCACACGCACACTCATACACACCTACAAACAAACAAACACACACACACACACACACACGCACACACGCACACACACACACACTCACACTAAAGTAGTGAAATAAAAAAAACTTTGATCATGTGCAAGATATTTGTTTTGCTTACATAAGAACATAAGAAAATAAGGAAGCTACAAGAAGCCGTTAGACCTACACGAGGTAGTTCATGTTACTTAACTCCTACATCCACCTTTCAGCCCCATCCATGCATTTATCTAGCCTCCGTTTAAAGCTCTCTTATGAGAGCTTTATTAGGTGCCACATGGAGTGTTTTTCTTCACCCTCTGAAATCAGATTCAATATAATGCTAAGCATCCAATAATTGTAACCATTACAACTTTTCGAAAAATGCGAAACACCTCTTAGAGTTCTGAAATTAAAACTGTCGTCCTGGAGGCGATGCGAACAGCTTGATCAATGAGGAAGTTTGAGGAAAGCAACTGTTTTATGTAACTTTTCATACAATTTCAGTAATTCTTTTGACGACACTAGTATATATTCTATCATCACTCATAGTACTTTTGCATTCAAACATTATACTGTAGATGCTAGTATTTCATATATGAATATTTTCATCTATTTGAAGGAAAAAATAATTTATAAAGTCAAATGCGAACTGAAATGTGGAAAATTATTGACACTAATGATTAGTTTGTTTATTTTTAGTTATGAGTTATTAGTTATTTATAATTAACAAAAACTAGAAACACTAATAAGACTAAATTTGAGCCCTGTATTACCTTTTCTACCTGCGAGTAGCGTCACGGCCCGGCCGAACGTACACATGTCAGCCTACCAATGAAGCAATCCACGGTGTCCTGCCCTTTGCAGAAATATTACAAGGTATGTTTTCAGAAAGTTATGGTGGTTAGCCATAAGCCAACTTTCTTTTTTGAAGACAAAAACTTTAGGGAAATGTTAAGCCTTATGTCATATGCTGTATATTGTTGCTGAGGAAGTAAAGGAGGTTAGCACGAGACATTATCCAGCTATGATTCACAAAACAAAGACCGGCATAGGTGCGCCTGTTGAAGCAGATAACTCATAAATGCGAGACACAAGAACCTATCAGACAGAACGAAATGAAACTACACTACACAGACCGTGATGTTGTAAGTCTAATACAGATCCTCTCAAAATCTCTTGTTTCGAGAGAATCAGAATCAGTATCAGAAATTTATTTTCCATTTTACAATGGTTATTCTTGTACATCTTATATAATACAATAATGCGAATATCAAATACACAGTAAAATCTTAAACATACAAAAAAAAAACAAGTGTGTACTCGCATTAAAATAGTAAGATCATAGAATAGTAAATAATAAAATAGTAAATAGTATAATTAGTCATACACAAGTATGTTGTCATTTAAAAGTAAGAAAAACGTAAAATTATTAAATGATAAAATAGTCATACAAAGGTATGTAATCATATAAAGGTAATAACATCTAGTAAAGTTAATGGTTAAGCATTAAAAGATAGCTTGTAAGCTTCTTTTTAAAAGTAGACATACATTTGGCGTTCTTAATGTGAGTAGGAAGACTGTTCCATAGTTGAGGTGCAGACACCAGCACTGACCTGTCTCCTGTGTAGGTGTTAGTTTTGGGAACGTATAGCTGGTGCTGATGTCTTGTGTTTACACTATGTGTGCCTCTTACCATAGGTAGTGGGAACAACCAACATGGTAATCTTCTATAGATAATATTATAAACAGTAAGTCCAAGCTCGTACTTATACCTTTCCTTTACCTTTAGCCACTTGAGCTCGCTCAGGTATGGCGTTACATGTTCAAATTTTGTGCAGCCCAGTGCAACTTTTGCGGCAAAGTTCTGCATTTTCTGAATACGTTGCAAATGAGTTGCACTTGCCGCTCCCCAGATCTTTAGCCCATAATTTATTATGCTTAAAACAAGAGACTGTATCACTGTGATTCTTGTGTTCTTATCAAAGTTATCTTTAATGCGATTTATGTACAGTATAGTCCCTACAATCTTCTTACATATGTACGTAATATGTGTATCGAATAGCATACAGTTGTCGAAATATAAACCGAGGTTCTTTATGGAGCTGCTCGGCACTATGGTGCTGTCATCAACCTGGATACGAGTGTCGCTTGGGATCTGTGCCATGTGTCCTTGGGTGCCAATAAACATACATTGTGTTTTGCTAGTCTTCAACATTAAACCATTTGTGTGAAACCATGTTTCGCCATGTGGTGGATGGCGAGAGTGTGGACGTGGAGAAAGTCAACGCTGAGGGCTCCCGGACAATCATGGACATCGCCGCCACCTTCACCAGGCCACACTCCAACGCGCAACACGGGTAGGACGAGACAACCGCGGTGGAAACGTCTTTTAGACACGAGGGATAATAGACTGATATGGAAAATTATTAACTGGAAAGGAGGGGTTGAAGAAGAAAATGTAAAGAAACCAAAAGATGAACAATTCAAAGCGCATTTTGAAAATGTATTGAACCCTCCCAATGTAGAAAGAATTTAACACAATGACGTTGGAAATGCACCTTATATACCAGTGCTAGATGACCCGTTTACTGCTAACGAGTTGGGCGAAGCGGTGACAGTCTGAACCTAAACAAAAGTTACAGTGGTATATGCCCAGGTATCATTAGAAAACTTCCTGTGTCATGTTTTTTGTTTATTTTTGCAATATTCAACAATGTATTTACAAGCTGTTACTACCTGTAGCAGCACGCGCGATAATATTTCAGTGTACCTTTCCGTTCCGTTTTCCTTTTTCCATTCTTACCAGTTCTCTCGGTTTTCGAGGTGTTACCTAAGTAAACATAACATCTTACAACATACATACACAATTTAATAACTGCCTGTTATAATTACACACATATGGCTACACAGTCTTTGTACCTGTTTATTCCTTGTTGTTACTTGTTTTTTTTCACATAATTATATTGACTGTTAATGTAAACGTTCCATATGCAGTTGTATCCTGTATTTTCATTAAATCTATTTTGTGTATACTGTTCAAGTTTGTCCAATAAAACCAGAAAAGAGAAGCCAATTGAGATTGTCTTATTATCATCTATAAATGGTAAGGGTTAAGCCGCAGGGGTGGGCAAACTTTTCAGTGCAAGGGCCACATTCAGAAATTCACAATATTAAAGGGCCGCATAGTATATTAAGTAATATAATCAATATTTAAAATAGCCAAAAGAAAAGGTTTTTAAAGAAAAAAAAAGCAATACATTTTTTTTAATCAATATTTTCAAGTAGAAACTTCACATGAAACACATTTATTTGAAAAACAAAGTAACTCAGTAAGTAATAGAACAATGTCAATGAGAATGATGCATCTGACTGCAGTCATTTACCAGTTTGTTAAAATTAGGTGTCAAGCTGCTTGTGCTGATCCTGAACACTGACTGAAGATTTGAGTGTGAGATGTGATCTGTTCTTTGACTTGTTAACTTTCATTATAGCGAAAGTCTGCTCACAAATGTAAGTTGATGCAAACAACACAAACATCTTTCTTGCAAATTTCTTCAGATTTTGAAACTTTTCTGAGTACAGAGATGCATAAAACTCTACCAGTGGTTTACTTTCAAACATCCTCTTTAAAGAGTTGTCGGCTTGCAAATCAATCAGTTCCATCTGCAGTTCTTCAGTAGCTGTTTCAATGTCACAGGCAAAAGGTGAGCTGAGCAAATCGAACTGTCAATCGAACCTTCAATTGCCTTGAAATCAGCAAATCTTCTGATAAATTCCTCTTTTAAAGCCATCAACTGGGAACTGTACTTGTCTGATAATGCTTGTGTAACCGCTCGTGTTTTCAACAGAGGAAAATGAACAAAGTTTTGCTCATTCAGCTGCTTGGCAAAAAGTTTAAGTTTCGATTGAAAGACTTTCACTTCCAGGTACAATTCATGAGCAAATACACCTTTGCCTTGTAGTTTTGTGTTTAGCTCATTCAGCTTTTGCATTATGTCCACAGCAAATGCAAAATCACAAACCCATTCGTCACTCTCCATTTCCTTTGAAAAGTCACAAGAGATGTCTTTCATATTGAAAAACATGACAATCTCTGCTTTGAGGTTTACCCTATTTAGTTTTTTTCCCATGCTTAACCAGCGGACATTTGTGTGGTACAGCACATCAGTAAAATCTGCCTCGATGTCTTCCAAGAAACTTCGGAATTGCCTGTTTTTCAGTCCCCGTGCTCTTATTGAATTCACTGCACGCACCACTGGATCCATAACATGTTTGAGTTTTAAAGAAGACTTACAGAGGCTTTCTTGATGTATGATGCAATGAAAAGACAACGCACTGTGCAGGGGAAAATCTTCTTTGATTTTATCATTCATCAACTTCACAAGGCCAGAATGTTTACCTGTGAGTGAAGGAGCACCATCAGTTGTAATACTTGCCAGTTTATCCAGGCTTAATCCAGACCTGATTAGACTGTTAATGACACTGTTGTACATATCTTTTCCAGTAACTGTGTCTTTGAGAGACTCCATAGATAACAATTCCTCTGTAATCTCAAAGTTTTTGTCAATTCCTCTGATGTAAATGAGTAACTGAGCAGTATCCTGAATATCAGTACTCGCATCTAAAGCAATAGAAAACCACTGAAAACTATCACTGGCTGTTAACAGCTGTTCTTTAATATTCACTGCAATTGCATCTATGCGACGAACAATAGTTCTTCGTGACAGAGATATGGCTTCTACTTTTGACTTAACTTCAGGACACACAACACTGACAGCATCAACCATGCAATCTTTAATAAATTCTGCTTCTGCAAATGACTTGTTTTGCTTTGCAATTTTATTGGCCAATACAAAACTTGCCTTTGTCGCATTCCTTTGTAAAGATGAAGTTTTCTCAAACACAGTTTGCTGTTGCTTCAAACTTTTTACCAGATCAGTTGCTTTCTTTTGCAGTTCTTGCTTTGATAAATTGTGTCCAAAGTTAGCGTGCTTGGTTTGAAAGTGCCGTTTCAAATTGTATTCCTGGAACACAGCAACTGTTTCATGACAAATCAAACATACGGCTTTAACTCCAACGTCAGTAAAGAAATACATTTCAGTCCACTCTTTGTTAAAAACACGGCATTCGTCTTCAATTTTTCGCTTTTTAGATAGCTTCGAACAACTCATTTTGGGTAAAGTTTGTAAGATAATAAAAGCTAGTCTGAAATAAAATGTCCCACTCTTTTTTTATTTACTAAAAGCTTGTATATGAAGAGCTTATAACGGGCACGTCTTATCTCTTTGGCATCTGCCAGGACACTAGTGTATAAGACTCGCGAGTTACTCGTTCAAATCGAACGACTCCTTTCACTGAATCGGGTGTATCGAGACTCGCGAGTCAGTCGTTCAAATCGAACGACTCCTTTCACTGAATCGGGAGTATCGAGTCATCATTTCTATTAACTCGTTCATTAGAATTTGTTTAATTCCTATTTCCTAGCATCATAAAAACTCGAGTCACTAAATAGAATCGAGTTTTCCTGCTCTGCAGGACAATGAAATGAAAACCTATATAATAATTTGCGCTGTAACAAAGTTGCCAGATTAGCCATTTGCGGGTAACGTGTTAATGTTCCACAATATTATTTGGCGTTGCGTGGTAACTTTTTTTCTTCAATTTTACTAACATTTTGTCCCCAAATAACGTGAGTATATAACTTGATGTTGGCGGGCCGCATGAAAACCTTTGGCGGGCCGCAAGCGGCCCACGGGCCGTAGTTTGCCCACCCCTGGGTTAAGGCTTAAAAGACTATATACTGCCGAGAGTCTACGAGACATCGGTTTGCCAGTGACCTTAGCGGACTCACTACGGCGAGTGTGGCTACGTGCCCTCGTTTGTGTCACTAACACCATATCCATTATGATGGTAACAATGCAACAATTGGTAATCCTGGAGTGACCCGAACACCCAGCTTGGGGCGAAGGCGACAGGACGGCTGTCAGCTATCACCTAGCCATGCAGGTGTAAGCTAGCCCTCTCCCCCCAGCTACCCAGTCTTAGGGTAGCAAGGGCATTGCCACTCCTCTGCACCGGCGGACTACGCAGCTGCCCCTGCCGCGCTGCCTCTGGCGCTGCTCCTGCCGCGCAGCCCCTGGCGCCGCCCATGCCGCGCAGCCCTTGGCGCTGCCGCTGGCGCTGCCCCTGCCGCGCTGCCCCTGCCGCGCTGCCCCTGCCGCCGCCCCTGGCGCTGCCCCTGCCGCTGGCAGGCTCCAGTGCAGACGCAGCCCCGCAGTCGATGCCGCCCCCTGCTGTGGACTCTGCTCTCAGGGCGCCGTATCCTGCCTCCCGACGCCGCGTCGCCGACTCCTGCCGCCCCGTGCTGACTCCTGCCGCCCGGCGCGCCCCCTGCCGCCCGACGCTGCTTCCTGCTGCCTGACGCTGCCTCCTGCCCCTCGCCGCCGCCACCGTCACCGTCAACAGCGCCACTAGCCGCCATGCCGCCTAACGACGACTCCACCATGACTGCTAACGTTGCCTTCCGTGCACCTCCATTCTGCAGCCAGGACCCATTTATGTGGTTCTCAATCTTGGAATGTAATTTCAAGGCTTCCCGCATCACTGTAAGCCTGACTCAGTTCTCCCACGCCACTGCTCTTCTGCCACCGAACGTGCTCTCGCAAGTCTCTGACGTCATTGGCAAGGCTGTCGACTCTGCGACTCCTTACGAAGACCTCAAGTCTGCCATTTTGTCCCGCCTGGAATCTACAGTGGCTGCACGTCTTCAGGAGCTTCTGTCGAAGGAAGAGCTTGGCAACGAGAAGCCTTCAGACCTGCTACGACGTATGAAGAAGTTACGCGGAGACAAGTACACGTCTTTCAACCAAGACCTATTCAAGCAACTCTTCTACCAACGTCTGCCGCCCACCATCCAACGCAACCTCTTCAGTGTCAAGAGCAAACTCTCTCCCGAACAAGTTGCCGAGCTTGCCAACGAGTTCATGGCGTCTCTTCCCGTGGACACCTCATCTTCTGTCGCAAGCATCGATGTAAAACAGGACACTCAGCAACTCGCCAAGCTTGTGTCTCAACTTACACTACAAGTCAGCGCCATCCAGCATCAGCTCAATGAAGAACACTCACGTCGCCGTTCTACAACTCCCTACCGCTACCGGCGGCGATCAAGATCTGCTAGCCACTCTAGAGACAAGTCTGGCTTCTGCTTCTACCACCAAAGGTTTGGGAAGGACGCAATCAAGTGCAACACACCATGCAGCTTTGTCAAGACTTTAAACAGCAACGACGACAGGTAAAGGCGCATAGTGTCCGTCATGCTTCATCAGCGCTGCTCTACGTCTACGATCCACTCTCCAGGAACAGGTTCCTCATCGACACAGGGGCTGAAGTCAGTGTCCTACCTGCAACAGCAAGTCATAAGACACTACCACCAGTCACGCACCTCTACGCCGCCAACGGTACCAAGATACCCGTGTACAAGCGACAGACGCTGCGACTGGAGCTCAACCTTCGCCGTTCCTTCGAGTGGACCTTCTATGTCGGAGAAGTCTCACAAGCCATCTTGGGCGCCGATTTTTTTACACACTTCGACCTCCTCGTCGACATCAGGAATCGCCGACTCCAAGATCCTTTAACTTCTGTCGCGACCTCAGCAGCAACAACCACTGGCGAGAGCACTCGCATCTCCACCGTCAGTGCAGACAACCCGTATGCTTCACTGCTGAAATCATTCCCGACACTCACGCAGCCTTACTCTGCAACTGGCCATGCAAAACACCACGTCACGCACCACATCGAGACTACTGGACCACCGACTTGCGCCAAGGCCCGTCGTCTAGCTCCAGAACGTTACCAAGCAGCCAAGTCCTAGTACGAGTCTCTCCTGCGTCAAGGTATCATCCGTCCAAGCTCCAGCAACTGGTCTTCTGCACTACACATCGTCTCTAAGAAGAACGGTGACATCAGACCATGTGGAGACTACCGTGCACTCAACTCTCGCACAGTCATGGACAGATACCCAGTACCCAACATTCAAGAGTTCTCTCAACTCTCTGGCTGTACCATCTTCTCCAGGATCGACCTCGTCAAGGCGTTTCACCAGATTCCAGTCAATCCAGCAGACATCCCGAAGACAGCCATCATGTTTGGCTTGTTTGAATACACCAGGATGCCATTTGGACTACGGAACGCCGCCCAGACTTTACAGCGCTTCATGGACGAGGTCCTGCGAGGTCTACCCTTCTGCTTCACCTACATTGACGACCTTCTCATCGCCAGTTCTGACGCTGAAGCACACCGACAGCATCTCCAGCAGATCTTCACTCGTCTGCAGGACTACGGGATCCAGATCAACATCGACAAGTCTGTGTTTGGTATCCCTTCGATCGACTTTCTTGGCCACACTGTCTCCTCTGCAGGCATCACTCCACTCCAGTCAAAGTGTGAGTCCATCCAGCAGTTCCCGAAGCCGTCAACCCAGCGCCAGCTCAAGGAGTTCCTGGGCATGCTGAACTACTACAACCGCTTCATCCCGAACTGCTCACTTCTTCTCCGGCCACTCTACGCCATGATCAAGCCCTGCAAGAAAGGACAGTCCATCACCTTCGTCTGGACCCCAGACGCTGACGACGCCTTCCTCGCTGCTAAGAAGGCCCTTGGTGACGTTTCGATGCTCAGCTTCTCTTCTCCAGATGCCGACACTTCCATCTCTACAGATGCTTCAGGCATCGGTGCTGGTGCCGTCCTGCAGCAGTACGTCAACGGAGACTGGAAGCCCATCGCTTTCTTCTCCCAGAAGTTCAACAACGCCGAAACGAAGTACAGTGCCTTCGACAGAGAACTTCTTGCCATCTACAAGGCGATCAAGAGATTCCGGTACTTCATCGAAGGTCGCAGATTCCATATCTACACCGACCACAAGCCTCTAACCACTACATACGTCAACAACAAGACTATCTACACACCGCGACAACTGCGTCACATCGAATTCATCTCGCAGTTCACCACTGACATTCGCTACGTCAAGGGTGCCGATAATGCTCCAGCTGATGCACTTTCACGCAACATCTCGGCCATCTCTTCTCTCATCGACTATGCTGCCATTGCCGCTGACCAAGCCAATGATGCTGAGTTGCAGCAACTCCAGGAGAATCCTGCCTTGCAGATGAAGAAGATCCAACTTCCAGGGACCAAAGAGCACCTCTACGCTGATGTCTCTACTGACGCTGTCCAGCCGTACATTCCAAAGCAGCATCGTTACCGGCTCTTCCGTCAGTTCCACGACCTCTCTCACCCTGGCATCCGAGCGTCTCAGCACATGATAACTTCCAGATTCATCTGGCAGGGCATCAACAAGGATGTCAGACAGTGGACTCGCACCTGCATCAAGTGCCAAGCTTCAAAGGTGACACGCCACACACACTCTCCTGCAGCAACATTCAAGCCAGTCTCTTCGAGATTCGACCACGTCCACGTCGACATCGTTGACCCGCTGCCTTACTCCAACGGCTACCGATACATCCTTACCTGCGCCGACCGATTCACTCACTGGCCTGAAGCTGCACCTCTTGTGGACATCACAATGGACTCCGTCGCCCGTGCTTTCATCAGTACGTGGGTATCCAGATTCGGTGTCTCTCTCAGCCTCACATCGGACCGTGGAAGCCAGTTCGAGTCTAGCCTGTGGAATAACGTCATGACTCTGCTCGGCATTCGACGCTACAGGACCGCCAGCTATCACCCACAAGCCAACGGTCTCATCGAACGCTTCCACCGGCAACTCAAGTCTTCTCTGGCAGCTTCAGCCCACCAACGTGAAGACTGGACTGTTGCTCTACCCCTTGTCCTCCTAGGCATACGAACGTCACTAAAGGAAGATCTAGGCCACTCCTCTGCTGAGCTCGTCTACGGAACTACGCTCAGGCTACCAGGTGAACTCCTTGCCAGTACACCTGATTCCAGGCCTTACAGTATCCAGGACTTTACCAGCAGCCTCAAGGACTCCATGCAGAACCTTCAGCCTGTGCAGCCTCGCACCTCTCCCTCCAAGACCTTCGTCAGCCAGGACCTCGACAGCTGCACTCACGTCTTTGTTAGGGTAGACGCAGTCAAGAAGCCCCTTCAGCAACCGTACCAGGGCCCCTTTGAAGTCATCCGTAGGACGAGGAAGAACTTCACCATCAACCGCAACGGGACTTCGGACGTTATCGCCATCGACCACGTAAAACCTGCGTACCTGCTCCACTCTACAGCAACCACACCTGATGCAAGACCACGAAGTACTTCCAGTGTGGTGCCGGGTCGTTCCAAGAAAACGATTTCGTTCCTCCTACCTCGCAACTAGAGGGGGAGTACTGTAGCAGCACGCGCGATAATATTTCAGTGTACCTTTCCGTTCCGTTTTCCTTTTTCCTTTCTTACCAGTTCTCTCGGTTTTCGAGGTGTTACCTAAGTAAAGATAACATCTTACAACATACATACACAATTTAATAACTGCCTGTTATAATTACACACATATGGCTACACAGTCTTTGTACCTGTTTATTCCTTGTTGTTACTTGTTTTTTTTCACATAATTATATTGACTGTTAATGTAAACGCTCCATATGCAGTTGTATCCTGTATTTTCATTAAATCTATTTTGTGTATACTGTTCAAGTTTGTCCAATAAAATCAGAAAAGAGAAGCCAATTGAGATTGTCTTATTATCATCTATAAATGATAAGGGTTAAGGCTTAAAAGACTATATACTGCCGAGAGTCTACGAGACATCGGTTTGCCAGTGACCTTAGCGGACTCACTACGGCGAGTGTGGCTACGTGCCCTCGTTTGTGTCACTAACACCATATCCATTATGATGGTAACAATGCAACATACCCGATGTCATGGTTTTATAATAAGCTTGTAGTGTTGTTGAAGTCAGGAAATTCTTTGATAATTATAGAGGGACTAGTATAATGGATACACTTGCCAAAATTTATGACACAATGTTACTCAATAGAATGAAACTTTGGTGCTTTATAGATAAATGTCAAGCGGGAGCTCAGAAGAACAGAGACTGTATAGAACAGATCTTAACTTTAAGATTATTATGTAATTCAAAAGGGAAAAATTGTATGTTTTATTTGTAGATTTTAGTAAAGCTTACGATAGAGTCGCCCGGATGAAGTTAATCGAGCGTCTCAGGGTGTTAGGGTGTGGTAGAGTAATGCTGCAGGCGATCAAAGCAATGTACAAGTGCACCAAGAACATTCTTAAGTCAGCAATTGTAGACGCGTCGATTGGGGTTCGCCATAGGGCTTCTTCCAGCTGCTCATTGTTTGTCCTATACATTGATCAGATGTTACAGATGTTAAAAAGAGCGGTGGCAACGGATGGATTTTTAGGTAGTTTGCACACGTTACTGTTGATGGACGATGCTGTGATACTTGCTACAAGTCGTGAAATGTGTATGAAGAAGCTTTAGGTTATATGTCACTTTTGTAGGGAGAGTGGTATGGTCATTAATGAAAATAAGACAAAGTTTTTTGTTATTAATGGAGAGGACTATGATAGACAGTGTTTGTTGAGTGAAGGAGTGAGCGTGAACTATGCCTCTAAGTACTTGTACCTCGGGACATGGTTCACTGATTCTGCCAAGATGGACGATATCTTGAGACTGCATGAAGCTGCAAATGAAGCAGTAGTGAACAAGTTCTCCATTTTCTGTGCAAGCAACACTCAGATGCCATTTGTATATAAGAAAGTTGTTTTCGAAGCAGCAGTGATGAGTTCATTATTGTATAGCGCGGAGTCGTGGTTAACAAAGAAAACGAAAGGACTGGAAAAACAATTTAGTAAATTAGTGAAATGTCTGCTTGGTGTACGGAAAAATACTAGCATGAATCTCTGTATGATAGAAACCGGTACTCCCCCAGTGCAATACCTCGTTAAATCGAGAAAATAGAGGAGAGTCGCGCTGCCAGGCTGGCTGGGAACCAGTACCAGCACATAGCTCTGTCACGCCGGACTAGAACCCTCCTGAGGAGAGACAAGGAGAGGTATGTCAGGAGTCTCGCTGAGGATGTCGAGGGTCATTTGAACGCTAATGACCTCCGACCCACCTACCGAGCCCTGAAGAAGCTCCGTTCCAAGTCTCCTTCTCGGGCGAGTGCTATTCGAACAGCAGATGGTCGCCTCGTGTCGGACATGGATGGGCAGATGGCTCGTTGGGCTGAGTACTTTGGGCAGTTGTTCACGGTGGACCCTCCAACTGAGCAGCTTCACACCACTGGGTTACAGGCAGTGGATGCCGATCCTCCCATTGACGAAACCGCACCCTCTCTTGACGAAGTCAGAGAGGCTATAGCAAAGATGAGGGGTGGAAAGGCAGCTGGTGTTTGTAATATCAGTGCGGAGCTCCTCAAAGCTGGGGGTGAGGCCATGATCCGCGGGTTGCATGCTGTCCTGACTGCCGTGTGGCAATCAGGTACAATTCCTCCTGACTGGAAAAGGGGGCTGGTCGTCCCTCCCTATCTGGAAAGGGGAAGGGGACCGTCAGGACTGCAACAATTACCGCGGTATTACGCTGCTCAGCGTGCCAGGCAAGGTGCTTGCCCATCTATTGCTGACACGAATTCGCAGTCATCTGGTGAAGCATCAGAGACCTCAGCAGTCTGGGTTCACGCCTGGTAAGTCAACAACGGACCGTATCCTAACGCTTCGTGTCCTGGTGGAACGCCAACGTGAGTTTCGACAGGGGATGCTTGCAGCCTATGTTGATCTCAAGAAGGCGTTTGACTCAGTGCATCGTGAGTCACTCTGGGATCTTCTGCGACTTCGCAGGATTCCTGCAAGGACTATTGGTTTGATAACTGGTCTGTATTCTGGGACTGAGAGTGCTGTGAAGTGTGGGGCAGGTGTATCCAGCTTCTTTCCTGTGAATACAGGAGTGAGGCAAGGTTGCGTCCTTGCCCCATCACTTTTCAACGCTTGTATGGACTGGGTATTGGACAAGGTTGTAGATCAAAGTGATTGTGGAGCATCCGTCGGCAACACCAAGATCACTGATCTTGTTTTTGCCGATGATGCAGTAATCTTTGCTGAGTCGCTGGAGGTCCTGGTGATGGCTCTCGAGGCGCTGCACGAGGAGGCAAAGCCTTTGGGACTTGAGGTCATCTGGCTCAAGACCAAGGTCCAGGTATTTGGAGACTTACTAGATGAAGCAGTACAGTCTGTTCATGCGTGTGGCGAGGACATTGAGATCTTGGAAAGGTTTACATACCTTGGTAGCACAGTCCATAATGACGGCGGGTCACGTCAAGAAGTCTTACGGTGGATTGGCATAGCCCACGGTGTTATGGACTCGCTCAGCGGGAGTATTTGGCGTTGTCGGTACCTGTGCAGGAGGACAAAGATCCGGATCTTCAAGTCGCTTGTGATCCCTGTCTTACTCTATGGTTGTGAGACATGGACACTAAATAGTGACTTGAAGAGACGAATCAATGCCTTTGGTAATAAGTGTCTTCGCAGAAGCATGGGGTATCGCTGGGATGATTACGTATCAAATCAGCGATTGCACCGTGAGACTGAATCGAGGCCTATTACCTGCATAGTCCGTCAGCGCCAACTTCGGCTATATGGGCATGTGGCACGCTACCCTGAAACCGATCCTTCTCATCGGGTTGTATCTGTAAGAGACAATCCGGCGTGGAGGAGGCCAAGGGGTCGCCCACAAGGCTCGTGGCTGGGGCAAGTTGATGTTTCTTGTCGAGAGCTGCTTGGTATGGGAAAGGAGCCTGCATGAGAACTCGCGCGTGGTGACCCCCGGGAGTGGCGTCGTAGGGTGGGCGAGGTGACGCGCCCCCCGACGTAAGCCCCCAATGATTGATTAAATACCTCGTTGAAAAGAAAAGTTTTAAGTATATCCAAAGGAAACCTGCAGACATAGACATGGACCAACCTTACCACTTCGTATACAATCTTTGCAGACAAGCGAATACACCTGGTTTCCGGTTCATAGAAAGATCAGCTGTTTGGGACAATAATATGGATCCATTAAATAGTGTTATGAGATATGTCCAGGAAAGATCAGCCGGTGCAACAAAGCTCACAACATATATTACAGACCTGAACCCATCCATGACAGTGCACCAAGTATATCGAACCGAGAGATTCATCCAAGACTACAAACGTGAATCATTTACCAGACTCAGACTTATGTCTCACAATCTTAAGATAGAAGTAGGAAGGTGGAGTCGCACACCTGCTGACCAACGCGTATGTCAGTGTGATGGTGAACAGGTGCAAACAGAACAGCATGTCTTGATATGCTGATATCAGCATGTCATGTCCCCTGTCTGTTCACTGCCGCGTAAGGTTCAACATGCTATCACTTTCAAATATTACCAACCTGTTCAATGAGGACACATAGGTACGTGAATTATGTGATTATGTACATGAAGTGCTTAGTATTTTTGCTTAGAATATATGTATTGCCTTCTACTTGGAAAGAATGTTGTTTTAGTTTTGTTTGGACAAATTATAGATCTGCATTGTTTTTTGCATAATATTTTGTGTTTTGTATTATTTTGTATTTTGTATCATGTATTAATTGGAAATTCTTTGTCAATAAATTAACTAACTGTGAAAATACAATTTT
>JACEEZ010022169.1:270836-300836 GCA_016584305.1 Chionoecetes opilio
GATTCGTATGCTCATTTGCAGACTTCCAGGGCAATAATCTGACGTAGACCATATGCTCTATGAATAAACAACCAATATCAGTTGCCGTGTTGACAGTATTATAAATTTAGTTTTCTTGTGATTTCAATTTACCAACAAAATATGGAGTGAAACAATAAATTCACACTCCAGTCAAGATCTCTAAAAATGGGAGCTCCCTGATCTTACTCGGTGTAGAAATTTATGTCACAAACACATATTTATTTGAGATCTTACCTATAGAAACCCATCGTCTATCACATCCCGACACAATACCCCAAATAGTCAACTAACTAGGATACTTATCGGTGGATAGTAGGGTTGAATTGGGTTGTAGGCTTATCAATACTGCAATGTCTTGTTATTCGAAGTGGTCGCGCGTGATCGAGACCGCAGGTGAAAGGTGGAGGCGGAGGCGTTATTGTGGTAAGGCGTCTGGTGGGTTTTCACACCCAGTTAATTCACGACGCGGCGAGATGTTATCACTGTGTTGATTTTAACACGTCCTATTGTTTTTTTAATACTATATGTACAAAGAGTCTATATACAATTTTTCTCAATGTAATCAGATAAGATTAAAGAGAGATTTTATTCCCGTGGGGGCTTGAATGGTACTTATATATATTATATAAATATATACAAGCACGTATATATTTAATAAGAGATGTTGTTCTCTCGAGGGTTAGAAGTGTACTAAATTTCCGTGAGCGGGCGGCGGTGATCGCCATCAATACCTACATACGTGTCCTTCTCTCGGGCGGCAGGGCACCGGCACCAATACCTAGCACGTATACACGCAGGATTGGAGCAAATATTATGACGACGACCAATAGCCAGTCGCTCCAATCAAAGGTGATAAAATAAAGGTGCAAATGCTTAATACTACTGGGAATGTTCATTTATAATATCCCAGTACTTATCATTTACTTAAATTACCTTAATTAATACCCATTACCATTATAATTATATATATACATCCCTACGCACCCCTTATGATGAGTGGACAATACCTCCCTCACAGGGGGGCGGGGACAAAACCACCACTCTAACACTTATTGAGAGGGTGGTTGGTGGATAATTTTCACACTCGGCAAAGAGCCGAAAAGAGCATTAAACATATTACATAGCAACATTGTACTTAACAACTTACTCATTGCTTTTGTATTCAGTTCAAGCGATCATCAAATTATACATTTTCAGCATAGAAAAAGCCACAGATGAAGTAAATTCTAGTAAAGAAAATCCTAGATTACCATCTGGCAGACTCTACATTAAGTTAGCTCACTTCTTGACGATACAGATCAGATCGACATTCTAACAAACCGTGACATAAATGAGCCTTGCAAAATATTTAGTAAAATTACGAGAAAGGCTGTAAGATTATGTGTTCCTTTTCGAAACAGGTATTCAGCGACGAATGTTAAATCAAGGTGTTAGGCCAATACAATTAGAAACAGCTTTCTTCCAAGAAGCTTGCATACACCAACCATAAATAAAATTGTAAGACCAGAACAATTAACAACTTTGAAGGATTTCGAAGATAAATAAATAAAATGAAATGAGAGAAAATAAGATAAAACTTGAAATATGTACAAGTATTACAAGCTGTAGTTATTGCTAAGGAATATCGTGATATGTCAGAAAGTCTTCATAAGCAACCTAGGAATTCTTGCTATGGATAATTGTCAACACACAAACAAAAAAAGTTAAACGACAAAGAACCTTAATGTGTATTTTGTTTCAGTATTTACCCAAAAAGATAAGACCACACTATTGCCAACTGTCCCAACTTGTTCAGTGCAAAGGAAATTTCGTTATGTAATGCTTTTCTCGTGATATTTATTTTTTACACAATCAATAAACTGTTGGTAGATATAGTTCCTGAACCCGATTAAGTTTCACAAAGAAAACTCATATCAGTGAAAATGTATATCCTTTAGTTTCTTCCCACATTAATCAATAAATAGCCAACTGCCAGTAAAGAGCCTTGCGCAGTCCCTTGGCAGTTATCAACTTATCAGTGTAACACCAATACATAAGGAGGACGATAGATCACATCCAGGAACCATCGATCAATCAGCCTAACGCTTCTTTCTCATATGCATATTAATGAAAACTATTAGAGAAGGCAAATGGGCGAAATTGTTTTAAGTCAAATTAACTTCACAGAGATTCTAAAAATGGATTCAGCAAAAAACGTTTATGCCATTATAATTTTTGGTGTGATCTTTATAGCATTCAGCGAGGTAGGAGATAGTTCATAAAATGTATCTTTATTTCCTGAAAGCGTTTGACAAGGTTCTTTATAGTTCCAGAAAAAACTACCTCGTCTAGACTTAAAGGTATGTTGCTAATTGCTTTTTTCCTTCATGTTCCTCCTCCTTGTCTTTCTCGTCCACGTCGTCCTCCTCCTTGTCCTTCCTCACCTCACCCGTCTCCTCCTCGGTCTCCTCCCTCGTCCAGCTCCTCCTCCTCCTCTTCTTTAACCCTCCAAACATTTTGTCTCGCACTAAAACCCAGCAAGAACACAACCTCAGCACCTTGTCATTGCCAAACCATTACACTTTTTTTGTTTTCTCTCTCTCTCTCTCTCTCTCTCTCTCTCTCTCTCTCTCTCTCTCTCTCTCTCTCTCTCTCTCTCTCTCTCTCTCTCTCTCTCTCTCTCTCACTCTCTCTCTCTCTCTCTCTCTCTCTCTCTCTCTCTCTCTCTCTCTCTCTCTCTCTCTCTCTCTCTCTCTCTCTCTCTCTCTCTCTCTCTCTCTCTCTCTCTCTCTCTCTCTCTCTCTCTCTCTCTCTCTCTCTCTCTCTCTCTCTCTCTCTCTCTCTCTCTCTCTCTCTCTCTAACATAGACAAGAGATAAATGTATTATAGCCTGTTTGTTACCGCCTATCTTCGACAAAGAAGAAAAAATAATGGAATAACACATAAATGCTGGCTGTGGTTTAGTGTATAATCTTCGACGAGGCCACTGATCGAGGCAGCAAGCTTTTGATGTTTGGTGTGTCGCGCCAGAACTCCTGGAGCTTATTTCGTATTCAGTACCTCGTCGCGCTCCTCTTCTCCCAATTTTTCCACTTTGCAGGAATGGAAATCTTACTAAATCCTTTGAGTTTTTCACCACATTGTTCTTCTTTTAGGAATTGGATAGTTTTCTAGGTTGCTGTAATCTTGGAATTTACTAGAAATGTCTACTGATCAGGGAACTCCGTAGTGTAGTAAGCCGAGCAGCACGCTCGGCTTACAACCGAGAAGTCCCGGGTTCGATCCCCGGGCGGAGCGAAAGATAGATGGGTGGTCTTTCTTAAATCCCTAGCCCCTGTCCACCCAGCAGTGAATGGGTACCGGGTGCCAGCCGGGGGTTTGTAACCCCCCTCCCCCCCCGGGGTGGTGGCTTCGGCCAACACTAATATGCAGCAGCGGTAGATCACTATGGCTCTGAGGCATTATCCTCTAAACAAAACAAACAAGAAACAAACAAGAAACAAGTTACTGTGTATTTGTTGTGGTATTTTGGAAGTTTTGCAGTTGCTAATGGTGTGTGTGTTTATTTGTTTGTTTGTTTGTTTGTTTGTATGTGTGTGAATTTATGAGAGAGAGAGAGAGAGAGAGAGAGAGAGAGAGAGAGAGAGAGAGAGAGAGAGAGAGAGAGAGAGAGAGAGAGAGAGAGAGAGGAGAGAGAGAGAGAGAGAGAGAGAGAGAGAGAGAGAGAGAGAGAGAATGAATGAATGCAATGCATACAAAGTCACATCACTTCGGTGATATCTCACTGTCTTCTGTTTCCTTTATCTTTCTTCTTTCCAATGGCATAACTTTATCCTGAGTGTTTTTTCTTTCAAACACATTTTTAGCTTCCTTTATTTTTCAGCTGCCCTTGCCTTGTCATTCTTGTCAGTCCTCCTCCTCCTCCTCCTCCTCCTTCTCCTCCTCCTCCTTACACGTCGTTCTCTCTCACCATATCCTCCTGTTCCCACATTAAGCCTGAGTAACGTCATTGCGCATTCCAGAACACAAAACAAAGCTAGATAAATATTATGCACTGAAATGTTGTCTTCATCTTAGAATGTTTTCATATATACATATTGACACCATTTCCTTTCTACATTTCGCTCTGTCACATATTTTTTCCCTCGCTCTTTTCATGCCATGAAATCATTATATGAATACAAACAGACGAACAAATATTGTGCTGAACTCGTGTCATCACAAACTCCCTCCTTCCCCCACCCCTCCCCTTCTTCTCTTCCTGCCCCTTTCCCTTGATGCTGTGAAACCACTATACTAGTATTATAGTGACTATCTCACTATTATAGTGTGGAGTTGGACACTATTATAGTGGCGAGCTCCTGCAACAGTAGTTTGATTTTTCTTTTTTTCATGTAGATCATTATTTTGAATTATTATTCTCGTTCAGCACATTACTGAGTATATATATATTATAGTATACTAGCCGCAAAGCCGCCCTCCGGGCGGACTTTTTGGCTAGCTCCTGCGGAGGGCTATTGGTGGGCCTTCGGCCCACCACCTGTGTTTGGTGGGCCTTCGGCCCACCAAACACAGACTCTCCAGATAGCCCCTCCTAACTTTCCTGAAATCATGGATGTAGAAATGTCTATTAACGCCAACCCATTCACATCACCCCAAACCCATTCACTCACCCATTACCCATCACCCCCCACCCATTCACTCACCCATTACCCATCACCCCCCACCCATTCACTCACCCATTACCCATCACCACACACCCATTCACTCACCCATTAACCATCACCCCCCACCTATTCCTTCACCCATCACCCATCACCCCCAACCATAGACTACTATATACCTGGACTGCGCACGGAATATCGGCCTCTCGCGCAAGGGCCCGAAGTCGGAGGGCCGCTCGGATTCATATATATATATATATATACGGATCATATAGACTGGTTTATCAGTATATATGATATACTGTAATCCTCGTAAATGTTTGTTCTATAATATTATCAAATAAAAAACAGTAAAACACGCTAAAGAAATGCCATTACGAGACTATGAAGAAATATGCATGAACTTAATATTCACTTCAACTCTTCGCCATTTAAAACTTTGTGAGTCAACTTTTATCATGAAGGGTATCAATAGAAGCGCAATTTTATTAGCTTTCCATTGCTATATTTCGTTATCTGATAAATGAATTAGAACCATGCATAAATTAGCGTTAACTAAATAAATAAAATCATCAATCGGGTAATTTTCTCGATTGATGAGGTTATTTATTTAGGCAACGCTAATTTATACATGGTACTAATTCATTTATCAGAAAACTAAATATATAAGTAAATAAATAACATCATCAATCGGGAAAATTACCCGATTGATGATTTTATTATTTTATTTAACGCTAATTTATGCATGGTTCTAATTAATTTATCAGATAACGAAATACATCAATGGAAAGCTAATAAAATTGCGCTTCTATTGATACCCTTCATGATAAAAGTTGACTCGCAAAGTTTTAAATGGCGAAGAGTTAAGTGAATATTAAGTTCATGAATATTTCTTCATAGTCTCGTAATGGCATTTCTTTAGCGTGTTTTACTGTTTTTTATTTGATAATATTATAGAACAAACATTTGCGAAGATTACAGTATACCATATATACTGATAAACCAGTCTATATGATAGTCCATAGACCACTATATCTCTTTGTCGGGCGCCCCGCGGGCCCCTATGCAGCCCCGCAATTCAAAACATTGTCGCGTGAACAGTCCAGGTATACAGTGGTCTATGCCCCCAACCCATCACCTCCCACCCATTCCCTCACCCATCACCCCACACCCATTACCCATCACCCCACCCATTCACTCACCCATTACCCATCACCCTACATCAAGGTTTCCTCAATTCTCGCAACCCACATTTTTTTTCACAATTCTCGCTAATAGGCTGCTAAAAAAAATTAAAATAAAAGTGATCAGATCATCTCGTAGGTGGGCTTAAAACCTTCCCCTGGTCGAGCTGGTTCCAAAACTGTGCCATATGATGGGATTCCGCCACAGGGGGCGGCACCCATCGCGGACAGACAGACAGACACACACACTTTCGCTTATATTATTATAGAAACACGATACATTCCGAACATCCCAAGACTCTCAATGCATCGGTCATGGACATTATCCTTAATAAACAAGCAACGTGATTCAGTGGGTCTTCTCGAGGGTTCTTTCTGGTGACTCGTTGTCCCTCCGCCTCACTCAAGCAATCTTCTTACTGTTTTATTTATTGTATTGTGAGTTTATGAGAATGGAGACCAAAGAACATGATAAGGCATTGCAAAATATGTGTAATTTTCGTAATTTAAGCACGAACACAGCCGACATTGGTGACTCTTAGCGACGCGACGCAGGGTCAGGAAACACGCTTGAAGGCCGTTCAGGGCCGGGGGGGGTGCGTGCTTTTCTAGTTTTTAAGCGGGTGTAAATGTTGAAGATGTTTGCTGTTCATTAAAGAAGCAATATCATGGGAATAAAATGATTAGTTGTTTTTTCCAGGTATTTTTTTCGAGTCAGACGCATGGCGAATTATGCCCCAAAATGATTATTATATTTTTTCCCCAGAGTTTTTTTCATTCGAGTTTTTTCTTATTCTACTTTTTAAAAAAAACAACGTCTCTTCCCGGGCCCTTGGTTTTTTAGGAAAATTTCGAGGTTTATCCTTTAAATGATTGAGAGAAAAAAGATAGGGTTTGCAAAAGTGACAAAAAACTGAAAAGTCATAATGTACTAATGAACAAAAATAGATAAAAAGTTTTACAAAAGTCAGGTAAACCCTTTCTTTTAATCATAAAAGCGAGGCACATAAGCCTCGACACTCTCCCCACAAATCAGCAAAAAGAATGGTTTTAATTAAAGAAAGACTTGTTTTTTGAGTCGAAATTTTTTTTCAAGAATAAAAATTAAAAAATTTTACGTAAATATTTTTCCCGACACACATCAAAAACAAAAAGACTAATTGTTTAAAAATTTAAAACGAATTTTTAAAAAACAATTTTTTAAAAACTGGAGAGGTATCGGCTGCTACTCTACCTCTCCACTCCAAAACCCGACTTTCTCTGAACGCACGACCTGCGGGCCGGCTGGTCTTCCGGCAGTGGTGGTCTCCTCGAGGTCTCCAACGTCGCCAGTCGATCGTCGGTCCGTCTTCGCCGATGAAATACGACACCTGAAAAAGAAAAAAAGAAATAATTATATGTATGTATATTTATATAATTATATAATATACAGTTTGGAAAAGGGGGATAACTCCCATAAAGCTGCCACTGCCACAATGCTATCACATGTTTTCTAACTCTAGGCATTTATACCTTCCCAAAAAACACTATTAGCATTCTCGCCCTAATTTGATACCGACCAACCCCCCAGGCTGATCGCCTATTACTCATTGCTTTTGTATTCAGTTCAAGCGATCATCAAATTATACATTTTCAGCATAGAAAAAGCCACAGATGAAGTAAATTCTAGTAAAGAAAGTCGTAGATTACCATCTGGCAGACTCTAATAAGTTAGCTCACTTCTTGACGATACAGATCAGACCGACATTCTAACAAACCGTGACATAAATGAGCCTTGCAAAATATTTAGTAAAATTACGAGACAGGCTGTAAGATTATGTATTCCTTTTAGAAACAGGTATTCAGCGACGAATGTTAAATCAAGGTGTTAGGCCAATACAATTAGAATAAACTTTCTTCCAAGAAGCTTGCATACACCAACCATAAATAAAATTGTAAGACCGGAACAATTAACAACTTTAAAGGAATGCGAAGATAAATAAACAAAATGAAATGAGAGAAAATAAGATAAAACTTGAAATATGTACAAGTATTACAAGCTGTAGTTATTGCTAAGGAATATCGTGATATGTCAGAAAGTCTTCATAAGCAACATAGGAATTCTTGCTATGGATAATTGCCAACACATAAACAAAAAAAGTGAAACGACAAAGAACCTTAATGTGTATTTTGTTTCAGTATTTACCCAAAAAAATAAAATAATAATAATACACTTTTGCCAACTGTCCCAACTTGTTCAGTGCAAAGGAAACTTCGTTATGTAATGCTTTTCTCGTGATATTTATTTTTTACACAATCAATAAACTGTTGGTAGATATAGTTCCTGAACCCGATTAAGTTTCACAAAGAAAACTCATATCAGTGAAAATGTATATCTTTAGTTTCTTCCCACATTAATCAATAAATCGCCAACTGCCAGTAAAGAGCCTTGCGCAGTCCCTTGGCAGTTATTAACTTATCAGCGTATCACCAATACATAAGGAGGACGATAGATCACATCCAGGAACCATCGATCAATCAGCCTAACGCTTCTTTCTCATATGCATATTAATGAAAACTATTAGAGAAGGCAAATGGGCGAAATTGTTTTAAGTCAAATTAACTTCACAGAGATTCTAAAAATGGATTCAGCAAAAAACGTTTATGCCATTATAATTTTTGGTGTGATCTTTATAGCATTCAGCGAGGTAGGAGATAGTTCATAAAATGTATCTTTATTTCCTGAAAGCGTTTGACAAGGTTCTTTATAGTTCCAGAAAAAACTACCTCGTCTAGACTTAAAGGTATGTTGCTAATTGCTTTTTTCCTTCATGTTCCTCCTCCTTGTCTTTCTCGTCCACGTCGTCCTCCTCCTTGTCCTTCCTCACCTCACCCGTCTCCTCCTCGGTCTCCTCCCTCGTCCAGCTCCTCCTCCTCCTCTTCTTTAACCCTCCAAACATTTTGTCTCGCACTAAAACCCAGCAAGAACACAACCTCAGCACCTTGTCATTGCCAAACCATTACACTTTTTTGTTTTTCTCTCTCTCTCTCTCTCTCTCTCTCTCTCTCTCTCTCTCTCTCTCTCTCCTCTCTCTCTCTCTCTCTCTCCCTCTCCTCTCTCTCTCTCTCTCTCTCTCTCTCTCTCTCTCTCTCTCTCTCTCTCTCTCTCTCTCTCTCTAACATAGACAAGAATAAATGTATTATACCCTGTTTGTTACCGCCTATCTTCGACAAAGAAGAAATAAAAATGGAACAACACATAAATGCTGGCTGTGGTTTAGTGTATAATCTTCGACGAGGCACTGATCGAGGCAGCAAGCTTTTGATGTTTGGTGTGTCGCGCCAGAACTCCTGGAGCTTATTTCGTATTCAGTACCTCGTCGCGCTCCTCTTCTCCCAATTTTTCCACTTTGCAGGAATGGAAATCTTACTAAATCCTTTGAGTTTTTCACCACATTGTACTTCTTTTAGGAATTGGATAGTTTTCTAGGTTGCTGTAATCTTGGAATTTACTAGAAATGTCTACTGATCAGTTACTGTGTATTTGTTGTGGTATTTTGGAAGTTTTGCAGTTGCTAATGGTGTGTGGTGTTATTTGTTTGTTTGTTTGTTTGTATGTGTGTGAATTTATGAGAGAGAGAGAGAGAGAGGGGAGAGAGAGAGAGAGAGAGAGCAGAGAGAGAGAGAGAGAGGAGAGAGAGAGAGAGAGAGAGAGAGAGAGAGAGAGAGGAGAGGAGAGAGAGAGAGAGAGAGAGAGAGAGAGAGAGAGAGTAGGAGAGAGAGAGAGAGATGAGAGAGAGAGAGAGAGAGAGAGAATTAATGCAATGCATACAAAGTCACATCACTTCGGTGATATATCACTGTCTTCTGTTTCCTTTATCTTTCTTCTTTCCAATGGCATAACTTTATCCTCAGTGTTTTTTCTTTTCAAACACATTTTTAGCTTCCTTTATTTTTCAGCTGCCCTTGCCTTGTCATTCTTGTCAGTCCTCCTCCTCCTCCTCCTCCTCCTCCTCCTCCTCCTCCTTCTTCTTCTCCTCTTCCTCCTCCTCCTCCTTACACGTCGTTCTCTCTCACCATATCCTCCTGTTCCCACATTAAGCCTGAGTAACGTCATTGCGCATTCCAGAACACAAAACAAAGCTAGATAAATATTATGCACTGAAATGTTGTCTTCATCTTAGAATGCTTTCATATATACATATTGACACCATTTCCTTTCTACATTTCGCTCTGTCACATATTTTTCCCCTTGCTCTATTCAAGCCATGAAATCATTATATGAATACAAACAGACGAGCAAATATTGTGCTGAACTCGTGCGTTATATGGTGTCATCACAAACTCCCCCCTTCCCCCACCCCTCCCCTTCTTCTCTTCCTGCCTCTTTCCCTTGATGCTGTGAAACCACTATACTAGTATTATAGTGACTATCTCACTATTATAGTGTGGAGTTGGACACTATTATAGTGGCGAGCTCTTGCAACAGTAGTTTGATTTTTCTTTTTTTCATGTAGATCATTATTTTGAATTATTATTCTCGCTCAGCACATTACTGAGTATAGATATTATAGTATAAATACGATACATTCCGAACATCCCAAGACTCTCAATGCATCGGTCATGGACATTATCCTTACTTTACACTATATTACTTACACTATACAAGCAACGTGATTCAGTGGGTCTTCTCGAGGGTTCTTCCTGGTGACTCGTTGTCCCTTCGCCTCACTCAAGCAATCTTCTTACTGTTTTATTTATTGTATTGTGAGTTTCTGAGAATGGAGACCAAAGAACATGATAAGGCATTGCAAAATATGTGTAATTTTCGTAATTTCAGCACGAACACAGCCGACATTGGTGACTCCAAGCGACGCGACGCAGGGTCAGGAAACACGCTTGAAGGCCGTTCAGGTGACCGTGTGGGTGCGTGCTTCTTTCTATGTTTGTAAGCGGATGTAAATGTTGAAGTATATTTGCTGTCATTAATGAAGCAATATCATGGGAATACACGTGATTAGTTGTTTTTCTCAGGTATTTTTGCGAGTCAGACGCATGGCGCAATTAATGCCATAAAATGATTATTATATTTTCCACCACAGAGTTATTTTTCATTCGAGTTTTTTTCTTTATTCTATCTTTCTAAAACAAACAATGCGTCTCTTCCGGCCTTGGGTTTTTTAGTGAATATGCGAGTGTTCATCCTCTTAAATGATTGAGAGAAAAAAAATAGGTTAGCAATTATAGTGACAAAGAAACTGAAATGTCATAATGTACTAATTGAACAAAAATATGATAATGAAGTGTACAAAAGTCAGTGTAACATTACTTTTAATCATAATGACATGCGAGGCACATAAGCCTCGCACACTCTCCTCGACAAATCAGCAAATGAATGGTTAATTAAAGTAAATGACTTGTTTTATGAGTCGTAACTTTGTTTTCAAGAATAAAAGTGTAACAAATTTTACGTAAATATTTATCCAGACTACACATGCAATAACAAACAGACTAATTGTTTAAACTTCAAACGAATTTCTAAATAAACAATTTTTAAACACTGAACATCGTGGTTAACGCATTGCTTAATTTCTTACGAAGATATTGCATGACATCAATATCGATCAAGGTTATTAACTTCGAAAAGAAAGGTTTCCTAGGTAGTAAATATATAACGTCAGTAAGAAGCCAGCCGCCATTATCAACGTTAGATACTGGTTGGATAATACACCAAATCCATGTGGGCTGGGTTACGTCCCTCCCAAAGGTCCCTCTGCTGCTCACCATAACAGTCACCAGCTGGCCACCAGCAACACGTAAAGACCCGCGCCACGCAGTCTAAGCGGCTAATCTTATATACAAAAAAATAACTAATTAAAATATGATTAAACGCCTACAAAAATAATGTCAATACATTATCTGTATCGTTACGGCGTTAGCGGTAAGAGGCAATGAATGATAATTACAGTACCGTTACATCCATGTACATTGCGCAATAAATTTCTTCATAAAATGCACCGTGAAACAATGCACCGTAAGGAAAAAGCAACTGCCAGTCATGCTTTGTGATGGCAGCAACGTTCACCATTCTTATCGACCCACATTAGAAAAGTGTGAGTGTGTCCTCTGTGTGTGTGTGTAGGGGGGTGGGTTGACTTTGTCTCGTATAACTCACGCACGTTATAGACTGTGCATGTAAGTGGGCATGAAATATGTTGAATATAGATTTCAATACAAATCTTTAATAGTGACTACAAATAATTGTAGACTGTTTGTGTTTTTGTATTTACATTGTTACTCTCGTTGAACATGAACAGCTGATGATTGTTTTCATAAGTATTTTTTTAATACACTTTTCTTTTGACATAAAAATAGTATTGTAGACTTGGTTAAAATTCAAAACTTAAAATAAATAAATACATTTTGCATCCTTCAGAATGCCTCTTTATTTTGTTCTTCCTTCGTCCATTTCATCATGTTTTGTTTTTTCTTTTTTTCTTGCTTTTATTTTCTTATATTTTATTTGTGTATTATTGCGGCCACGTAGAATTAGGTTAGCCAGGTAGATGTATAGCCAGGTATAATTTCATCATTTTTTGCTTTTATGCCCTTTCTTTTATGTTATTCAATTTAGTTGTGTAGTACTACAGCCACGTAGATCGTTTAGGCTAGCCAGGTAGATGTGATGTGGTAGTCAGTCTGCGAGTATATGTATGTAAAAAACAAACAAAGGTAGGATAAACAACACGCAAAGTTGTGTTGTATTAGTAAGGTACCAAGGTAGTACACTGCCTCAGTATACTACCTAGATATTTTCTTTTGAGATTACGAAACTTTTGGGAAATTTTGTTGAAAAATTCATTCCAAAAGAGAAACCTCACATAAATGGCCAGGTAATCAGCACATCCTTTCTGGGGCATAAATCATAGAGCAGCATAACATGGCACCCATTAGTTACGTTAATGGGAGAGTCAGCGACACAGATTACACGACCAAGGTGAGGCGAAGAAATTTGTCATCTTTGCGGCTCGTCTTCGTTCCATCATATCTCTCATCAAAACAAGGCACAATGTTATTATCGCCAGTCTCATAACACTAACCTTGTTCCGCCTTACCAGCCACCCTCATGTCTTGCCTGGGTGTATGTGTATGTGTGTGTCATTCACCCATGGTCTTGTCCACCCGAGTCGGACTCGCGATCGCCAGTTTCACCCTCCCGGTGCGAGCTTGGAGCTCATTATTACCGATCTTAGGGTAATGATGGGACCTCACACTCCACACATACCCATCCCCTTGCTCAAGGGGACAGTAACCACAGTTTTGTCAGTGAAAAATACCCGGGAGCAGTGAGGATTCGAACCAGCTACCACAGAATGGCAGGCCAGCGCTCTATCCACTTGACCATCGTTGTATGTGTGTGTGTGTGTGTGTGTGTGTGAGGTGAATTTTTTTCTGTATCCTCTGATCAGTTTCAGTAATGATTTATGTGAGTAATATTTTCTTCAGTGAAGTTACCCTCGCCTTCCTAAACCCATTATTAAGATCTGCCCGAGGTCAATGTGAAATGTATGTGCCCGCTAGAGGGTGGGGGCGGATAGAGAGAGAGAGAGAGAGAGAGAGAGAGAGAGAGAGAGAGAGAGAGAGAGAGAGAGAGAGAGAGAGAGAGAGAGAGAGAGAGAGAGAGAGAGGAGAGAGAGAGAGAGAGAGAGCGAGAGAGAGAGAGAGAAAGAGTAAGTTCGTGGACCCAGCATGCAAAGAAACTCAGTGTTTGATGCAACTGAAGTTAAGCAACATCTTCACGAACTTTCACTTGGAGTCTTTAGAAAGAATCAGTCCCCCTTCACACTGACTGCCTCAGTCATGCTCCTTACCTAGGTGGAACGCAGAATTTTGAAACATGCCTCTTTTTTTTCATTTTCCTTCTCTCTTTATCAACTTTTCTCCTTCATTTTATATATTTCACTATCTTCACTTCTCTGTTCCTCCTTCCTCCCTCCATTGCCACTATCTGCTGCCTCTCTTTCCTTCAGACTATCTTTTTCACTGCTTTCTTCACGGTCTTTCCTCCTCTTCCTTCCCATCGCTTCCTCGCTGTCTCGCTGTCTTCACATCTCAAGTAATCTTTCCAACCACAGCACCGTAAGGCAAGGTGGTCCAATAATATGCCGGGTCGACTTTTAGTGGCCCGCGAGCACTCATACTTAATATACTGATATATTATATGAAAAATACGAATGAGATATCATAGACGTATCGGTATGTATGTGAAATTATATTTGGGCACAAGAAATGACGTCTCAGTATTGTAATATCTCATGCCAAGACTATGTATAGTACAGAGTAGGAGCTTTACTTAGTCCTGTACGTATCGTGCCCTGCGGCCATCTATACGGAAGGGAAGTTAAGAAGCACGTCAGCAGGCCTCTTATCTGGCTCACACCGCATCTCTAACAAGAATAGTCTTGTCACTGACCACAGGCAAGGAAAATAGTTTCTCGAGATGATCAGTGTTTGACATACATGCTTGATATTTTATTATATTATATTTTACATGAATGCCCGGTCTATGACCATTGTGCTGGTAAGAAAGATCTAAAATCATGGTTCAGGTCATAGGTCCTAAAAAAAATAATATATATACATGTACCTATATGATATATACTATGTTTAAAATTTGTGGCCCACATTCAATAAGTTTAATCCTGAAATGGTCTCCGGTATCGAAGAAGTTGAGGTCTCGTCGGTATCTCCAGCGGCCTAATCATCCTGTTCTTTTCATCCGTTTTATTCCCCTCCTTTACACGCACACACGCACGCAGGCACGCACGCGCGCACACACACACACATACACACACACGCATACACACATCTCCATAATAAACTGTTTTCCATTCAGTAGTGGCCTTGCAGAAGATTTCTCGTCTTGTCTTTTCCTCGCCTCCATGTCCTCGCATCATGCTGCTCATCATCTTTATTCCTCAATAATCTGTGGAATATATAATAAAACGTCATTAAGTGTTCCCTCCTACCTTTTACCCACCTATTTTCCCTTCCATTCCTTTAGCCTCAAATAGACTTCCTATCTAGCCAGTTGCTTCATCTCGACTCTTTCGTATGGGTTGCGTCGTATATTTCAGTGCTTCTCTTGCTGCTGCTGACTCACCTACTCTTCTTCTTTCTCGTCTTTCCCTCTTCCTATTCCTCAGTAGCCTCTTGGCCACTCTTCCGATATAATATATTATTATTTGTTTTTACCCTGTTTCTCTTTCCCTTCCTCCTCTGAAAAAAGTGTTTCTTTCCCTGTACCCTCGTAGCAGGAGAAAAGATGTGGAATAAAGTAGGTATATATAACAGGTAACCTTGTTATCAGCGTGCAGGCTTTATACTACCTTCAGTTCCCAGGCTCACATAGACCTTTTACTGGTACATTCCTCCTCCTTTTCCTCCTCTTCCTCATTCTTATACTTCTCTAACTTCTTCCATTTCTAGCTTTATTTGTTTTCTTCGCTTTCTATTTACCCTTCGAGTCCTGCAATTTAACTTTTGCTCTTTGTACTCGGCGTCGTCAGTGACGATAACGCCAAAAAAAATGTCGTTGTCGTTACTAGAGACGCGACGTAATAACAGTCGAAACAGTACGCTTCAGTAGGCAAAGTAAAGAGAGAAACAAAAATATGATGCTTTGAGTCGTTACACGAAATGTAGAGTAGAAGGCCGCTAAAATAGTGTACCATAGCACTGAGTTACGCGTTGGCAAGACATTCCATCACGAGGGCACAAGTGGTTCCCTGGGGCCATCGGGGAGACCGTGATTAGTGCTGATCGACTAATTCCAGCATCGACATTCCAGAACCGAGTCTTCATGAAAAGGTCGAGATTACTTTTGAGCAAATAGAGGATTCCAGCAGCCTTTACCTCTTCCTTCATTATTAACTATAAATATTTCAAGTCATAGTAATTGTCTACATTGTATACATGCTTCCTCTTAGCTGTATTCTGTTGGAACTTTGCCGAAAGGAAAGGATGGTTGGGTGGAGCCTTGCTTTGTGCAATCTAGTTTTTACCATTTGTAGTTTACTAGAGAAATAGCTTAAAAAATAGTGTTGCTGTTTGTTAGATACTCGTATTTGTATTCTTATGTATTCCTTCTCCTTCTACTAGTATGCATCATATTACCCCTGCCGCTCATATCCATATCCTGTGTTCCTCCACTTCCTCTTTCTCTTGGACCTCCTCCTCCTCCAGTCTTCCATCCCACTCTGAACACTGACCTCCATTGATCGCAGAAATTAACTATTTATGATTTTGAATAATTAATCTGTGCGTGAAGGCTGCGCGTCTCCACAGACACGTTGCTGCTAATCCTCCCCAGATGCCGCCTGCCGTTATGGTGATGTGCGTTGATTAGCTGTTGCTTTAGTATTATAGTGGTGCTGCGTGATACAGTTGAGGCAAAAGTGAAGAATGGGGACGAGGACGAGAAGAACAAAACAGAAAAGATACAAAAAATAGGATAAATACGGCGAGGATAATGATGATGGTGCAAGGATAGCAGAAGGAAGTGATTATAATGATGGAGATATTATATAAGGAAATATAATATATATTGAAATGAAATCCAATGTGAAATTAAATATGGAAATCTGTATCATATTTCAAAGTTTTGAATTATCAGCGTGAATTATCGTGAATTATATTGCTTATATCATTCCAGAGAGCAATATTTATGCTTTAAATCTTATTACTAATAATTATATAAACCTACTTTCGACCCTTCTGTTAGAAACCCATTTCGTAAATGAGAGAGAGAGAGAGAGAGAGAGAGAGAGAGAGAGAGAGAGAGAGAGAGAGAGAGAGAGAGGAGAGAGAGAGAGAGAGAGAGAGAGAGAGAGAGAGAGAGAGAGAGAGAGAGAGAGAGAGAATTCATTAGCTCTACTCTATCCCATTTGTCATCTGTTTCCACCTTGTTTTGTCGCCATTCGTCATTCACTTTTTTTTCCTAAACTGAAGACGTGTTATATTTTGGACTCATCTTCATCCTCCCTCCTTCATTCTTTCCTTACCTCTCCCTTCCTATCTACATAATGTCCTCCTCACTACTGTATACTCAGTGATATTTCATTATCCTAATCTTCCTTATAGAACTCTGCCTCTATATACTGGGGGAATCACCCCTCGCCCTGAATGCACACACACACACACACACACACACACACACACACACACACACACACACACACACACACACACACACACACACACACACACACACACACACACACACACACACACACACACACACACACACACACACACACACACACACACACACACACACACACACACATACACGCACACACACACACACAACACTGTGTTATGCAGATCCTTGCGCCGCATCCTTGCTTCTCTCCCCATTGTGTCAAGCATGAGATAAATTATATATCAATTGGTCATGTGTGGAAACGCCAGCACGACAATGAATGCACACACACACCGGATACGCACGCACACACACACACACACACACACACACACACCCCCACACACACAAAACACACACACACACACAACACACACAACAAACACACACACAACACACACACACACACACACACACACACACACACACACACACACACACACACACACACACACACACACACACACACACACACACACACACACACACACACACACACACACACACACACACACACACACCATTTGGGGAACTCCATAGTGTAAGGGTTAGCACGCTCGGCTCACAACCGAGAAGTCCCGGGTTCGATCCCCGGGCGGAGCGAAGACAGACGGGCGGTCTTCTTAAAACCCAAGCCCCTGTCCACCCAGCAGTGAATGAGTACCGGGTGTTAGCCGGGGGTTTGTGACCCGCCTCCCGGGGTGGTGGCTTCGGCCAACACTAAAAAGATGAATGAGAAAAATAAATGTTGATATGGAGACGGGGCCGCCCCTTACGAGCGTTGCTCTGGCCCTGTAAAATACAACAACTAGATGAATACACACAAACACACACACACACACACACACACACACACACACACACACACACACACACACACACACCACACACACACACACACACACACACACACACACACACACACACACACACACACACACACACACACACACACACACACACACACACACACACACACACACACACACACACACACACACACACACACACACACACACACACACACACACACACACACGCAAACAAATAAAACCAGACAGGTAGAATCGCAACTTGAAAAAGAAATACAACGGCACCACCTCTTTTACCAAACACTAATAAGAACATAAGAACATAATGAGCTACAAGAAGGCCACGAGACCTACACGTGGTAGTTCCTCTACAATAAAACACGTTTATTGAATAAATGAGTCATCGTTTTCCACGCAATCAAACAGCCCGTGAAGCTTGTGCCTCGTTGAATGAAAGCATTTCCCAGTGTCCGCTGCATTGATCTGCTCGATAAGACTAGCAATTGGTTATTCATTTCTTTCATAACTATTTAATCAATAAGAATAAAGTACACACATATACTATACATATACACACATACCTACATTCAGCTACAGGTTTGTGTTTATCAATTTTCGTATTCGATCAAGAGGATTTCTCTTTATTTATGAGTTTCCATAGAGTCGGCTTTTCATCCATAAGTCAATCAGAGCCGGCAGATCAATCAGGGGGATCAGAGGCAGCGATGATGATCTCACATCCGCGGAGGTTGAGTTAACATCGGCTTTTGACGAAGGCGAACAAAAGAACAGGATTGCTTCAATCTGTATGAAAAGAGACGTGTGTGTGTGTGTGTGTGTGGGTGTATTCATCAAGTTATATTTTTACAGGGCCTGACTATGGCCCCGTCTCCATATCAACATTTTATCATTCATCATTAATGCTTGGTGTTGGCCGAAACCACCACCCCGGGAGGCGGGTCACAAATCCCCGGCTAACACCCGGTACCCATTCACTGCTGGGTGGACAGGGGCTCGGGTTTTAAGAAGACTGCCCATCTCTCTTTGCTCCGCAAATCGGGATCGAACCCGAGACTTCTCGGTTGTGGACCGAGCGTGCTACCACTACACTACGGAGTCCCCTCGGAGTGTGTATATGTGTGTGTGTGTGTGTGTCATTCACTCACCCATGGTCTTGTCCACGCGAGCTGGATCGCGATCTCCAGCAGATCTTTTGTAGGCCACTGCTTAACCCTCCCGTTGGGAGCTTGGAGCTCATTATTACCGATCTTAGGGTAATACTGCGACCTCACACACCACACACACCCATCCCCTACTGAAGGGGGACAGTATCGTCCGAATTTTTCAATGAAAAAATCCCCGGGAACGTGCAGGGCCGGGGATCAAACGACAGACCACAGAATGGCGCGGAACGCTCTAACCCACCAAGCCGTTCAGGTGTGTGTGTGTGTGTGTGTGTGTGTGTGTGTGTGGTGTGTGTTGTGTGTGTGTGTGTGTGTGGTGGTGTGTGGTGGTGGGTGTGGTGGGTGGGTGGGTGGGTGGGTGGTGGGTGGGTGGGGTGGGTGGGTGTGGGTGGGTGGTTGTGGGTGGGTGGGTGTGGTGTGTGGTGTGTGTGTGTGTGTGTGTGTGTGTGTGTGTGTGTGTGTGTGGTGTGTGTGTGGTCGTGTGTGTTGTGTGGTGGTGTGGTGGGTGGTGTGGTGTGTTCGGGTGGTGTGGGTGGGTGGTGGGTGGGTGGGTGGTGTGGGTGGGTGGCGTTGGGGGGTGGGTGTGGTGGGTGGGTGGGTGGGTGGGTGGGTGGTGTGTGTTGATTCATGTGGCATGATAACGCGCTGCACACTTGATCTCCAGTTGTTGCCCTGTACTAAAAGTACAGAGACAGACGGACAGACTGACAAATAGACAAATAGACAGACAGACAGGTGTTCGTTGATATAGGGAGCAGGATGGTCTTCACTGGCACAATAATCCTAAGCATGAAGACACAAGCTATAGTGTTGCTAACTTCCATTCCTTTATTCTGTTTCAATCCTTCCTATGCTTTCAGTTAGGTTCATCTAGGTCAGCGGTCGGAAACCTGCGGCTCTTTCAAGAGACCTGTGCGGCTCCTGTCAACTACTTAAAAATATCCAAATTATTGTAAAAAAGTAAAAGAAAATACTGGCATAGATAGCCGCAGTACAAGAGTGTATGTGACTTAGGTCCTAAGTCTCTAGGAAAATATTGGGATGAATTCTTGTACTTATTAACTTGTACTTATTCGTAATTTGCATTCATTATTTACACTGCGGCTCCATGAGCACTGCTTATTTTTATCTGCCAAGTTTGAAGAAACTGGTTCTTCTCGAATTATGGGTTGCCGACCCATGATGTGGTTGTTCACGGTGAACCCTCCAATTAGGCAGCTTCACACCACTGGATTACGGGCATTGGATGCTGATCCTCCTATTAACGAAACCGCACCCTCTCTTGACGAAGTCAGAGAGGCTGTAGTAAACTTGAGGGGTAGAAAGGCAGCTGGTGTCTGTAAAATCAGTGCGGAACACCTCAAAGCTGGGGTGAGGCCAGGATCCGCGGGTTGCATGTTGTCCTGACTGCCGTGTGGCAATCAGGTACCATTCCTCCTGACTGGAAAAGGGGGCTGGTCGTCCCTATCTGGAAAGGGAAAGGGGACCATCAGGACTGCAACAATTACCGCGGCATTACACTGCTCAGCGTGCCAGGCAAAGTGATTGCCCATCTATTGCTGACATGGATTCGCAGTCATCTGGTGAAGCATCAGAGACCTCAGCAGTCTGGGTTCACGCCTGGTAAGTCAACAACGGACCGTATCCTAGCGCTTCGTGTCCTGGTGGAACGCCGTCGTGAGTCTCGACAAGGGATGCATGCAGCCTATGTTGATCTCAAGAAGGCGTTTGACTCAGTGCATCGTTAGTCACTCTGGGATCTTCTGCGACTTCGCGAGATTCCTGCAAGGACTATTGGCTTGATGACTGGTCTGTACTCTGGGACTGAGTGTTGTGAAGTGTGGGGGAGGTGTATCCAGCTTTTTTCCTGTGAATACAGGAGTGAGGCAAGGGTGCGTCCTTGCCCCATCACTTGTCAACACTTGTATGGACTGGGTATTTGGTAAAGTTGTAAATCAAAGTGATTGTGGAGCATCCCTCGGCAACACCAAGATCACTGATCTTGTTTTTACCGATGATGCCGTAATCTTTGCTGAGTCGCTGAAAGGTCCTGGTGATGGCTCTCGAGGCGCTGCACGAGGAGGCAAAGCCTTTGGGACTTGAGGTCTCCTGGCTCAAGACCAAGGTCCAGGTGTTTGGAGGCTTACAAGATGAAATAATACTGTCTGTTCATGCGTGCGGTGAGGACATTGAGATCTTGGAAAGTTTTACATACCTAGGTAGCGCAGTCCATAATGACGGCGGGTCACGTCAAGAAGTCTTACGACGGTTTGGCATGGCCCACGGTGTTATGGACTCGCCCAGCATTAGTATTTGGCGTTTTCGGCACCTGTGCAGGAGGAGAAAGATCCGGATCTTCAAGTCGCTTGTGATCCTTGTCTAACTCTATGGTTGTGAGACATGGACACTAAATCGCGACTTGAAGAGGCGAATCGATGACTTTGGTAATAAGTGTCTTTCAAAGAATCATGGGGTAGTGCTGGGATGATTACGTGTCAAACCAGCGATTGCACCGTGAGACTGAATCGAGGTATATTACCTGCATATTCCGTCAGCACCAACTTCGGCTATATGGGCATGTGGCACGCTACCCTGAAACCAATCCTTCCCATCGGGTTGTATCTGTAAGAAACAATCCGGCATGGAGGAGGCCCACAAGGCTTGTAGCTAGGGCAAGCTGATGCTTCCTAATGGGAGTTGCTTGGTATGAGAAGTGAGCCTGCATAGGGACTCGCGCGTGGTGATCCCCGGGAGTGGCGTCGTAGGGTGGGCGAGGCGACGCGCCCCCCGGCGTATGCCCCCAAAGATTGATTGATTGACCTCTGATCTAGGTGAACGTGGCTCAATTATGTAATGACTCATTCCTCTACTAATATTTCTACAATTATCTACAATATTTCTAAATATGCAACCTACGTACATGCCTATGTTTCCTTTTCTTGTTACCTTTCTTCACCAGTATTCGTACATATATTATTCCAGCCTTAGGCTCTCAAATTTACTGATACAGGAGTTAATCAACTTCTTCATCATTCCGTTCAGTCTCTTTCCCATGTAAAATAACACACCAACACCCGCAAACACTACACACACACACACACACACACACACACACACACACACACACACACACACACACACACACACACACACACACACACACACACACACACACACACACACACACACACAGATATATATATATATATAGAGAGAGGAGAGAGACAAATACCTAAAATCAATTGTGTGATTTTATAGGTTCGTCGCCTCCGTGGTGTAGTAACTATCGTGCCTGTCTACGAATCTGCGGGCCCTGGTTCGAATCCGGGCCAGGGCAAGTCGGCGACCAGCCAACCAGCTGTTCTTCCTTCTTTTCGGGGTTGATAAATGAGTACCTGGGGTAACTTGGGGAAGGTAACTGCTGTAACCCGGGTGTCACAAACCTGTGTCCCCGGGTCCTCACCCACCACAGTCCACCCACCTCTAAGGGTTAATGCCACGGAGATGAGCACGGAATGTCACGCGCAGCTTAGCGTATGCTCCCATCTTTACTTTTACCTATATTTGTTTGAAACCCACATTCATGAATAGCCTAGAAAAGTTTGAAATAGCACACCAACATAACTGGGAGGCTGCTCGCACCACTAGAAAATGATGAAACAAAGTGAAATAGGAAACATTATGAATGAATGAAAATATTATGAATGTCTAGCCAATGGACGAGGTCATGCATTGCTGAGACTGGGGAAGGAGGTGTGAAGGAGAAAAGGGGTTTCTGAAGAGCCTCTTCACTCCCATCTCCCTTGTGTTCACTCCTATATTCCCTCTTCTTCATCTCACCTTTTAGTTTCTGCTTCAATCACTACATTCAGCGTCTCTCGTCTTTCTGTCCTCATGGGAAGCTGTACAAATAACAAATATACTTTTGCTATTCCTCAAAAATAGTAGTGTTCAGTGTATGTGTGATAGTGTGTGTGTGTGCGTGTATGTATGTGTGTGTATGTGTGTGTGCGTGTGTGTTGTAATGTGTCAGTGTCGTATGTGCTCTTTTGTTTTGTTTGTGAAATGTTGCACATCACCAGCACAACCCAGAACAGCTGGACAGAATTAGCTGTGCTTTGGAATTAACGCGAGACGTCAGGATAGTCTTCGTAAATCCTAATTGAATAGTCAATCCTGCTAATGAAACCATTGGAGGATCTCCTTATCTTAACTTGGTTTGTGAGGAATTAAGATCGACCACGAGAGAGAGAGAACGAGACCAGAGATCTCGGTTGGTAGGGTACACCTAGCTTGCGAGAGAGAGAGAGAGAGAGAGAGAGAGAGAGAGAGAGAGAGAGAGAGAGAGAGAGAGAGAGAGAGAGAGAGAGAGAGAGAGAGAGAGAGAGAGAGAGAGAGAGAGAGAGAGAGAGAGAGAGAGAGAGAGAGAGAGAGAGAGAGAGAGAGAGAGAGAGAGGAGAGAGAGAGAGAGAGAGAGAGAGAGAGAGAGAGAGAGAGAAAAAAAATGACAGACATAAGCTTTCGTGACATTATACTTTTTTGGTTTATCATAAAGTGCATATAACGTTCATTACACTATGCTCTCTCTTTTTGCTGTGCATAAAACAGCATCATGAGGTGAGCTCTTGACAGGGAGCGGCCACTAATCCCTCGCCATATCTGCTTTGGCACATAATGACGTGTTGTCTGCAACCATTATATAAAAACGAAACAGCGCAATACAGTGATGGAAGGTGATAATTCGTAACACTTTATGCATTTCATTTATTATCCTTGGCAACATCGACATGTGCACCTAAGCCACTTCTAAATAATAAATTCAAGCTTTGCTGGCATTAAAATTAATCAAAATACAATACCTTATCTCTTTCTTTTCATCAACATATACAAAGTCGTACATGAATTATATATTTGATGAAAGCAGAGAAGCCAAATACTCGTAATCATCTTTTGGTCAAGCAGCATGTGTGGAAATGTATTGATAGAAAGTGGTTTAAACATTAATAGGCACTCATTGGAGACTTGTGTGAGCTAATCACGATTATGCAATTTTTACGAGAATAGAAAAGAAAAACATTAGTAACTGAAATAAAAGAAAAACAATTGCTAATTCAAGCATTTTTTACGAATGATAAAAAAAACTAGGAATACATTATGTACACATGCAATTTCATATGTGTTTGTTTGTTTCTTTGTTACGGTCTTGCTCGCGTGCGTATGTGTGTGTGTGTGTGTGTATGTATGTGTGTGTGTGTGTGTGTGTGTGTGTGTGTGTGTGTGTGTGTGTGTGTGTGTGTGTGTGTGTGTGTGTGTGTGTGTGTGTGTGTGTGTGTGTGTGTGTGTGTGTGTGTGTGTGTGTGTGTGTGTGTGTGTGTGTGTGTGTGTGTGTGTGTGTGTGTGTGTGTGTCATTCACCCATGGTATTGTCCACGCGAGTCAGACTCGCGATCGTCATTTTCACCCTCCTTGTGCGAACTTGGAGCTCATTATTACCGATCTTTGGGTAATGCTGGGACCTCACACACCACACACATTCATCGCCTTGCTCAAGGAGGACAGTAACCGCCCGAATTTCTCAGTGGAGAAATCCCCGGGATTGAGCGGCGGCCGGGGATCGAACGCCGGACCACAGAATTGTTTGTGACAGAATGGTGCCGGACGCCCTAACCCACCAAACCGTTCAGGCGGTCGTAGGTTGTGTGTGTGTATGTGTGGTTGTGGTTGTGTGTGTTGTGTGTGGTGTGGTGTGTGTGTGTGTGTGTGTGTGTGTGTGTGTGTGTGTGTGTGTGCGTGTGTTGTGTGTGTGTGTGTGTGTGTGTGTGTGTGTGTGTGTTGTGTGTGGTGTGTGTGTGTGTGTGTGTGTGTGTGTGTGTGTGTGTGTGTGTGTGTGTGTGTGTGTGTGTGTGTGTGTGTGTGTGTGTGTGTCCAATTCCTTGGACTTCTCACACCAATGCACTCTCACCTCAGCAGTTCTCCCTGAAGAGTCGTTGAGTCGCGGACACACTCAGCTTGATGGGGACCTGGTATCACTAGTTCCCCGGCAGGAATTCCACTGGAGGCCAGTGCATGTAATAAAGCTTCGTAAAAATGGAGCCAACTCCCCGATGAGATGGTAATTGAGTAAATATTCATCTCTGACCGCGACCTGACAGCCCTGCCCCGCATTGGCGCCTCTTCTTTAACATCTGCACCTTCCTCCTTATGTGTATCAATGTATCCCCATGGATTCCAATGCTTCTTCCTGAATTCAGGTGTATTCCAATGCAACCCCCTGTATTCCAATACATCCCCCTGTATGCCAATGCATCCCCCTGTATTCCAATACCTCCCCCTGTATTCCAATGCCTCCCCCTGTATTCCAATGCCTCCCCCTGTATTCCAATGCCTCCCCCTGTATTCCAATGCATCCCCCTGTATTCCAATGCATCCCCCTGTATTCCAATGCATCCCCCTGTATTCCAATGCATCCCCCTGTATTCCAATGCCTCCCCCTGTATTCCAATGCCTCCCCCTGTATTCCAATGCCTCCCCCTGTATTCCAATTCCTCCCCCTGTATTCTAGTCAGGGAATATTATCAGATATCTAGCAAATCTGAGAACAAATTCCTTACTAAGAAATGTCTTCACCAATGTGTTTGTAAAGATGTCTACTAAGACATATCAAAAGATTTTAATTCAACTCCAGTAGGGCAACCCGTGACAGCTGCTGGAAGTTGGGGTACCCGGAACCTTATCCGGGAAAAAAATGAAAATATTAATTCTGCCTGAAGTACCTTGTGAGGGATCAAACTATGGGTTTTTCATGACTCTGAATCAATTGCAATAATTTGTTTTGCACCAAAACCACTCCTTGGTGGAAAAATGGCCACACCCACATTTCCCGCTCTTTGCAAACCCTTTTTTTTATGAAAATAAATATTGCTGGGTGCATATAAATTACAGAAGAAACTTATTAGTTTATTTCAATTTCTTGAATACTAGTTTGAAAATGAGATGCTGAAGCGATTGGACTTGCCCTCAAATGATTCGAGGGGAAAAACACCTTTGACCACGATCGAGACAAGCAGTTGCTTCCTTCTCAGTGTCCTCAACAGGATTCACGAGCACTGCAGATGATGCAGTCAACGCTGAGAGAGCGGTTGAAGTAGGGAGGGAGATGCAGATAAAGCTGGATGGACAGTCAGTGACATCGACCATGCAGGTGAAGTTCAAATTACAGGCCCTGTCATCACTCAAAAAGATTCCCAAGGTCAATGAGAAGAAGATTCACCTAAACTCACTCAAGTTGTTCAACCGACTGATAATTTTTGCCCAACGGGATATGACAGTCGAGGCAAGCTTACAAGTCGATAAGTCGAGTGAGCTGACTCCCTTCCCCTTGTCCTTGTTTAGCAACAACGATTAGAAAATGAACAAGGCGAACAAGGCAGGCTTTTCCAAGACTAGCCTGGAGGAGTTGACCGATCCGCTTGATCTCACTGACCAACCCTGCTCCAGTCTGGTGGTTGATGGTGGATGGCTTCTCTACATTGTGAATTGGGAACAAGGTCAGACTTGGCAGGAGTTTGCCGACAGTTACCTTAGCGATGTGCAGTGTCTCGGCAGTCGCTCTCAGAAGATCACTGTGGTCTTCGATGGCTATAGCAGCCAGCTCGCCAAAAGATCACGACCACATCCGGCGTACCAAGAACTCCTGCTGTGATCTACAGATTCGACCAGATGTGATACATGTGACACCAAGGGCAAAAAGTTCATGGACAACACTCACAACAAGAGTGAGCTCATCCATCTCCTCTCATCAACATTCTGGAAACGTCAGATCACCGTGGTGCAGTGTGACAATGATGCTGACACTTCTATTGTGAGAGCAGCATTGGCTGCTGCTACAGATGACTCTCTATTGAGGTCAGTAAAATTTTGTGTAGGTATTTTACTTACATCAACTATGATTACTTTAGATTTTTCCTGAGTTGATATTTTGCTGTATTGTGCATTGATGCACCACGTTGTTATGCAAGTGTATACCCTCATAAAAGAAGAGTAGCATTGTTAAATAACTTGGAGGTTGTTAAGTTCACGGTTTTTGCACAGTTCAAGACGCTTTACTCATATCTTGTTCTATTTTCAGGTGTGGGCAAAAGACGTGGACGTGCTGATAATGCTGGTGCACCATAGCTCAAGCAGCAACCATCCACTCTTCTTAACCACATCGAAGGGCTCTTACGATGCCAGGAAGATCCGAGAAGCTCTCTCTGAAAGACAGAGGCGCTACCTGCTCTTTTGTCATGCCTTCACAGGTTGTGATACGGTTTCAACAATCGGGGGCCACGGGAAAACCACTCTATTTGACAGGTTTTGAGCAGGGGACATTGATGAACAGATGGACATCTTCCTTGACGTGCGGGCTACTAAGGACGAGGTGATCGGGGGTGGTATTGTGATTTTCCAGCACATTTACCATGCACCAGGTACTACTTTGGGTGCAATTCGATACAACATGTTCTCGCGGAAGGCGGCGGCCGGGCTGATCAAACCAGAAACTCTACCTCCAACAGAGGGTGCAGCTGCACAGCATTCTCTCCGTGCCTATCTCCAAACCCGGGACTGGATGCTGCTGCAGAGCATGTCTTTGGACCCTTGACTATGGATGGACGGTAGGGGTTCATGGTTATGAGCCTTTTACAACACTAGATCCCATAGCTCCTGAGGAGCTGCTCCAGTTCACGAGCTGCAATTGTAATGGAGATTGCAGCAACCGGCGGTGCAGCTGCAAGAAGAATGGTGTCAAGTGTATCTCAGCATGCGGAAGTTGTAAAGGCATTACATGCAAGAATTGTATCCATGATGGTGTAGACTGTAGAGTCTGGAGAAGACTCAGACCTTGACTCCTGAGGCATTTGACATTGTGGAGCAGTATCATTTTCAAACTAGTATTCAAGAAATTGAAATAAACTAATAAAGCTACTTTTGTAATGTATACATGCACCCAGCAATATCTATTTTCACCAACAAAAAGGGTTTGCAATGAGCGGGAAATGTGGGTGTGGCCATTTTTCCATCAAGGAGTGGTTTTGGTGCAAAACAAATGCTTGCAATTGATTCAGAGTCATGAAACACCTCTAGTTTGACCCCTCACAAGGTACTTCAGGCAGAATTTATATTTTCAAATTTTCCCGGATAAGGTTCCGGGTACCCCAACTTCCAGCAGCTGTCACGGGTTACCCTACGGGAGTTGAATTTAATTATTTTGATATGTGTTAGTGGACACCTTTACAAACACATGGTGAAGAAATTTCTTGGTAAGGAATTTGTTCTCAGATTTTAGCAATATTCCCTGACTATTCCGATGCATCCCCTTGTATTTCAATGCATCAATCCCCTGTATTCAAACGTTTGCTCACTGTAGACCACTCCTTCCTCCTGCAATTACAAGGCACAACTTTAAACTCTTATCTTTGTGTTCCTCGCCATGGGCTTCCTCTCTCCTCTCTTCCTGGTCCAAGTTACAGTGACCTTGCATATTACGGAAGCTAAAATATGTGTTCAAGTAACAAACATGTGTTTTATGTTGTTATGTGTGTGTGTGTGTGAGTGTGTGTGTGTGTGTGTGTGTGTGTGTGTGTGTGTGTGTGTGTGTGTGTGTGTGTGTGTGTGTGTGCGTGTGTGTGTGTGTGTGTGTGTGAGGTTTTCCAGAGAATAAGGTCCATGCCGGGTAATTTTTCATGCTTATATTCTTGCAACATTCTTACAAATTCTCTCTCTCTCTCTCTCTCTCTCTCTCTCCTCTCTCTCTCTCTCTCTCTCTCCTCTCTCTCTCTCTCCTCTCTCTCTCTCTCTCTCTCTCTCTCTCTCTCTCTCTCTCTCTCTCTTCTCTCTCTCTCTCTCTCTCTCTCTCTCTCCATATAGTAGTTATCTTAACTTTACACGTATGGATCTTTGAATACTCGTCAAGCTTTGTAAAATTCATCAACCTTCTCATCCACTGTTCGCCATCCTTACCTGCTGTCCTCCTCCTCTTCTTCATCCTACTACTACTATTACTACTACTACTACTACTACTACTACTACTACTACTACTACTACTACTGCTACTACTACTACTCCGCCCCTCTATTTTTCCCTTCTTATAATATCTTTCCTTTTCTTTTATCCTCGCGAAACGTGTATACATACACACGAGTAGTAGGTCATCTAATTATATCCATATAGTATATGAAGCACGACGGACACCGTTATTTTGTTAAGGGAATCATGATACTGAGTGACGCCTTAAAAAAATTGTATCATGATTCCCTAAAGCACCTTTGTTCATGTGGAAACTCAGACATATATTCCAACAACTCCTTAGAAAATATGTATTTAGAAAATTACTGCATTATTTCATCATTTATCTCAGTTGGTTATGCAGCGGATCTTTAAAACTTATGAACAGAACGAGGAAACATTATGAGTAACTTTTCCTGTGTGTGTCGCGAGCATTTTTTTTATCAAAACTTTGTGTGTCGTATATATTCATTGTCAGCAAAGTACCGCGCATGGTTAGCATAAAAGAAACGTAAATACGGCGCTAAGCTCATGCCGGCGTGTGTGTGTGTGTGTGCGTGTGTGTGTGTGTGCGTGTGTGTGTGTGTGTGTGTGTGTGTGTGTGTGTGTCATTTGTAGTAAATACAAATTACGCAGTACTATTGAGCTGACCTCCACATTCTCTCTCTCTCTCTCTCTCTCTCTCTCTCTCTCTCTCTCTCTCTCTCTCTCTCTCTCTCTCTCTCTCTCTCTCTGTCTCTCTCTCTCTCTCTCCTCTCTCTCTCTCTCTCTCTCTCTCTCTCTCTCTCTCTCTCTCTCTCTCTCTGAGTTCGCCTCGAACCACGGTGGTGAACGGACCTCCTCCCCGTTCTCTCCTCTCTCCGTTGTTAGTCGTGGTGGTTGAGTTACCTCCCACCATGACGTCTACGCGGAGGCACCCCGAGGAACCAGA
>JACEEZ010022169.1:305836-315836 GCA_016584305.1 Chionoecetes opilio
ATCAGTCACCTCATCATAACATCTTTACATCACCCTTATTTAAGGTGACACACGGTGCTACATTGATTTAGATAATGACATGTATATATAACATTTCACCATAATCACTAAGTTGTATAATAATGAGTAATAAGACGTTTAATCCTGCACAAACCTACAGTGGCGGAGGAGCTGGCGGCTCCAGCCACCACACTCAAAAGTTTTGAGTAAAAACCCGCAGTTATCCGCCTCACCTGTGCCTTCCTGATGAAGACAGTCAGCTCCCACGCCTGTGATAGCACCATAGGATATCACCAGGGATCATAGGATTCCTCAAGGGGTTCTCGCTCCCCTACTAAATATTACCAAAGACATCTATCTCCCTTGGTGAAGTTGGTGTTGATATCCACCTCACGGGCTTCATCATGCTGCTGCTGTTGCTGCCGAAGGCCGCGCTGCCAGACGTAGATGAGTCCCTTGCTTGTATTTCATCTCTTTACTCATATATATAAATAATATCCATCCAAATGCAATCATATGTCTACATTCACCTATAAAAAAGATATTTCATAGCATACCAAGCAATAATGAGCATGCCTGGAGACTTCCGATCTCTGCTAACACCGGTCTTGAGCAGTTGTTGGCCAGTGTGCACGTTAACGACGAAACCGACGACTTTTCCGCGCTGTGGGTTCCGTCGTTGGACTAACGACCAAAAAAAGGTCTTTTAAGTGTTTTGTGGCTTCTGGCCCAGGTCCTGATTTTACTCTATTTCAACGACGTTGAAGAACGAAACTTCATCCATTTTCTAGTTTTGTATTACTTTTAAAATTAATATTGAGGGAAAATTTAATGGTTATTTTATGACCAAGTTTTCTGGCAAAACTTTGCACGCAATGCTTATTTGTTTTTCATATTTTATGCAAGTGTAAAAAGACATTTTTTTTTCTCTGCCAACAAATTTGCAATGGCAGCAATTGTTTGGGTTTATTACTTTAAAGGAAGATCGTTTAGTAGAAGGACGTCACAGCTATGCTACCTTACCTAGAAAAATATTTCTTAAGATTACACACTCCGCAGAATAAAGATTATATTTTACAGTTGATCGGAGAACGCAGAGTGTTTGCATATGTTCTTATATACTTGGTTATATAGATGTGGTGTTGATAGATGTGATAGTTACAATAATATAAATGGTAAACTAGTTTTGCAGTCATACGCAAAGATTTGTTGAGGAAAGAGGGCATTCAAATATATATATATATATATATATATATATATATATATATATATATATATATATATATATATATATATATATATATATATATATATATATATATATATATATATATTAGTGATGGACCGAATATTCGCATTCGCATTCGCAATTGCGAATATTCGCATGTTTTTTCAATATTCGCATTCGCATTCGCATTCGCACTCCCACTCATAGATTTTTGCGAATATGCGAATATTTTGCCCAAATCATTAACTTACAAAAATAAGAAAAAATATTACAAGTGAACATAATATTACACAAGCAAACATATAAATAAATTTATAGTTTAGCCGAGCGTAAGTCAAAAGAATGAAGTGAGGAGGCATACTGGTAGCCAAGGCTATAGTCCCTCGGACACTAAAGGCCGGTTCCCACTAGTCCGCTTCTACGGCCGCCGTTGCCGTACACCGCCCAACAATGACGTCACCGGGCTATATGCAAGAATGCTCTTCAAATCCCGGCAGATGGAGATTCCCCACAGTCGTATCTACACCAGTGGGATCTTCAAGAAATGCCCGACCGGTGGATATTTGACAGTCGTACCAACACAAGCGGTGGCTACAAAAGCAGGCGTACCAACACAAGCGAGTCCAAGGCGGCATCAGTATTTTGACTGTTTTACACCTATCTAATTCCTTTTACTATCCTAATTTATAATTTCTGCCATTAAAATAATAGCTTTGTTGGTGTTCGCCACTTATCTGAGGCGTTGATGAAGAAAAAATGGGCCTGAGTGATGCTGAGTACATTTGAACGTCCCGCCAGTCGCCACAAAGCAATATGGCGGACCACCTCCACCACAGCCGCTCTCCCTCGTCACCACTTATCACAGCAATATAAGGTCTCCTTCACATACTTTTACCTTAATTATGACACGTGTGCATTCACAGTGTATGAATGTCACTCTCGGTTATGTTGAAAACTCGCCTGTAATGGTCTGGAAAGAAATAGGATGGAATAAGGGCAGAGCGGTAGCAGGTGGGATGTGCATGGTGAACGCTCAGCTGACTCAAACCTCCACTCGTTGCGTTGTCCTCTGTTGATTCCTGCTTACCGCGCCGCGACGCAACGGGTCGAGAAAATTTCTTGCATATGGCCCACCATCATCACCGCTTGAGTGGTATTTGTGGTAACCGGGCACAGTTTGCACCTCCGCTCGAGCAGACACCGCCGAGCGGGAGAGATGACTTGATTTATTGCAGCAGCCTACTGCGTAATGGCGTCCAGTCACACCAGTGTGGTTTGGGATTATTTCGAGATTATTTCTAATGACATTACAAACTGTAAACTTAGCAATAATAATTATTCACGTAAGATATTATCATGTAAGTATTCGTGTAAGAGTGGGTCCTCGTCCCGCAGCCTGGAAATATAGAAAATTGAATGGAATTTTCTTTAAGGCTGTGTCACACGGACACTTTTCCGGAATCTTTTGGTATTTTGCTACCAAAAGATGCCCGTAGTGGTGGCAAAAAAATGCGCGTTCGTCGCATGGCGTTTCGACTACGAGCATCTTCTTGCATGATTCATAATTCTTGAAAAGAAGAATACGATTGAATTGAATACGATTGAAGTCTTCTTGCACAATCCATAATGTTTCTTTTGGTTGCGGGTCACGGAAGATGCCAGTAGCCGAAACGCGTGTGACGAACGCGCATTTTTTTGCCACCACTACGGGCATTTTTTGGTAGCAAAATACCAAAAGATACCGGAAAAAAAGTGTTTGACACGCTTTAGACATTCATATTTGTAATGGCTGAACTTCTTCACATTACATACAAAAATATTCAGTTACCTGTATGCTACAAAACATATGTATTACATGTAATATATATGTAATATTAATTCGCATTCGCATTTCGCGAATATTAAAAAAATATTCCATTCGATTCGCGAATACGGAAAATAGACATTCGGTCATTCACTAATATAATATATATATATATATATATATTATATATATATATATTATATATATATATATATATATATATATATATATATATATATATATATATATATATATATATATATATATATATATATATATATATATATATATATATATATATATATACACTATAACTTAAAAATTATACGAATGTTCATTTCTTAGTGTTTTATTTGATAATCTGAATGATACCTAACCCATTATTACCTATACGCAGAGCTGGGCACTAAATACATTGAATGTATTAAAATACTAAATACTAAATACATGGGAAAATGTATTTAAATACTAAATACTAAATACATTTTACGAATGTATTTAAATACTAAATACTAAATACATAAATTGTATTTAAATACATTTGTAAATACATTTAAAATACACACAAATGTTTACATGTCCGAAAAAAATAGATTTCCTTAGGATTTCCTTAGATTATGGGTATCCTTAGAAATTTCCTTCTCAGGCCTATATTTCCTTAAAATAAGGAAATTTCCTTTAAAAGTGGAACCATTGGTTCACTGTAACATCAGATTGTTGGGCGGGCTTATGGCCAAATTAACTGATAAAAAAGTATTTACATTTTTATATGAGTATTTAAATATAATTGATTTAAATACTCATAAATGTATTTAAATACTGTATTTAAATACATGACAACCAATGTATTTATAAATAAATTTCTAAATACACAAATGTATTTTAATACGTATTTAAATACAAATGATGTTAAATACTGCCCAGCTCTGCCTATACGGATATACCTAGTGTCTAACCTATTATTACCATGGAGACATCACCCACACTGGAAGAATGCATTACAGTTCAAAATTATATATTCCATGGGGCCGTGTAAATACACTTAAAAATAATAATAATCTGATGTGATCTTTGACAAATAAATTGGATATTAAATTTTGTACTGATGTACCATGCCAAATCAAAGCATTGATTAAGACAAATAATGGCTTTGGTAATATATTTTACGCAATTGCTGTATATGTGTGTAGTATAAACTCTGTATAATACAAAATATATCCGTGAAAATCAACCCTAATGCACGCATCCCACATTAATGAAACTTGAGACCCAGCGATCATTTCGAAACAAGAGAGAAATGAAGGATGGAGGGAGGCAAATTGTGTTTTTTTTCTCCATAAATAACAATAATGTATCAGATGAGCGTCATGTATATATTTTTTAAACAAACAGGCACATGTGACACTAGTCAATGGTGAATTTGGGTAATGAAAGTTGATAGTTTCGTTAATCTATCTATGTCTGACGAGCGTCCAATTGAACAATCACGGGGATAAAAATTGTCCCTTTATGGAAAAAACACAATGCAATGCTTTATAGGTAAGGCTTTTATACTAAAAATATGAGAGAGTAGGTGGAAAGGGATTTTTTTTTTAATGATGTACGATGGTAAACATAACAGTTGCGCGGAGCGTTCTAAATACACGTAAATACATCAAAAAATAGAATTAGGTAAGATCTTTGACATTGTATAAATTCACAAGTAATGCATGAAATCAGAATTCAAAACTGGTGACGCAGATATCTCTTATCAACTCGGTTTGTGTTCCCAACGATATATACATATTGATGTAGTGTGTAAATATACTGTGCGGCCAGAGTGGGTGGTTCAGGGAGGGTGCCGGGGTATTGTGTGTTTGTAATATGTATAAATAATGTTGAATCTTTACTCCTACATATAACATTGAACGAACCCAGTTAGTATATGACATTACCGTGATTGAGGTGTTCCATATATATATATATATAAGGGTTGATGCACACGTGTGGACAATCACAGAGGGAGTTGTGTTTGCTGGTGTTCTGACGCAAACTAACAAAGGCATTTCAGTTTAGTTTTTAGTTCATTTGTCTTTTTCAAGAATTTGGGAGATGTGCTTAAATTTACATTTATTATTTCTATTGAGATTGATCCATTTCTATTGAGTTCAATAAGCTGCTTCAACATTTAACTGTTATTTTCAATAATGTGATTTATTTTTCATGACTCATATCATCTAATTTATTTGTTCGTATTAATCTCTTATATTTGGTATATATTATGAGTGACCTGCTTCTACAATAATCTAGATATTTGTGTGTAGTGATAGTTACGTTAATTCTCGTAAAAAAAAAATATATATATATATAGTTCATGAAGAATAATTGTGTAAATGAAAAGATTGAGGAGTATGCATATAATTAAGATAGAGTAGATTTTTTGTTTTAAGATAGAATATGTACAAACAAACTAGAGTGGCGGTAGAATCAGAACAGAAGGGAGACTTTGAAATGCATTGATGAGGAGGAAGCAGCCGTGTGACGTACTTCGTTCTATCAAGTATTCATCCTGCCGGTGTAAGCCAATTCTCAACATAAATATTCTATGGTACAGATTATGGACTCGCATCATGGACTCGCGATCGCCAGTTTCACCCTCCTGGTGCAATCTTGGAGCTCATTATTACCGATCTTAGGGTAATGCTAGGATCTCACACACCGAACACACCCATCCACTTGCTGAAGGGGGACACAAACCACCCGAATTGTCAGTGAAAAATCTCCGTAAACAGTGAGGATTTGAACCGGCTACCACAGAATGGCAGGCCAGCGCTTTGTCCACTTGACCAACGTGGCGGTGTATATTGTGTGTGGGTGTTAGTATAAAAGACGACGCCTGCGGGAGACATAAGGGCGCCGCCTCAGCAGCCTTAATGTCCACTCAACAAGGGACAGGACCACTCATGCTGCATAACGGCCTCTCAGCAAGCAAATTGTGAGCAGCGGCGCGCTACCGGGGTTTTGGGGCGTGTACTAGATAACGCCTTACAGAGGCAGGCCAACACGCCACAGGCCACGGCGACCCCTTATCGTGGTGGATGGTCACTCACAAGGCACAATGGCCCCTCAGCTGCGTGAGTTACGGTAATTGACCCTTGATCATGTTGGAATTGGTGGAGGGATTTATTTAGAGAGAGTAGGACCCAAGCGGCGGCGACCCCTCACGCGGCAGCCACTTGATGCACAAACAGACGGCCGCTGCAGCTGCTGCACGTCTTGGCTGGCACGCTGACTGACTGGGGCAGCGGCACTCGAGTATACAGTATACACCTTCGCTCTCACACACACACGTATGGAAGGAATACATTAGATTACTCAAACATTCAACAGTTTACCTCTTTTGTACTTCATTGAAATAAAGTAAGCCATTTCACATTCTTTAAAACAAAAATGTAACCAGGGAAATTGAATTGATGGCGAAAAACAACAACACACAGACGACCTAAGGATACGGAACTGTATATAAAAAAAGCAGCAACTCTGGTGGGTTGTTTTTCGAATACAACTTTTTGTTTTACCTACAACAGGAACTTTTAATGATGGTTGTGAGTTTGTTCTTCGCCTGTGGATATATTTATATAGATACGTACACAAACTGAAGCCCAAATAAATACCGACATCTGACTCTCTCAGATATTATAGCTACGTACGAGAAAAGTACGTAGTTCTACTTTTTTTCTATACTATCCTTCTTCGTGAGATGTCGATCCAACTTTACTGACTTTTGTGTCGTTTGATGTGACCAATTTGGAATTATAATTGTATAACCAATTCCTACAGCCATGCTAAGGAGAGAGAGAGAGAGAGAGAGAGAGAGAGAGAGAGAGAGAGAGAGAGAGAGAGAGAGAGAGAGAGAGAGAGAGAGAGAGAGAGAGAGAGAGAGAGAGAGAGAGAGAGAGAGAGAGAGAGAGAGAGAGAGAGAGAGAGAGAGAGAGAGAGAGAGAGAGAGAGAGACCTGTCAATATGTATATACTTTCTAGAGTTGCTGCGAAGCAATATTTCTTTCCCTACTTTACAGGCAACAATGCTAAGGACAGTGAACTTGATATTTAATTACGTAAATAGTACGAAAAGTTTCATCAAACTTGCCTTTGCAGCTACTTTTTTTTCTACTTTCCCCCAAAAAAGAAGAATTGAAATATGTGTATCATGTTATCAAGTCACTTCACTACATCACCCTCTCACCTCTCACCATCACTATACTTGCATCACTATGATTTCCTTACCGTGTACATGTTTCTCAATTATTTGTCACTTTTTCTTCACAAACTGCTTCACTGTCTATTAAATGTCTAATATTTTTCTTTCAACACTCTTACCAATATTTTTGTTTCTATTTTTTTTACATTTTTTGTTCGTTGCTTGCATCCTAAAGTCACATTAGTGGTAGTGTTGGTGATATTAAGCTTTCTTGGGTTGTATATGCTGTTCGGTTCACTTGTAATTTGTTAATTTATCTATTTGCTTATCTTTATGTTTGATTTCAATGTATTTAGATTACATCAAGGCTACGTCACCCTTGCTCCTCGCCTCACCAGTCACTGTCCATCAAGCCACAGCAGCCACGCATCACCACAAACATTAACCTTCATTGCACTCAGATCGTGTTATCTACTTCTACGGACTCTATTTGTACTTGTTTGTGTTGTGATGTCTTAGTATGTATGTGTACCTGGAAAAAATGATGTTCATATCGCCATGTATTACTAAGAACTAAGAAATAGTGGCCACCTTCAAGGAGCAACTCAAAAAATTTCTGCAGCTAGTTTAATTTCATCAACTCCCCTCTACCATATAATACAAGTTCATAAAATTGTAAAATTGGTGTAGCTCTTAACCCTTGATGAAACATTTCTAATGTAAGAATGGTCGTGGCTTACCTTCCAGCACTGCATTATTTTCTGTTTTACTTAAAGACATGGAAAGTTGAAAATATGACATTATATTTACTATGGTTACCATAGTTCTAACAAGTCATGTCATTATAAGTATTTTATTTTACCTGCAAACAAGCGATAAACAGCCAAGATAAGCAACGGATACAATTTAATGAGTAATGTCGTAAGTGATTAGGGGGCACGTGCCCCCCCATTCTCCCCCAGGTGCCCCCCCACTGGCCATGGCTGCCGTATTCTGTGTAATGCTATAATACCCACCGCTGATCAGATCTTAGAACATGCCCTTATAGCTGCCCTTCTATGTGACATCAGAGTGGCCCCTGAGTTCCGCTTGCCTAGTGCCCTCCCAGGTACCCACTCCCCCATTGATATATACCTATCTACGCCACTGCTAACAAAGCAATCCAGTCCTTTAACAATCCACAAACTACGTAGCAAAAAAAAAAAAAAACTGGTATCCTACCCACAATCCTCTGCGACTCTGTTAACGACTTCGAAGCACTAACGAACCCCATCAATATAAACTTTAAAGACAAAATACTACAAAACTATACCAATACTATTACTAACTCAGTTACTAACATTTAAGACATATATAACGTTACAGGTCGATACTTATTGGTCAACAGGAAAGAGCGTGGGTAGGAAATAAGGGACAGGTTTAGTGTCTCGAACTAGTGTTGACTTTTATGAGTAATCCGGTACGAGAGACAGTCGAGAGCAAGCCAGCAAAGAGACAGGACGCGTGTGCACATGAGCCTGAATACCAAGCTAAATATTCATCAACCACAATTTTATACAGGTAAGACACGGCAGGAAGGTGGCTAGTATGTTGTGATGTCTTAAGTATGTATGTGTACCTGGAAAAAGTATGTCCATATCGCCATGCATCACTTAGAACAAAGAAATTGTGGCCACCTTCAAGGGGCAACACAAACATCTGCAGCCAATTTCGTTCCATCAACTCCCCTCCTCTACCCATAAAATAAATAAAAGTTGGTTGGTTGGCAGCTCTTAACCCTTGATGAGACTAGCTAATGCAAGAATCGTTGTGGCTTACCTTCCACCACTGCATTCTTATTTGTTTTACTTAAGAACATGGAAGGTTGAAAATATAATATTATATTTACTATGGTTACCATAGTTCTAACAAGTCATGTCATTATAAGTATTATACTTACCTTGCAAACAAGCGATAAACAGCCAAGTTAAGCAACGGTCCCTTTCATACAATTTCATTAGTCTTGTCGTAAGTGATTAGTGATAAGTAACTTCGTACTCATATAATACGTACAAGGACGTTTTGGGAGACAGGGCGGGAACTAGCTGATTAAAACTGACACATGAGTCTCAGTGACTCTTACAGACGTGACGCGTTAGAGATAGATAGGCGAGACACTACACTACTTTTAGGCAGAATAATTGCCGGTGGAATATAAAACAAAAGATCACTGTTGGCAACGCGTGTATTTGTAGTGACCACAGACGTGATGAGCTGTGGACACAGTGTTGATATACCGCACAAAACTCAAATACCAGTATAGATCGAGTTGTGGCCGATCTCTATGTCTATACGCACGGTGAATAGATAGACTAGACTTGTTATTATTGCCAAACACAACTAGTTACCATGGTTATGTTGTGCGGGACCCGAATGTCCTCAGGGTTAGTAAAGACAAAATATGATAGCAATGAATTAATTGCTAATATTTAATTGTTTATTAAAATACATAAATAGCAAGTCGTCATTACTCCAAGTGATATATAAATCAATGTCTGACAAGTAGTGCTCACAATTCTATGTAATAACTCCCTTGATTTCTCATTTGTGTTTCTCTTTGATATCTTTCCAATTTCCCTAGGGTGTTGCACGCGGCTGCGTATACATACACACGCACACACATACACACGCACACACATACACACACGATGGTCGAGGGGATAGAGAGTTGGCGCACCAGTCTGTGGTTAGCCGGTTCGAATCTTCGCTCGCTCACGGGGATCTTTCACTGAAATATTCCGACGGTTACT
>JACEEZ010022169.1:320836-324337 GCA_016584305.1 Chionoecetes opilio
ACTGACAGCAGTCCATTTTCTGTCTCCTCTTACTGTCTCTATTATCATTTTCAATCCAAAGCTGGCTGTTGCGTATATGTGCGCAACGACATCACTTGCTCTCGTGCCAACGGTCTTGAATCTTCAGAATTTTCTACCTTTGGCTTCGACTTCAATTTCACTCTGTTAATAAATTTATCCGTGCTGTATATCTCTCACCTAACTCCTCAGACTGTAAAATTCTTCGATTATTTAAAATAAAAAGTGGAGCACATCTCATCTCATTTTCCTATAGCAGAAATGTTCATTCTTGGGGATTTCAATGTTCATCACCAGTATTGGTTATCATCTTCTTTCACTGACCAACCTGGTGAACAAGCCTACAGCTTTTCTATCCTCCAAGACCTAGAGCAGCTGGTATAGCACCCTACCCGTATTCCTGACCGCCTTGGAGACACGCCCAACATTCTTGATCTTTTCCTAAGTACTAACCCTTCTGCTTACTCTGTGAAACTATTTTCTCCGTTGGGTTCCCCCGATCACAATATTATTTCTGTAACCTGTCCTATCGCTCCGGTGTCGCCTCAGGACCCACCTAAGCGGAGGTGTTTCTGGCATTTCAACTCAGCTAAGTGGGAAGACCTAAGGCAGTACTACTCTGATTTTCCATGGAATTATTACTGCTTCCATGTCAGAGACCCAACTTGTTGTGCAGAGCGGAAAACTGAGGTCATAGTCTCTGGCATAGAGGCGTACATTCCACAAACTTTCTCTAAACCTAAAGCCCGTCAACCTTGGGCTCTGCTTGTTCTCATGTTGTCCAAGATAGAGAGGCGGCTCACAGACGGTACCGTAACCATCCATCTCCTAAAACTCATGCCCATTGTATTTCTGCCCGTAATCATACCAAATCTTTACTTCAACTTACCAAAAACTCTTTCATTCATAGAAAATGTCTATCTTTCTGAAGCGAATTCCTCTCGTGACTTCTGGCATCTAGCTAATAACATCTCTAACAATTTTTCTTCTTCATCTTTCCCTCCTATGCTTCACCCAGATGGCTCCACAGCTGTCTCATCTATATTAATAAAAGCGAAAGTGTGTGTGTATGTCTGTGTGTGTGTGTGTGTGTGTGTGTGTGTGCGTGTGTGCGTGTGTGCGTGTGCGCGTGTGCGCGTGTGCGCGTGTGCGCGTGTGCGCGCGTGCGTGCGTGCGTGCGTGCGTGCGTGTGTGTGTGTGTGGTATAGGTTCCGCCCCCCATGGCGGAATCCCATCATATACCACATTTTTGGAACCAGGTTGACCAGGGGAAGGTTTTAAGCCCACTTATGAGATGATCCGATCACTTTTTTTTTCTTTTTTTTCAGCCTATTAGCGATAATTGTGAAAAAAAAGTGGGTTGCGAGAATTGAGGAAGCCTTGATGTAGGGTGATGGGTAATGGGTGAGTGAATGGGTGGGGTGATGGGTAATGGGTGTGGGGTGATGGGTGAGTGAATGGGTGGGGGGTGATGGGTGATGGGTGAGGGAATAGATGGGGGGTGATGGGTAATGGGTGAGTGAATGGGTGTGTGGTGATGGGTAATGGGTGAGTGAATGGGTGGGGGGTGATGGGTAATGGGTGAGTGAATGGGTGGGGGGTGATGGGTAATGGGTGAGTGAATGGGTTGGGGGTGATGTGAATGGGTTGGCGTTAATACATACATTTCTACATCCATGATTTCAGGAAAGTTAGAAGGGGCTATCTGGAGAGTCTGTGTTTGGTGGGCCGAAGGCCCACCAAAATAGCCCTCCGCAGGAGCTAGCCAAAAAGTCCGCCCGGAGGGCGGCTTTGCGGCTAGTCTATTTATAAAGCTGAACTCTTCGCTCAAACCTTTGCTGAAATTTCCACTCTGGTAGATGAAGGGCTTCAATCCTTCTCCTCCATCCTCTGAGTATATTATGCCTGTTATTAAGATCCTTCGCAATGATGCTTTCTTTGCCCTTTCTGGCCTAGATCCTCGGAAGGCTTACGGTACTGACGGAGTCAGGAGTCCCTCCTATTGTTCTCAAAAATTGTGCTTCTGTGCTTGCACCCTGCCTGGTCAAACTTTTCCGTCTTTGTCTATCTACTTCCACCTTTTTTTTTGCTGGAAGTTTGAACATAAGAACATAAGAAAATAAGGAAGCTACAAGAGGCCGCGAGGCCTACACGTGGTAGTTCCTGTAGTTTGCTCACGTCCAACCTGTTCCTAAGAAGAGTGACCGTTCTAATCCTTCAAACTACCATCCTATAGCTTTGACTTCCTGCCTTTCTAAAGCTTTTGAATCTATACTTAATAAGAAGATTATTAAGCATCTATCTGCTCACAATCTTCTATCTGATCGTCAGTACGGTTTTCGTAAAGAGCGATCTACTAGCTATCTTCTAGCTTTCGTAACTGAATCTTGGTCATCCTCATTTAGGGGTTTCGGTGGAACTTTTGTTGTTGCCCTTGACATATCAAAAGCTTTTGATAGAGTCTGGCACAAATCTATAATTTCCAAACTGCCCTCGTTCGGTTTCTATCCTTCTCTCTGTACCTTCATCTTAAGTTTCCTTTGAAACCGTTCTATTGCAGCTACTGTAGACGGACATTGTTCTTCTCCTAAATCTATCAATAGTGGTGTTCCCCAGGGTTCTGTCCTATCACCTACTCTTTCTATTATTCATTAATGATCTTTTAAGTAACTCAAAGCCCTATGCACTACTACGCTGATGATTCTACCCTGCATTTTTCAACGTCGTTTATTAAACGTCCAACTCATCAGGAACTAAGTGATTCACGGAGAGATACCACCGAGCGCCTAACTTCTGATATTTCTATAATTTATGATTGGGGCAAAGCAGACCTTGTTTTGTTCAATGCCTCAAAAACACAATTTATCTACCAGATACCTACCAGATAACTATCCCCTCTTCTTCAATGACACTCAACTATCTTCTTCTTCTACAATGAACATTCTTGGACTATCCTTTACTAAAAATCTGGGGCGGCATTTTGGAACACTACTAAGACCATCTTAGGGGACTAAGACCATCTTAGCGCTAGGTGGACATTTTCGGAAGCAAAGTTCGCTCCGCCTAAGACAGTGCAGCGAGTGTAAACTAAGGCAGGGTTGGGGTCGTCTTAGCCCGCAATTTTCTCCGTCACCATAACAACAATGGTTATATTATTGGTTATATATTATATATTTTAGACTGTATATAGTATATTAGGCTGTATAATACACTATGTATATATATATAGGTGTGGGCTATATATATATACTATATATATAGGGGTGGGCTGGGCGGAATAGATATGATTTGCGACAGAAACGGTTAGCAGATTAATTCTAAACATATCAAAACACACCAGAAAAAAAGTGTCGTTATTCACGATAATATCACATACTGGCTATGATATGTGTGTGGAGGATGAAAAGGGGGAAGGAAGAGGGGGAGAAGAAATAATAGAAGAAAAAAAAAGAAGAGAGAGAAGAGAGAGAGAGAGAGAGAGAG
>JACEEZ010022169.1:324362-331862 GCA_016584305.1 Chionoecetes opilio
AAAGGGAGACAGAGACAGAGAGAGAGAGAGAGAGAGAGAGAGAGAGAGAGAGAGAGAGAGAGAGAGAGAGGGAGAGAGAGAGAGAGAGAGAGAGAGAGAGAGAGAGAGAGAGAGAGAGAGAGATGAGAGCCTCCCTCACGGCGTGTACACTGCACTGTGACTAACAGAAATACATATCTGCAACTGAGAGGAAAAGGAAGAGGAGGGAGAAGAAACTAATAGAAGAAAAAAAGGAGAGAGAGAGAGAGAGAGAGAGAGAGAGAGAGAGAGAGAGAGAGAGAGAGAGAGAGAGAGAGAGAGAGAGAGAGAGAGAAGAGAGATGAGAGAGAGAGAGCAGAGCGAAGGGAAGAGAGAGGAGAGAGAGAGAGGACGAGAGAGAGAGAGAGAGAGAGAGAGAGAGAGAGAGAGAGAGAGAGAGAGGGAAAGAGAGAGAGAGAGAGAGAGGAGAGAGAGAGAGAGAGAGAGAGAGATCGAGAGAGAGAGAGAGAGAGAGACGAGAGAGAGACGAGAGAGAGAGACACTCGGCGTGGTATACGTATTTCTACTGCCAAATACAGAACTTGTGTCGGCGCGCTGATGGTTAGGTGGCACTAAGAAGGGCGCCTTCGTCTCCTTCAACGAGGCTAAGTGACGCCCGAAAATGCTTTTTAGTTAATCTTCTTGGCCCGTATAATAAGTCGGTGTCTTAGGACGCTAAGAGGGTGTAGTTTTAGCCCCTTCCGAAAAGCCCACCCTGATACTGGACATCTTCACATACTAATCTCTTGGCTAAAACAGCTTCTAGAAGTTAGGTGTCCTGTGGCCGTTGCGTCCATGTTTTTCTACTTCCAGTTGTTTGCTCTCTACAGGGGCCTTATCCGCCCATGAATGGAGTATGTCTCGCCATGTTTGGAGGGGATCCACTCTTACAACTCTCCTAAAAGGCGTTGAGTCCAAAAGCTTTTCGTCTTATCCCCTCCCTCCTCTGACGGGACTTGTCTTCAATCTGTAAATCACGCCGCAATGTTGCTTCTCTTGCTATCTTCTACCCGCCTATGCTTCATGATCACTGCTCTTCTGAACTTGCTAACTGCATGTCTCCCCCACTCCCGCGGCCTCGCTGCACAAGGACTTTCTATCATTCTCCATCCCTATTCTGTCCATCTCCTAATGCAAGAGTTTAATCAGTATCTTTACTTTTTTTCCATCCCTTTCACTTGGTAAACTCTGGACTCTCTTCATGTTTCAATTTTTCCACCTCCTACGACTGAAATCTTTTTCAGAGAAGAGTAAACAAGACAGCATCCCGGAAACTAACTGCCCCACCCCCCTGTTTTGTTCTCTTACTGTCTTCTTTATAGGGACTGGCAACTAAGCGGGCGTGTGCAACTCTTTGTGCGGTGCCACTGGCCAGTCCTATGTGATGTAAAAAAAAAAACTTATTTGCACTGATATACCGACTAATTATTTCGAGCTACAAATGCAACAGTGATGTTCTAAACTTTACATTTTATAGTTCTGAAAAACTAAATTATGCAATATTTTTTTCTCATTATAAAAGTTCACATATTTGAATGACAAAGTAACGCGAATAACATTTCTAACATCAACAAACCACTAACGCGTTGATAAACTGACCTATTTACCAGTGTACACAATATTAATAAAAAAACGTAGGGATTTTCACATGTTCACGAGGTTTATCTAGCGGAGAATTAAAATTGTGTGAGAGAGGTGGCTGTAAACAAAAACAAAAATAGTGGGGGGGGAGGGCGTCGGGATACAGGGTGCGTCGGAGGCGAGATTGGCATGAGCAGTTATTGGATCTGGCGAAGGGATGCCGTGAAAAGGAGCGGAGAGGGTTGAGGCCGCGATTGAGTGAGTATAGAAAAGATGGAAAAAGGTGGAATTCACCATGGAAAGGGTTGAAAACAAAGATAGAGTGCCGTTTTCTTGTGGAGTCGCAGTAAGGGGGAGTAACATATAGAGGAATTAACAACTGATGTGTATTACACGTTGTTATTGGGTTAACAAATCTGAGATAACACTGGGAGGGTTTACAAGGGGGTGGACTGACTTACATTTACTGTCTGGAGTTGCAGTTGTGGAAGATATTGGAGAGATCGTAACGGAATTGGATAGCCGTAGTGATAGTGTGTAGTGGAAGGAATAACAGAGAAGGATACAACAAGAGGGCATTCTGCTGTGTTTGTTAAATTTCAAGCGGGTGTGGCAGCAGCAAGGGTTTATGAAGGTGGTGTGAGGCGGTGCCAGCAGATCCCAGCCACCAGAATGCTTCCAACATGCTTTAGCTTGCATGCTAAGGGCTCCTCCCTCTCTCTTTGTTTAGGTCTTTCATCTCCCTCCCTCCATCAGCCCTCCTCTCTATCTCCTTCCTACACGTCACTCTCAATCACCCTGCCAAGTTATGTACTCCCGACGGGATGGTTTCGAAGGGGATACTTGCAGCCTAGTTGAATCTCAAGACGTATGCGTTTGACTCAGTGCATCGTGAGTCACTTTGGGATCTCTGCGACTTCGCGGGATTCCTGCAAGGACTATTGGTTGATGACTGGTCTGTACCTGGACTGAGAGTGGCTGTAAAGTGTGGGGGAGTATATCCAGCTTCTTCCTGTTAATACAGGAGTGAGGCAAGGAGGGCGTCCTTGGCCGCCCATCACTTTTCAGCATTGTATGGGACTGGGTATTGGGATAGTTGTAGATCAGAGTGATTGTGGAGCATCCTTCGGCAAACACCTAGATCATGATCTTGTTTTTGCCGAAATGCAGTAATCTTGGATGAGTCGCTGGAGCGTCCTGGTGATAGCTCTCAAAGGCGCTGCCACGAGGAGGCAAAGCTTTTGGGGACTTGAGGTCTCCTGGCTCAAGACCAAGGCCAGGTGTTTGGAGGCTTACTAAGATGAAAACGATACAGTTTTTCATGCGTGGCGAGTACACTTGAGATCTGGTACGTTTTAGAGATACCTTAGTAAACGCAGTTCATAATGATGGCGGTCACGCTTATGCCGGATTGCATAGGCCACGGTGTTATGGACTCGCCTCAGCACAAGATTTGCAGTGTCGGTACACTGGCAGAAGAACAAAGATGCCGGATCTTTCAAGTCGTTGGTAATCCCTGTCTTATATGATGGTGTAGACATGGGACACTAAATAGCGACTTGAAGAGGCGATCTATGCCTTTGTAATAAGTGTTCGCAGAATCATGAGGTACACTGTGATGTTTACGTGTCAAAATCAGTGATTGCACCGTGAGACTGAATCGAGGCCTCTACCTGCATAGTTGTCAGCGCCAATTCGGCTATATGGGCATGTGGAGCGACACGCTTCCGCAAACCGATCCTTTCCCATCGGTTGTATCTGTAAGAAAACAAATCCGCGTGGAATGAGGCCAAGGGGGCGGTCACAAGGCTCGTGGCTGGCGTGAGTTGATGTTTCCTGGAGAGTTGCTTGGTATGGGAAAGGAGAGCCTGCAGGGGACTCGCGCGTGGTGACCCTCGGGAGTGGCGTCGTAGGATGAGCAGGTGACGCGCCCCCGGCGTATGCCCCCCAATGACGTGATTGATTTTATTTACTCCCTCTATTTAGTGAATGGAGGAGAGGTACGCACTGTGTGGAATTTGTGCTTCCAGGTTTGAGATGCCTAACATAACACAAGGCTTTGCAGTTTTTTCTTCCTCCGCACCACATATATTACCCTCCAAACCCTGTCTATTTCATGGATAATTTCGCAATTTCTTTTACAAATTTTCTCAAAATTCAAACTCTGAGCTGTCTGCAGCAATTATGAATTTTTTGTTTTTTCAAGAAAAAACTTATTATTTTCAAAGCGCCAATCTCCGTAATCTCTTTAGGCTTCTATTATCAAAATGGCCTGATTTACAGCTTTACAAAGCACGATGTGGCGACCTGGTGACGATATAGCAAACAACCATAAAGCACGACATTTGCTGCACCTTCATCACTGTTGGCAGTGCGATGGTGTTCACGTGGCTGATGCTTAGACATTTAAATAAATATTATCACTCTGTGGATGACTTAAATGGCCTGATATCGGAATTAAAGTTGGGTCAATTGATGCAAGAAGCCTCCGTGATAGTGGTGAGCTAGCGTACCTAGCTATGATCTGCGGGGCCATGTTCGACTCCGGCAGGGCAGTCGGCGGTCACCCTAAAGAGCTGCCAGCCTTCTTTCGGGGTCGGTCGCTAAATGGGTACCTGGCAAACTTGGCGGAAGGTAAATGTAGGAACCCAAGATGTCACACTAGCTCTGTATCTAGGGGTACGGGTTGTTACCCACCACAGCGCTCAAGGGCTAATGCGACGGAGATGAGCACAGAAGCCATTCATAGCATAATGTATCTAAACCTACCTATTATTGATGCACATACATGTACACCAAAAGCTCGTATGTCAACAATAATAAATTAGTTACTATTTAAAGGCACTAATATTTCCTTCAGGATGACACCAACATCTACATCATGACTAGCTTCATGGCGTTCATTGTAGCTTCTGTTTTCATCACTGGTTTATCCCTGTATATGTCACTCTTTAGGTACTGTATCTAAAACTTTTCTTTGTAATGCTGACTTATATTAGATAAAGAATTCACAACAAACAAAATCAAAAAATATAGTCATTGCTTCAAGTACGACTTAGTTACTTTTCGCGGAGTTTGCTCCTTAAATGGGGTTCAGGGCAATGTTCTCACAATGTCAGTCACAAGCCTCTCCACAGCCACACCAACAGCAGGGCAGCCAACACTACTCAGGGAACCACTTGGTGAGAAGGGGATTATTAGATAACGTTGGCGCTCCTCCACCTGATCCTTGTACATGCAGGAAAGATAGCTTGATTACAGGATACACTCCCATCGGCTAAACCCCTTCACGCCCAGATCTTTCCTTTGCATATGAAAATCGTCTTATATTATTAGCCATAACACTACGTGAAAAAGTAAATAATAAACCAAATAGCAATTGGACAAGGATATTACCAGGTCATATATATATAATATTGCTTATGTTCATGAAAATCGTCGAGTGTATGGTATATTACAAGGAAATTACGTCTGGGTCTCAAGGGGTTAAGGTTTAAATATATATCAAAAATATCGATTATATCCTATTCTATCTATCAAGGGTCGCGAATATTTTTCTTTCAATCGACCTGAAAAAACGTTATCGTGCAACAAACTCGACGGTATTTAAGCCCTGTGTTTTTACACGGCGACTATGGGTCACAAACAGGAACTTTCGATTTGACAAGTCGGCTCCCACGCATCATGAATGGGGGGAGTTTTAGGTGGTCTCTGGGTGTCAGCTAATATGATTGGACGGTCATCGAGGTCTGGGACATTCGTCAAAAAATAGTCTCAAAACGCAGTCCATTTTGTGGTCTATTTTTTGAACTGGAGCCATGTCTACGGACAACCACGAGTCGGCGACGATTGATCGACATTCGCAGAAGGTCTGGATAACAGTATACGATGCCGAGTCTCGGCAAGGCTCTGACTGTTTGAATGTCCAGTTTGGCAGCGAGAAATATAGTTGGCCGGCACTTCTTGACAACCGTGACCCACGTCGCTCCGTGGTGCAGTGGCTAGCGTGCCGGTACGAATCTTGCGGGGCCTGGTTACGATCCGGGCCAGGGCAAGTCGGGACAGCTACCCCCGCTGTTTCTTATCTTTCGGGGTTGATAAATGGGTACCTGGGGTAACATGGGGAAGGTAAACTGTGGTAACCCAGGAGTCACACTAGCCTGGGTCCCCCGGGGTAACGGGGTTCTACACACACCACAGGCTTCTAAGGGCTAATGCCACGGAGATGAGCACCGCATGCCATAGTCCTTGAGCCAACCGGCCATATTTGAAGTGAATGCTCCGCGGGGGGAGTAATTCTCATTATGATTTCCATTTAGGGCAATATCTCAGTATCAGAAAATGCATGATGGGACATCTGAGAACGGTAGCTTTAGTGCCCGGATGGGACGCCATCTTGAAAAACCAGCGCGAAAATGCCCATTGGTGGGGTACATTGTTGCACGTGTAATCATGGACTTCTATACAGCTACGATGTGCGGTTGACGGACCTAAAATCGTCCAAGTGACCGTCTAAATAAAAAATAATATGAAGATTTGTTATAGATTAATTATGTATATAAATCAGATTATCGGAAAAGAATCATATATTTTTCAATATTTTATATTAGACCTGTACTTTTTTTAGTGAAACAACACTGTTATGATTTTCCAAATTAATGCATTTTGCTACACCGTTTATCTGTCTAAAAAATAAACTCAACAAGTTACAACTATCATCACCACGAGTTTTACAAACAAAATATGTAAAGAAGGCATAAAAATGACTTAGGCGCCGCTGCATATCTATTCTGGCGATAACGCAAGTTAGGAATGTCGTACGGAGAGGGATTTTAAACCATACGATATCTAAAAGCAGAGCGGAAATTGTTACATAGGAAATCTGCACGTTGGTGGCCATCTGGATTTCAAAATGTCGCCCAATTATATTAATTAATTCATTACTAGAGTTGGAAAGGACGGATGAGGAGCTGATTTTAACACCAACGATGTATATTCCTAATAAGCAAGCGGAGGTATCATTGAAACATGTCATGGTTTGTCACATAACACGTATGATATTCCAACTTAATACATTTTGTAAAACCGTTTATATGTCTATTAAAGATTTTCAGGCAATTGGCCTGCATTATAATAGAGAAACAACATATGCTTAAATATACGTGCACAACAAAGTTAATCATCAGAGGTCGCCATCAGAGTCATTGGCATCCTGACCACGATAGATCACCTGCACCATGTTGAGCATCCCTGCAGCTTACACACAACAGTGCACTTCAACCCATCAGTATGCAGGGAGCAATCTGACGGTCGACACGTCCTTCTGGCATGTGCATGAGATGATATTCAAGACGACATCTGGAGCTGGTAGACCCGCCATCCATCGGATTTGAGCGAACCGCCATAACGAGTTCCAGCCATGTCCTGCTGATGGTGATGGGACTGTCTGGAAGGTTTGCAAGGATGCGTCGCAGATAGCCGCCGATAGTTGGCCCAAAGCGTAGCTGCATCAAGGAGTCTTCACAAGGCGGCAATGTCCAGATCGATCGGCCCTTCTTTGAACAGAACATGTGATAACGGATGAATTAGCACGACGATTCTTCGTGTTTCCTGGCGTACAGCTGACACGTGAAGGCCTGAATGCTATTGAAGACGTCTGTTGGTACATTCCACGAAGATCCCAGATCTGTGAATGCTTGAAGATGCAGATCATTCGCTTGCACAAGCTTCAAAGCCTTATCTTCCTGGCTAGCCAGAAGAGCACTAACAGTGTCACACCCGCTCCATGCATGAAGCCCTGGCAATGCACTGCAAACTCCAGACCCCAATACCGCAGCCAACTTGTTCCAATCAGCAGAAACCATCGGATTAGTCCAGCTTCTCATCAGGACGAGGAAACAA
>JACEEZ010022169.1:336862-341862 GCA_016584305.1 Chionoecetes opilio
TAACAGTAACCACCACCACCACCACCACCACCACCAATACTTTCCTGGCTGCCGTCATTCTGCTCATTGCCAGGCCTGATTCACTTCCCCTTTACCTGGACTTTGGTAATGGGGATGCGATGGGCTAATGGTGGTGGTGGTGGTGGTGATGGTGGTGGTGGTGGTGGTGGTGGTGGTGGTGTCATTATGTAGTGAGGGTAGTGGCTGTTAGATGAGAGAGAGAGAGAGAGAGAGAGAGAGAGAGACAGAGAGAGAGAGAGAGAGAGAAGAGAGAGAGAGAGAGAGAGAGAGAGAGAGAGAGAGAGAGAGAGAGAGAGAGAGAGAGAGAGAGAGAGAGAGAGAGAGAGAGAGAGAGAGAGAGAAAGTCAACTGTTACTCCTGTTAGTCACTCTTGGAAAATGTCCGGTCTTTTGGGCCCCTCCAGCGGTGTGTGTGTGTGTGTGTGTGTGTGTGTGTGTGTGTGTGTGTGTGTGTGTGTGTGTGTGTGTGTGTGTGTGTGTGTGTGGTGTGTGTCTGTCTGTCTGTCTGTCTCTGTGTGTGTGTTTATGTGTGTATCTTGTGTGGTGTCTGTCTGTCTGTCTGTATGTCTGTCTGTCTGTCTGTGTGTGTGTGTGTGTGTGTGTGTGTGTGTGTGTGTGTGTGTGTGTGTGTGTGTGTGTGTGTGTGTGTGTGTGTGTGTGTGTGTGTGTGTGTGTCCCTTTCCCCTTCACCCGGGTTATTAGGCAGGCAGGCAGGCAGACAGGACAGTTCCCCTCGGCAGTGTAGCGGTTAACCCAGGCCCGTCTGTGAGGCAACCACGCATACACCTCAACCTGAAGGGAACCTGTCATTAACTTAACGTTGTGTTCCGCCTTGTCTTACCTCTCTCTGTCTCGTAATGTGTGTGTGTGTGTGTGTGTGTGTGTGTGTGTGTGTGTGTGTGTGTGTGTGTGTGTGTCTCTCTCTCTGTGTGTGTGTGTGTGTGTGTGTGGGTGTGTGGGTGGGTGTGTGTGTGTGTGTGTGTGTGTGTGTGTGTGTGTGTGTGTGTGTGTGTGTGTGTGTGTGTGTGTGTGTGTGTGTGTGTGTGTGTGAAGGAAATGTTCCTTAGTCATTGCATACTTGCTATGAATGTGTTTCCTCTCAATTCTCTATAAGGTTGTTGGAGAGAAGCTGCTTAACTCTATGAATCAAGGACGGAGAGAGAAATCTGTACACACAGACTTAGGTAAATATTTGGACACAGGTAGCTACAGGTAAATATTTGGACACAGGTAGCTACAGGTAAATATTTGGACACAGGTAGCTACAGGTAAATATTTGGACACAGGTAGCTATAGGTAAATATTTGGACACAGGTAGCTATAGGTAAATATTTGGACACAGGTAGCTACAGGTCAATATTTGGACACAGGTAGCTACAGGTAAATATTTGGACACAGATAGCTACAGGTAAATATTTGGACACAGGTAGCTACAGGTAAATATTTGGACACAGGTAGCTACAGGTAAATATTTGGACACAGGTAGCTACAGGTAAATATTTGGACACAGGTAGCTACAGGTAAATATTTGGACACAATTAGCTACAGGTAAATATTTGGACACAATTAGCTACAGGTAAATATTTGGACACAGGTAGCTATAGGTAAAGATTTGGCCACAGGTAGCTATAGGTAAATATTTGGACACAGGTAGCTATAGGTAAATATTTGGACACAGGTAGCTACAGGTCAATATTTGGACACAGGTAGCTATAGGTAAAGATTTGGACACAGGTAGCTATAGGTAAAGATTTGGACACAGGTACAGGTCAATATTTGGACACAGGTAGCTACAGGTCAATATTTGGACACAGGTAGCTACAGGTCAATATTTGGACACAGGTAGCTACAGGTAAATATTTGGACACAGGTAGCTACAGGTAAATATTTGGACACAGGTAGCTATAGGTAAATATTTGGACACAGGTAGCTATAGGTAAATATTGGACACAGGTAGCTACAGGTCAAATTTGGCACAGGTAGCTACAGGTAAATATTTGGACACAGATAGCTACAGGTAAATATTTGGACACAGGTAGCTACAGGTAAATATTTGGACACAGGTAGCTACAGGTAAATATTTGGACACAGGTAGCTACAGGTCAATATTTGGACACAGGTAGCTACAGGTAAATATTTGGACACAGGTAGCTACAGGTAAATATTTGGACACAGATAGCTACAGGTAAATATTTGGACACAGGTAGCTATAGGTAAATATTTGGCCACACAGGTAGCTACAGGTAAATATTTGGACACAGGTAGCTACAGGTAAATATTTGGACACAGGTAGCTACAGGTAAATATTTGGACACAGATAGCTACAGGTAAATATTTGGACACAGGTAGCTACAGGTAAATATTTGGACACAGGTAGCTATAGGTAAATATTTGGCCACACAGGTAGCTACAGGTAAATATTTGGACACAGGTAGCTATAGGTAAAGATTTGGACACAGGTACAGGTCAATATTTGGACACAGGTAGCTACAGGTAATATTTGGACACAGGTAGCTACAGGTAAATATTTGGCCACAGGTAGCTATAGGTAAATATTTGGACACAGTAGCTACAGGTAAATATTTGGACACAGGTAGCTAAGGTAAAGATTTGGACACAGGTACAGGTAAATATTTGGACACAGGTAGCTATAGGTAAATATTTGGACACAGGTAGCTACAGGTAAATATTTGGACACAGGTAGCTATAGGTAAATATTTGGACACAGGTAGCTATAGGTAAATATTTGGACACAGGTAGCTATAGGTAAATATTTGGACACAGGTAGCTATAGGTAAATATTTGGCCACACAGGTACAGGTAAATATTGGTCCATCACGTCCGAATGTTACCTAGGTATAAGAAGAAGAAGAAGAACGGTGGACTGGCCTGCCTGTAGAGCTGAAGTGATGCTTTTTCATTATTATCTTTTTGGAGCTTATAGTGCCTGTAGTTTTTTATTTTTTATTTTTAAAAACGATCTTACGTAGGAGCCTACAGATGCTTTTATAGCTCTTTATTTATCATATTTTTGTATTATATATTTTTTCTTTATTTTTTTTCTTTCTTCCCTATAATAAAGGAATTGATTTTAGTATTAGTCATTACTTTAGCACAGTAATGAATCAAAGCATCACAATAATGTCAAGCAAACAATACTGTGATGAGAGTGAAAGGAATTATTATTAAACCCTTCACGCCCAGATCTTTCCTTGGCTATAAAAAATTCTATGTTGTCGAGCCATAAAATTACGAAAAGTTACTGAATATACCAAATTAGTTAGTCGACAAGGATACTAGACAGGTCATATCTATAAAACAATTGCTTATATTCACTAAAAATTGTCTAATGGTACACAAATTACAAGGGAAATTACGTTCTGGGTCTCAAGGGTTTAAAATAGATGAAGTTTTGGTATATCAAATAAAACAGTGGTTGTGGAGATGCAATATTATCACCATCATCATCATCATCATCATTACACATTTAATAGCCTACCTGGCGTCCCGTGTTCGTAATTGCCGTGGCCGGGTTCTCCATTTCCCTGGCCGAGCATTTCCATTATCTCGTTTCCCTCTTTCACAACAGTATCCCCTCAAGGCTGGCTGGCTGGAGAGGAACCATGCACTTACTGCTTTATTACCCTCCCCCACCTCCCCCACCTCCCCCCTCCTTTCCCTCCCCCCTCCTTTCCCTCCCCCCTCCTTCCCCCCACTTTCAGTTAATGACAAGCTAATCTTGTGGGAATACTGTACTTAGCTATCTATTTGCCTCATTTATACAAGTTTCCTCGTGTATAATATTTGCTAAGCATGTGGGAAGACTGTACTTAGCTATTTATTTGAGTCATTTTGCCTCATTTATATAAGTTTCCTCGTATATATATATTTTTGTTACCTCTATAAATGGAGATCATTTGAATGTATATTTTTTGCAAGGTGGATGTATTGCTATTTATGCATTTCTGTTTCTTTAGTATTGGAATGATCGATGTTTTGTGCATTTCTCTCAGAGGTGGGCACTTCCGCAAACACTTCCGCAAACCGCAACTTCCGCAAATTGCGGAAGTCCGAATTCGTTTGCGGATTTGCGGAAGTGTAAATGTTTGCGGATTTGCGTTTGCGGAAGCACTTCCGCAAACGCAAACATGTCCGCAAACTCTATTTTGAACACGATTCCTGCGCGGTTACGCGCACCGTCCAGAGAACGCTGCTTGCCCACCAGTGACTCTCCCTCTTTGATTAATGAACTTTTTGATGGCCACAGCAATCCTGTACTCTGTGGGACTGTGAGTGCTGTGAAGTGTGGGGCAGGTGTATCCAGCTTCTTTCCTGTTAATACAGGAGTGAGGCAAGGGTGCGTCCTTTCCCCATTACTTTTCAAAATTTGTATGGACTGTGTATTGAGCAAAGTTGTAGATCAAAGCGATTGTGGAGCATCCCTCGGCAACACGAAGATCACTGATCTTGTTTTTTGCCGATGTTGCAGTTATCTTTGCTGAGTCGTTGGAGATACTGGTGATGGCTCTCGATGCGCTGCACGAGGAGGCAAAGCCTTTGAGACTAGAGGTTTCTTGGCTTAAGACCAAGGTCCAGGTGTTTGGAGGCTTACTAGATGAAACAGTACAGTCTGTTCATGCGTGCGGCTAGGACATTGAGATCTTGGAAAGTTTTACATACCTTGGTAGCGCAGTCCATACTTATGGCGGGTCACCTCAAGAAGTCTTACGACGGATTGGCATAGTCCACGGTGTTATGGACTCGCTCAGCAGGAGTATTTGGCGTTGTCGGTACCTGTGCAGGAGGACAAAGGTCCGGATCTTCAAGTCGCGTGTGATCCCTGTCTTACGCTATGGATGTGAGACATGGACACTAAATAGCGACTTGAAGAGACGAATCGATGCCTTTGGTAATAAGTGTCTTCGCAGAATCATGGAGTATTGCTGGGATGATTACGTGTCAAATCAGCGATTGCACCGT
>JACEEZ010022169.1:346862-356862 GCA_016584305.1 Chionoecetes opilio
TTTATAGGCCCCTTAATAACTCCAAGGGTATCTGTTTATAGGCCCCTTAATAACTCCAAGGGTATCTGTTTATAGGCCCCTTAATAACTCCAAGGGTATCTGTTTATAGGCCCCTTAATACTCCAAGGGTATCTGTTTATAGGCCCCTTAATAACTCCAAGGGTATCTGTTTATAGGCCCCTTAATAACTCCAAGGGTATCTGTTTATAGGCCCCTTAATAACTCCAAGGGTATCTGTTTATAGGCCCCTTAATAACTCCAAGGGTATCTGTTTATAGGCCCCTTAATAACTCCAAGGGTATCTGTTTATAGGCCCCTTAATAACTCCAAGGGTATCTGTTTATAGGCCCCTTAATAACTCCAAGGGTATCTGTTTATAGGCCCCTTAATAACTCCAAATGTATCTGTTTATAGGCCCCTTAATAACTCCAAGGGTATCTGTTTATAGGCCCCTTAATAACTCCAAGGGTATCTGTTTATAGGCCCCTTAATAACTCCAAGGGTATCTGTTTATAGGCCCCTTAATAACTCCAAGGGTATCTGTTTATAGGCCCCTTAATAACTCCAAGGGTATCTGTTTATAGGCCCCTTAATAACTCCAAGGGTATCTGTTTATAGGCCCCTTAATAACTCCAAGGGTATCTGTTTATAGGCCCCTTAATAACTCCAAGGGTATCTGTTTATAGGCCCCTTAATAACTCCAAGGGTATCTGTTATAGGCCCCTTAATAACTCCAAGGGTATCTGTTTATAGGCTCCTTAATAACTCCAAGGGTATCTGTTTATAGGCCCCTTAATAACTCCAAGGGTATCTGTTTATAGGCCCCTTAATAACTCCAAGGGTATCTGTTTATAGGCCCCTTAATAGCTCCAAGGGTATCTGTTTATAGGCCCCTTAATAACTCCAAGGGTATCTGTTTATAGGCCCTTAATAACTCCAAGGGTATCTGTTTATAGGCCCCTTAATAACTCCAAGGGTATCTGTTTATAGGCCCCTTAATAACTCTCAAGGGTATCTGTTTATAGGCCCCTTAATAACTCCAAGGGTATCTGTTTATAGGCCCCTTAATAACTCCAAGGGTATCTGTTTATGGGCCCCCTTAATAACTCCAAGGGTATCTGTTTATAGGCCCCTTAATAGCTCCAAGGGTATCTGTTTATAGGCCCCTTAATACTCCAAGGGTATCTGTTTATAGGCCCCTTAATAACTCCAAGGGTATCTGTTTATAGGCCCCTTAATAACTCTAAGGGATCTGTTTATAGGCCCTTAATAACTCCAAGGGTATCTGTTTATAGGCCCCTTAATAACTCCAAGGGTATCTGTTTATAGGCCCTTAATAACTCCAAGGGGATCTGTTTATAGGCCCCTTAATAACTCCAAGGGTATCTGTTTATAGGCCCCTTAATAACTCCAAGGGTATCTGTTTATAGGCCCCTTAATAACTCCAAGGGTATCTGTTTATAGGCCCCTTAATAACTCCAAGGGTATCTGTTTATAGGCCCCTTAATAACTCCAAGGGTATCTGTTTATAGGCCCCTTAATAACTCCAAGGGTATCTGTTTATAGGCCCTTAATAACTCCAAGGGTATCTGTTTATAGGCCCCTTAATAACTCCAAGGGTATCTGTTTATAGGCCCCTTAATAACTCCAAGGGATCTGTTTATGGCCCCTTAATAACTCCAAGGGTATCTGTTTATAGGCCCCTTAATAACTCCAAGGGTATCTGTTTATAGGCCCCTTAATAACTCCAAGGGGATCTGTTTATAGGCCCCTTAATACTCCATGGGTATCTGTTTATAGGCCCCTTAATAACTCCAAGGGTATCTGTTTATAGGCCCCTTAATAACTCAAAGGGTATCTGTTTATAGGCCCCTTAATAACTCCAAGGGTATCTGTTTATAGGCCCCTTAATAACTCCATGGGTATCTGTTTATAGGCCCCTTAATAACTCCAAGGGTATCTGTTTATAGGCCCCTTAATAACTCCAAGGGGATCTGTTTATAGGCCCCTTAATAACTCCAAGGGTATCTGTTTATAGGCCCCTTAATAACTCCAAGGGTATCTGTTTATAGGCCCCTTAATAACTCCAAGGGTATCTGTTTATAGGCCCCTTAATAACTCAAAGGGTATCTGTTTATAGGCCCCTTAATAGCTCCATGCCTTCACCTGTTGTTCTCACTCCTACCAAGATTAACCCCTTCACGCCCAGATCTTTCATGTGCTATACAAATCGTCTGTTGTTAGCCATAAAATAAATAAATTAACTGAATATACCAAATAAGTTAGTCGACAAGGGTACTAAACAGGTCATATCTATAACAATATTGCTTATATTCACTAAAAATCGTCTAATGGTAGTCATATTACAATGGAAATTACGTTCTGGGCCTCAAGGGGGTAATAGACATACTATATTAAAAGTCTATAGATCTTGACCCCGACATCCTCCACGCCAGGTAACACGGGAGGTCGCGCGCCGAGAGGGACGATACAGTACCCTATTATGTTTTGATTTATGCTTCTTTGTAAACACGTGTCATTCCCTGCCAACTTTATCCTGTGTTGTTGTATAGATTTTTCGGGGGTGTTTTATTCTTTTGCATTATGATTGAGGCCCATTTTTTTTTTTTTTCCTTGTTTTGTTTGAAGTTTTAGTTCAAAAATACCCGCCACGGTGCTTTTTTGGATTGTTTTTATTGTTTTGCCTTATGATTGAGGCCCATTTTTTTCTTCTTATTTTTGTTTTATGTGTTGGTTCAAATGTATCTGCGACCTAAGACCAATGGGAGGATGAGAGAAAGACAGGTAGTTTTGTATGCTCTTACCTTGAATTATTTCTTACCGTAGATAACACTAAAGTCGCCAGGACAACGATTCTTTTTTTATTTACAGACGTGTGGTGGCGTTAATACTCACATTTCTACATCCATGATTTCAGGAAAGTTAGAAGGGGCTATCTGGAGAGTCTGTGTCATTTTGGGTCTTCGTCTGTGTCATAGTATGGCTATAAATGAACAAATTACAAATATAAAACGGAGTGGCGACGTTGTTAACGGGCTACACTAAGGTCGCCATCTAGTGTTTATTTACTGAGTGTCCTCCCGCCGTCGTCGTCGACCGAAAAAAAACGAGTAGTGGAAATTTGAAACCGTCTATACTTGCAGCTACAAAGCATAACACAACGCTGAAACAGGGGAGCTTATACAGTCATGATATAAACTACTGTGTATCATCTTCAGTGGCACATACAAATCAGTAGTGATGCTATAATTTGTAATATATGGCGCCTGGCGACTATAGTGCAGGGGGCGACTAAAGTGTTATCTACGGTACATTATTTCGATCTGTTTTTATCTCATTAATCTATCGCTTCATGTTTGCTTTCGATTACTGTGATGTCTTGGGTTTGATTCACTCTTACATTACTACACTTTTTAAACTAATTGATCTATCTATTCATTATTTTTGTCTATTTTTCGTTTTGATTTTTGCTTGTTCATTATTTAATCTATTCTATACCAGGGGAAGCGAGAGTGTATTCAGAAAAGTAGGTTATGCCAATGAATGCCTCTCAATACGTAATGGTTTTTTCTTCTTTTCCTATCACAACTTAAATCACGAGTCATTCCTTTTTCTCTCTCATATTCTCTCTCTCTCTCTCTTCTCTCTCTCTCTCTCTCTCTCTCTCTCTCTCTCTCTCTCTCTCCTCTCTCTCTCTTTCTCTCTCTCCTCTTCTCTCTCTCTCTCTCTCTCTCTCTCTCTCTCTTCTCTCTCTCTCTTCTCTCTCTCTCTCTCTCTCTCTCTCTCTCTCTCTCTCTCTCTCTCTCTCTCTCTCTCCTCTCTCTCTCTCTCTCTCTCTCTCTCTCTCTCTCTCTCTCTCTCTCTCTCTCTCTTCTATAGGGAAATCACTCGTGTGAAACTACAGCATCATCGAAGTTTCTTTCAAAGTTTCTATAGAGTTGGATTGAGGTGGAAAGAAAACATGGATACTTTTTTTTTGCTTATCAATTTTATTATACATATATTTTTTGTTTGTCTTGCACACATAGCCATTGATGAATAATGTTTTTTCTTCCTTTTTTGCCTTACCTAATACCTAATACCGGCCGCCGTGATTCTTTCTTACTATAGTCTCGCGTACAAACCACCGCTAGTAGGCGTGACAGCGGCGGGCAGAGCGGTAATGTCTCCACACACTTTCACCCACTTTTCACCCATCACTATCACATCTAAGGAAGCCTCAAAAGCATACATTTTCCTCCTATGTCCCCTTGCCTCTTTCTTTCTTCCTTTATTAGCATCACTTTCCTTTGTCTTGTTCCTCCCCCCCTGCCCCCCAACCATATTTCGTTCTCCCAACCTAACCTAACCTAAACTAAACTCAGATAGACCCATCACTTGAACATTGTATTGAACATTTGCTACTTAGAATAACACGTTCTTTCACCTGTATCCATATTTGCAGAAACTGTGTTACACCCTGTAGATCACTTCATGCACCTCACTACCTCTTTTTTAACGAATGCATGGAGTCAGGGGTCAAAAATAGGCCTTGCATGCAAAAGTAGCTGGTGGGAAGTATTACCGTGTTGGAGGGGAAGGGGGATGCTTGGAGGGGGGGGGCGTGGAGGGTGGGGGGGCGAGGTGTGACAGGGGTGGGGGTGGGGGGGGCGAGGTGTGACAGGGTGGGGGGGTGGGGGGGAGAGGTGTGACAGGGGGGGGGTGGGGGGGCGAGGTGTGGCAGGGGGGGGTGGGGGGGGGGGGGGCGAGGTGTGACGGGGGGGGGGCGAGGGGGTGGGGGGGGCGAGGTGTGACAGGGGTGGGGTATGGGGGGGGCGAGGTGTGACAGGGATGGGGTGGGGGGGCGAGGTGTGACAGGGGTGGGGTGGGGTGCGAGGTGTGACAGGGGTGGGGTGGGGGGGCGAGGTGTGACAGGGGTGGGGGGGGTGGGGGGCGAGGTGTGACAGGGGTAGGGGTGGGGGGGCGAGGTGTGACAGGGGTGGGGTGGGGGGCGAGGTGTGACAGGGGTGGGGGTGGGGGGGGCGAGGTGTGACAGGGGTGGGGTGGGGGGGCGAGGTGTTGACAGGGGTGGGGGTGGGGGGCGAGGTGTGACAGGGTGGGGGTGGGGGGGGCGAGGTGTGACAGGGTGGGTGGGGGGGGCGAGGTGTGACAGGGGTGGGGGGTGGGGGGGCGAGGTGTGACAGGGGTGGGGGGTGGGGGGGGGGGGGGGGCGAGGTGTGACAGGGGTGGGGTGGGGGGGCGAGGTGTGACAGGGGTGGGGGGGGGGGGCGAGGTGTGAAAGGGGTGGGGGGGGGGGCGAGGTGTGACAGGGGTGGGGTGGGGGGGGCGAGGTGTGAAAGGGGTGGGGGTGGGGGGGGCGAGGTGTGACAGGTGGGGTGGGGGGGCGAGGTGTGACAGGGGTGGGGTGGGGGGGCGAGGTGTGACAGGGGTGGGGGTGGGGGGGCGAGGTGTGACAGGGGTGGGGGTGGGGGGGCGAGGTGTGACAGGGGTGGGGGTGGGGGGGCGAGGTGTGACAGGGGTGGGGTGTGTTGAAATGTAAGTAAGCGAAAGGGTATGTGTAGTGAGCTTACAATAGCGACATCTCAGGATCTTAAATTAAAGCATTAGAGGTTTTTTTCTTTTTCTGTATGCAGAGTTGGGCACTAAATACATTGAATGTATTTAAATACTAAATACTAAATACATGGGAGAAATGTATTTAAATACTAAATACTAAATACATTTTACGAATGTATTTAAATACTAAATAATAAATGCATCAATTGTATTTAAATATATTTTTAAATACATTTTAATATATACAAATTTCAACATGTTCGAAAAAAATGGATTTTCTTAGGATTTTCTTAGATATTGCGTTCCCTTAGAAATTTCCTTCTCAGGCCTAAATTTCCTAAAAATAAGGAAATTTCCTTGAAAGTGGAAACACTGATTCACTGTAACATCGGGGTTGCCAGATAGTTGGGCGGGTTTATGGCCAAATTAACTGATAAAAAAGTATTTAAATTTTTATATTATGAGTATTTAAATACAATGTATTTAAATACTCATAAAAGTATTTACATACTGTATTTAAATACATGACAACCAATGTATTTATAAATACATTTTTAAATACACAAATGTATTTAAATACGTATTTAAATACAAATGTATTTAAATACTGCCCAGCTCTGTGTGTGTGTGTATTGTGACGGAATGTTAGAGGATTTGTGCTGTTAACCCCTTCACGCCCAGAGCTTTCCTTGGCTAAATAAAATTGTATGTTGTCAAGCCATAAAATTATAAAAATTAACTGAATATACCAAATTAGCTAGTGGTCAAGGATACTAAATAGGTCATATCTATAAAATTTTGCTTATATTCACAAAAATCGTCGTAAGGTATACCCAAAGTACAATGGAAATTACGCTCTGGGTCTCAAGGGGTTAAAAAATGCTAAAATGCTCTGAAGTTAAAGCATGTCTTCAATGTTTTTCTTAATATGTATTGTGAGGGAAGGTCAAAGGGAGGATGCTAATCAAAACAAGAGAGAAAAAAAGAGAAGTTCATATTTCCTTGCCTTAAGAATGTCGAGGTCTTCTGAGTGTGTGTAGATATAAAAAACGATGATGCTAATGTCATTCAAAGTTTGATAATAGGAGGAAATGAAAAAAAACTGAGCTATGAGATAAGAGAAAAAGAGAAGCTAATATTTCCTCGCTCTAAAAATGTCGAGGTTTCTTGATTATATAGAAAAAAACGAGGCATAAAAAAACACTCGTTTATCGCATGACTGAACTAATTATTTTTTTTTTCATTCACAAATACGAGACAATAATAATTTCTCGTTAATGCGACACACACACACACACACACACACACACACACACACACACACACACACACACACACACACACACACACACACACACACACACACACACACACACACGTCTAATGATGACTATGTGGGAGCGGCATGAGATGAATGACAATGCACCGTTGATTGCAGGTAATATGGAAAAGGAGGTGTGTGTGTGTGTGTGTGTGTGTGTGTGTGTGTGTGTGTGTGTGTGTGTGGTGTGTGTGTGTGTGTGTGTATGTGCTTGGATAGTTACAGGCAGGCAGGCAGGCAGGCAGGCAGGCAGGCGGCAACCCTCTCTTTTAACCTGCTTCCCTTACCGCAACGGATGTGATGATGCAATGTTTGTGATGTTAATTGAGAGCATGTGTGTGTGTGTGTGTGTGTGTGTGTGTGTGTGTGTGTGTGTGTGTGTGTCACTGTGTGTGTGTGTGTGGTGTGTCACTGTGTGTGTGTGTGTGTGTGGTGTGTGTGTGTGTCAGTGTGTGTGTGTGTGTGTGGGGTGTGTGTGTCTGTGTGTGTGTGTGTGTTGTGGTGTGTGTGTGTGTGTGTGGTGTGTGTGTGTTGTGTGTGTCACTGTGTGTGTGTGTGTGTGTGTGTGTGTCACTGTGTGTGTGTGTGTGTGTGTGTGTGTGTGTGTGTGTTGTGTCACTGTGTGTGTGTGTGTGTGTGTGTGTGTCACTGTGTTGTGTGTGGTGTGTGTGTGTGTGTGTGTGTGTGTGTGGTGTCACTGTGTGTGTGTGTGTGTGTTGTCACTGTGTGTGTGTGTGTGTGTGTGTGTGTGTGTGGGTGTGTGTGTGTGTGTGTGTGTGTGTGTGTGCTGTGTGTGTGTGTGTGTGTGTACTGTGTGTGTGTGTGTGTGGTTTTGTGTGTGTTGTGTGTGTGTGTGGTGATGTGTCACTGTGTGTGTGTGTGTGTGGTGTGTGTGTGTGTGTGTGTGTGTGTGGTGTGTGTTGTGTGTGTGTGTCCTGGTGTGTGTGTGTGTGTGATGTGTGTGTGTGTGTGTGTGTGTGTTGTGGTGTGTTGTGGAGTGTGTGTGTGTGTGTGTGTGTGTGTGTCACTGTGAGTGTGTGTGTGTGTGTGTGTGTGGTGTGTGTGTGTGTGTGTGGTGTGTGTGACTGTGTGTTGTGTTGATGGTGTGTGTTGTGTGTATTTAACGTTGTGTTTTGCTCGTGTTGTTTGTAGATAGTAGACTATGTGTATTTTGTTTTTGTCTGTAACTGTGTGTGTTGTTTATGTGTATTTGTGTGATGATTGTTTGATTGTGATAAACCTTAGACATCATGTGTTTGTAATCACGTTGTGTGTTTGTGACTGTGAATGGCTGTGATTTTATAGTATGTAAGATAAGTACTTTCTATGGCTTAATTACAAACGCTGAAGTCAGTTTTATTTTTTGTTTCTTTGTTCTTGATTTTGAGAATTAAAACTTTTCTAATTATAACTTATGATTCATTTCCTATGTACTTTGAATTTAGTAATCTGTGAATCTTAAAATATATGCTTATGTGAAATAGATCGAGGCTAAGTAAGGTAAAATACCTTTAACACAGTCCCAATTTACATAACCGTAAATAACAAGACTAACAGGATTTTTTTTCTTCTTAACTGGCTTTTTTAATTATTTCGTGGAAGAATACTTTGACTATTGCAATAAACACTTACTGACATTCAGGCTTCGTTCAATTCACTTTTTTTTCATGCCAACTTGACATCAGCTGCGACAAAAAAGCTAAAAACAGAACCAGGCCTTAATACCAAAAGTTAAAAATAATAAGGTCCGTTTTATATAGAATCAAATAACCTGAGCCAGTCACTTTTTATTTTTTGCTTTCTTATAATTTCTTCAAATATATTAGTCTGTTTGTGAATTTAGTTCCTGGCCTATATTATTTTAACCCCTTTACGCCCAGATCTTTCCTTTGCTACATAAAAGTGTTTGTTGTTAGCTATGAGATTAAAAAAATAACTTAATATACTTACAAGATAAGCTAATGGACAAGGATACTAAACAGGTGATATCTATAAAATATTGCTTATATTCATTAAAATCGTCTAGTGATACCCAAATTACGATGGAAATTACGTTCTGGGCCTCAAGAGTTTAACTTATTTCATGCTCTGGATAAATCTCTGTGCATTTTATAACATCTCTGGTTATGGGTGACTCAGTAAAGAATTTTGGCATCTATCTTAAAAAAACAGTGAATAGCGATTGTCATTAATGTCACTTCCTTGGGTTGTTTTTATGTGTGGGGGGGAGTTCGTGTTATTTTATGTGTGGGGGGGAGGTCGTGTTATTTTATGTGTGGGGGGGAGGTCGTGTTATTTTATGTGTGGGGGGGAGGTCGTGTTATTTTATGTGTGGGGGGGAGGTCGTGTTATTTTATGTGTGGGGGGGAGTCGTGTTATTTTATGTGTGCGGGGGAGGTCGTGTTATTTTATGTGTGGGGGAGTTCGTGTTATTTTATGTGTGCGGGGGAGTTCGTGTTATTTTATGTGTGGGGGGGAGGTCGTGTTATTTTATGTGTGCGGGGGAGGTCGTGTTATTTTATGTGTGCGGGGGAGGTCGTGTTATTTTATGTGTGCGGGGGAGTTCGTGTTATTTTATGTGTGGGGGGGAGGTCGTGTTATTTTATGTGTGCGGGGGAGGTCGTGTTATTTTATGTGTGCGGGGGAGGTCGTGTTATTTTATGTGTGGGGGGAGGTCGTGTTATTTTATGTGTGCGGGGGAGTTCGTGTTATTTTATGTGTGCGGGGGAGTTCGTGTTATTTTATGTGTGGGGGGGAGTTCGTGTTATTTTATGTGTGCGGGGGAGGTCGTGTTATTTATGTGTGCGGGGGAGTTCGTGTTATTTTATGTGTGCGGGGGAGGTCGTGTTATTTTATGTGTGCGGGGGAGTTCGTGTTATTTTATGTGTGGGGGGGAGGTCGTGTTATTTTATGTGTGCGGGGGAGGTCGTGTTATTTTATGTGTGCGGGGGAGGTCGTGTTATTTTATGTGTGCGGGGGAGTTCGTGTTATTTTATGTGTGGGGGGGAGGTCGTGTTATTTTATGTGTGCGGGGGAGGTCGTGTTATTTTATGTGTGCGGGGAGGTCGTGTTATTTTATGTGTGCGGGGGAGGTCGTGTTAT
>JACEEZ010022169.1:359362-364362 GCA_016584305.1 Chionoecetes opilio
TAGTTCCTGGCACTTAACCCCTTGAGACCCAGAACGTAATTTCCATTGTAATTTGGGTACCATTAGACGATTTCCAGTGAATATAAGCCATTTCTTATAGATATGACCTATTTAGTATCCTTGTCGACTAACTAATTTGGTATATTCAATCACTTTTCGTAATTTTATGGCTAGCAACATACAATTTTATATAGCAAAGGAAAGATCTGGGCGTGAAGGGGTTAACGCTACCTACATCCACCTTGCATCCATCCATGAAATTGTCTAGCCTCCTTGTAAAACTCAGCAGGGTTAGGTTTAGTTTTTATATGCCCTTCACTCTTACGTTTCGAGAGAGGGTGCCTTCATTTGTGCCTTCATGATAGGCCTATAGGTGACTGCAAATCGCGGGATGCCCTCAACCGAAAAATGACCCATGTCTCCATACAATGATGTTACTTATCTTTCGTGAATATAACAGGCACATGAGTTTGCTGAGCCCGTGCATGGATACCTTACCCACCTATCTACCTATCTATCTACTTACCTACGCACCCACCTATCTACCTATCTATCTACCTACCTACGCATCCACCTATCTACCTATCTATTCTACCTACCTACGCACCCACCTATCTACCTATCTATCTACCTACCTACGCACCCACCTATCTACCTATCTATCTACCTACCTACGCACCCATCTATCTACCTATCTACCTACTTACCTACGCACCCACCTATCTACCTACCTACCTACGCACCCACCTATCTACCTATCTACCTACCTACCTACGCACCCACCTATCTACCTATCTATCTACCTATACCTACCTACGCACCCACCTATCTACCTATCTATCTACCTACCTACCCACGCACCCACCTATCTATTACCTATCTAGCACCCACCTATTACCTATCTACCTACGCACCCACCTATCTACCTATCTACTACTACTACCTACGCACCACCTATCTACTACTACCTACTACTACCTACGCACCCACCTATCTACCTACCTACCTACCTACGCACCCACCTATCTACCTACCTACTTACTTATCTACGCACCCATCTACTTATCTACCTATGTACCTACTTACCTATCTACCCACCTACTTATCTAGTTAGTTACATCTACATTTATATCATTATTGCATGCGACCATTAGTTTCCGATAGCATGAAGGTACTTTGAGGTACTAGACACGTCCAGTCATGTTGCATGTTTCCATTTCTCCTTTTCTCACCCATGTTATGTAGAGAGAGAGCAGCAGGAAGACGATGAGAGCAAGAGAGTGAAAGACAAGACACACCGTGAATACTTTTTAGCATATTTACTTGATGGCCATCGAACACGTAGTCAGGTAGGGCTACACGTGTCGACATATACCCACTTACGTATGGTAATAAGCTCATAGTCCTCAGGATGGCAGAGGTAACATAGACTCTTTGTATTATCATACACGTCAGTAATTTGCATTACAGTTTCCTTGCTGTTGTTTTCATCATGTGTTGTGTGTGTTGTGTAGTGGAGGTGATTGGTGGGTGTGTGATGTGTCATTGTTTGGTGTGTTCTTGTGTGCTGTGTGTGTGTGTGGGTGTGTGTGTGGTGGTGTGGATGCTTTGTGTATGTTGTGGTGTGCTTGTGTGTAGTGTGTGTGGTGTTGATTGTTTGTGTTGTTGTAGTGTGTGTTGTGTGTATGTGTGTGTGTGTGGTGTGTGTGTGTGTGGTGTGTGTGTGTGTGTGTTGTGTGTGTGTGTGTGTGTGTGTGTGGTGTGTGTGTGTAGTGTGTGTGTGTGTGTGTAGGTGTGTTGTGTATGTGGTGTGTTGTGTATGTGGTGTGTGTGTGTGTGTGTGTGTGTGTGTTGTGTGTGTGTGTGTGTGTTGTGAGTGTGTGTTGTGAGTGTGTGTGTGAGTGTGTGTTGTGTGTGTGTGTGTGTTGTGTGTGTGTGTGTTGTGTTGTGTGTGTTGTGTGTGAGTGTGTGAGTGTGTGTTGTGAGTGTGAGTGTGTGTTGTGTGTGTGTGTGTTGTGTTGTGAGTGTGTGTGTGTTGTGAGTGTGTGTGTGTGTGTGTTGTTGTGTTTTGTTGAAAATTATTGCGTTAGTTTCTAATCGTACACTTCTTTTCACTTTTTTATATATTTTTTTTACTATGATGCATTGAAAGGAAAATTTTATGTTTTCTAAAGCTGACTCATTTCCTATAGTGAGAGAGAGAGAGAGAGAGTCTATTATCTTTTTTCTTTTCTGTTCTTTTTTCCTATTTTCTCTTCCTTTTCTCTTTTGTTTTGTTTTATTTATTTGTATTTTCTTGTTTTAATTTTCACCTGTTTTCTATTTTTCCTTTTTTTCTTCATATTAGGATTGAGAGAGAGAGAGAGAGAGAGAGAGAGAGAGAGAGAGAGAGAGAGAGAGAGAGAAGAAGAAGAAGAGGAGAGAAGAGAAAGACCAAAGGAATAATGAAAGGGGAAGGAGAAGGAAGAGAGGAGAGAGAGAGAGAGAGAGAGAGAGAGAGAGAGAGAGAGAGAGAGAGAGAGAGAGAGAGTTCAATGCATGATGAGTGGTGATCATTGGTTGAGTGACGTGCAAGAGTAGGTACAAGGCTTTCTACTTACTCATCCTCACCCCTCTTCTGTCCATCTTCCTAATGCAAGAGTTATCCAGTATCTTCACTCTTTCATCCCTTTCACTGGTTAACTCTGGAACTCTCTTCATGTTTCTATTTTTCCACCTTCCTACGACTTCAATGTTTTCAAGAGAGGAGTAACAAGGCACCTCCTGAACTAAATTGACCCATCCCCCCTCTATGCATTCTCTTACTGTCTTCTTTATGGGGACAATTATCTAGCGGCCGGCTTTTTGGTACCTTTTTTGCCCTGGCCAGTCCTTTGAGATGTAAAAAAAAATATATTCAGAAGGGATAGTGTCATGCAAAGAGTCGCCGGGCTTCAGTGTGTCACAAAGAAGTATACAACCCATTCCTAACCTAACCTAACCTAACCTACCTAACCTAACCTAACCTAACCTAGAAGTATACAAAGAAGTATACAAAGGGTGTGGCGTAAGAAGTATTAAGGTCTAGGCTTGGTTCTTTTTAGACGTGACGAATATAATGGGATGGTTTTGAATGCATAGTTTGTACTACATGCAGGGGCTGTAGTTATGCAAGAGTGTGTCCTCCTCCTATGTAGAAATTAACCCCTTCACGCCCAGATCTTTCCTTTGCTATATAAAATCGTCTGTTGTCAAGCCATAAAATTACGAAAAGTACGAAAAGTAACTAAATAAACCAAATTAGTTAGTGGACAAGGGTACTAAACTGGTCATATCTATAAAACATTGCTTATACTCTCTAAAAATCGTCTAATGGTACTCAAATTACAATGGAAATTACGTTCTGGGTCTCAAGGGGTTAAAGGGTTGAAAGCAAAGAGGAGATTCTAAAAGGGTTGTAGTTATGAAAGAGTGTCGTGTCCTCCTATGTAGAAATGAAAGTGTTAAAAGCAAAGGGATTCTAAAAGGGTTGTAGTTATGAAAGAGTGTCGTGTCCTCCTATGTAGAAATGAAAGTGTTAAAAGCAAAGGGATTCTAAAAGGGTTGTAGTTATGAAAGAGTGTCGTGTCCTCCTATGTAGAAATGAAAGTGTTAAAAGCAAAGGGATTCTAAAAGGGTTGTAGTTATGAAAGAGTGTCGTGTCCTCCTATGTAGAAATGAAAGTGTTAAAAGCAAAGGGATTCTAAAAGGGTTGTAGTTATGAAAGAGTGTCGTGTCCTCCTATGTAGAAATGAAAGTGTTAAAAGCAAAGAGGAGATTGTAAAAGGTGTTGTAGTTATGTAGTTATGAAAGAGTGTTGTGTCCTCCTCCTATGAAGACATGAAAGGGTGTGGCGCAAAGTAATATTGTAAACCTACTTTTAGCATGCTAGAAAGTGGCGTTAGATGATACCTATCGTGTTCTTACGTGTTGGCTTTCACTTTTGCGCCGACGAGTTTCTCCCAAGTAATAGAATCAAGTAAAACGAAATGACATAGTTATTACGAGTGTTAGTTAGAGATAAAAAAAACCCATTAACTTTCGAGCAGATAGGTTCATTCTGCATATTACCGACCTTTATGTAGGAACAAACTCCTTGAAACTCAGACTCTTTTAGAAACTTTTCAGATACTTTTACACTCCTAACTATGACATACAGGCCAATACAAAGCCTAAGGAAGGAAGATGCAAACAAAATCTACAGGTGGTTTAGGCTCCAACGTAAAAAAAATACAAATAAAATAAATAAATGCTTTAGGTGAGAGGAAAAGAGAGAAGAAATGGTCTATATGTACTACTACTACTACTACTACTACTACTACTACTACTACTACTACTACTACTACTACTATTACAAAACTACTACTACTACTACTACTACTACTACTATAATTAAACAACTACTACTACTATTATAATTAAACTACTACTTCTACTACTACTACTACTACTACTATAATTAAACTACTACTACTATAATTATACTACTACTACTACTACTACTACTATATATTAAACTACTATACTACTATAATTAAACCTTCGTATTTTTAACCCCTTGAGGCCCAGAACGTGATTTCCATTGTAATCTGACCACCATTAGACGATTTTAATGAATATAAGCAATATTTTATACATAATGACCTGTTTAATATCCTTGTCCACTAGCTAATGTGGTATATTGAGTTACTTTTCGTAGTTTTATGGCTAACAACACACGATTTTATATAGCCAAGGAAAGATCTGGGCGTGAAGGGGTTAAGGCAACATAAGTGTGACAGATGTAAGTCAAAAACAGAAAAGAAAGATTAAAGAAAGAGTACAATTAAAGATAGAGTGAAAGAAAGAGAGGTGGGTGTGTCGTCCTATTACGTGTGCTGGAATGTCCCGAAACCTGTCGTGCAATCATCACTTTCAATCTCGGTGGCGGCGGCGACAACCCGGAAACGCGCGTGTGGGTGCGTGCGCGTGTGTGTGTGTGT
>JACEEZ010022169.1:366862-369362 GCA_016584305.1 Chionoecetes opilio
TCTCTCTTCTCTCTCTCTCTCTCTCTCTCTCTCTCTCTCTCTCTCTCTCTCTCTCTCTCTCTCTCTCCTCTCTCTCTCTCTCTCTCTCTCTCTCTCTCTCTCTCTCTCTCTCTCTCTCTCTCTCTCTCTCTCTCTCTCTCTCTCTCTCTCTCGCCGCGACCGCTTGGAATGCAAAGATAAAGACACGCTTGAGTAAGGTAACGATGTGCCTGAGAGGAGAAAGTGAGGAGGGAGAGAGGCAGGTAGAAAGGAAGGAAGGGAGGGAGGGAGAGAGGCAGGGAGGAAAGGAGGGAGAGAGGCAGGGAGGGAGGGAGAGAGGCAGGTAGAAAGGAAGGAAGGAGGGAGGGAGGAAGGAAGGAGGGAGGACGGAGAAAAAATATGTATAGAATAAGGTGTCTTTATTCTGTCACTCTCCCAAGCCCTTTGTTCCTGTAGCCTTGGATATGAGTGTCTGGTATAGGGAAGGCGTCTGTCGGTCTGTGTGTATAACGTATATATAGTAGTGGGTGTTGTGGTGTGGGGGGAAGGGAAAGAGGAAGGGAGGATCGCCCCTTACGGAAAAACAGACAGAAAGGATGACTAAAGGGTGACTAAAGGGTGACTAAAGGTGGCTAAAGGGTGACTAAAGGTGACAAAAGGGTGACTAAAGGTGACAAAAGGGTGACTAAAGGTGACTAAAGGTGACTAAAGGGTGACTAAAGTATCAAAAAGCCATCATTCCATTTAATGTTGACAGTGAATGATGAGTGAATGACAGTGAAATGGAAGAAAATAAAGAGAAATGGCGATATAACTGAACAAAACTACCTTTATGACGCCTAAGATGAATTATATAGACTCTTCCCGTCCCCATCTTGGAGTAAGGCATTCTCACCCAACACCCAACACCTCAGCCAATCCCGTGCGTTCGGAAGGGGGGAGTGAAGCGGCCCCAATTTTCGCCAGCTGAACGTGCGGCGACCATAGGTGTAGCGGTGTGTTTGGAAGGGAAGGGGGAAGGGAGGATCGCCCCTTTGCTTGCTGTCTCCTCCCCCCCCTCCCCCCTCCCCCTCCCCCCAAATAACATAGTTGCATTGGTTACAGGGAGTTTCGTACACAAGTTGTTTCGTACCCAGGTTTTGTTAGTTGTTTCGTACACTGATTTTGAGTTTTTTCGTATATACCGGGTGTCGTTTCGTAACTCTAGTAGTCAAGTTCACCTCTGAGCTGAGTCTACGAAACGACTATGGTTTCATATAGACTACAAAACAACTTTTTGGTGTACGAATCTACTGGTGTACGAAACAACTTGTGTACGAACTGACTGGACCCCGTTGCATTGTTCCCGGCGGCCGCGCGCGTCCCCATTGTCTGCAGGGATACAATCTTGGCGGGTAATGATGTGTTTCCTCTCCCTCGGCACAACACATAATAGCCGCCCACTCACTCACTATGTATACTCTCTCTAGGAGTCTCAATGCAGCTATGTACCTCGCGTGATCACTGGCTCCAGGCGGCGTTTTGTTAAATTGACATTTTTCTTCAGGTAAACAGTTTTTTCAGTGAATTACCTACCAACATAGTCTGGCAATTTGATGAAGTGAGGCACACAAAAGATTTTCATGTTTTTATATTTCAAATTATGTCGTCTCCGTGGTGTAGTGGTTAGCGCGCTTAGCTACGAATATGCGAGCTCTGGTTCGAATCCGGGCCAGGACAGTCGGCGGCCAGCACAAACAGCTGTTCATCCTTCCTTTCGGGTTGGTGGATAAATGGGTACCTGGGGAAACCTGGGGAAGGTATCTGTGGTAACCCGGATGTCATACTAGCCCTGTGTCCCGGGGTAGCAGATTATCACCCACCACATTTCCTGAGCCGTTTTTTCCTGAGCCATTTTTTCCTGAGCCATTCTTTCCTGTGCCATTTTTTCCTGAGCCGTTTTTTCCTGAGCCATTTTTTCCTGAACCATTTTTTCCTGAGTCATTTTTTCCTGAACCATTTTTTCCTGAGCCATTTTTTCCTGAGCCATTTTTTCCTGTGCCATTTTTCCTGAGCCATTTTTTCATGAGCAATTTTTTCATGAGCCATTTTTTCCTGAGCCGTTTTTTCCTGAGCCATTTTTTCATGAGCCATTTTTTCATGAGCCGTTTTTTCCTGAGCCATTTTTTCATGAGCCATTTTTTCATGAGCCGTTTTTTCCTGAGCCATTTTTTCCTGAGCCATTTTTTCCTGAGCCATTTTTTCCTGAGCCATTTTTTCCTGAGCCATTTTTCCGAGTCCCATCCTCATCCCCCTGTACGACGTCCTCCCCGAGAACGCCACGACATCACGTACGAACACTCCCAAACATCAGCGTAATTGGGTGAATAATACCTTTGACTGATCCGAAAGTGTTTGATTGGATAGCGACTTAATCTGTCTTTTGTTACCGTCATTACCTCAAGATTGATCCATTAGACGGTAATCATCTCTTTGACCTCTGTTTATCTAATTATTCAATGCATGACACTCACGACTCGAC
>JACEEZ010022169.1:374362-461862 GCA_016584305.1 Chionoecetes opilio
CGACCTGCACTACACACTCTGTTGACATTTTTGTTTATATTATGAATGCGTGTGTGTGTGTTTGTATGTGTGGATATGTGTAAGTGTGTTTGTGTGTTTGTATGTGTGTGTGTGTGTGTGTGTGTGTGTGGTGTGTGTGTTTGGGGGGGAGGGGCAGGAAGGTGTGTCGTAACACATGTGTAAGTGTCTGCAATTACGCGTTGATTGCTAAGGATTGGGAAATTCCTTTACTGTGTTCTCGACATGTGCCATGGTTAGGCAGGGGCGTGGGAGGGTGACATCTGGCGCCCGGGATTACTGAGGATGCTCCGGGGAACCAAGGAACAGCGGCGGCTGGTGGGAAGGTATGGGTGAGAGAAAGTGTCGGGAATCTTATGGCTGAGGAGGAAGTGTTAGAGAGTTTTTGTTGGTTTGCTTGTATGGAAGGGTTAATCATGAGAGTGTAGGGAGTGCAGAGTGGCGTCTCAGGGTGTCTAACGTCTTGTTGTATTGCAGATTACTGGTGGTGGTGATCACGACGCTGGGATGCCGGACCCAGGCCGCAGATCTGGTGTGGGACTACAGTGAGTGGAAGCCCATTCTGCTGCCGTGCCCCACGTGCCGCGATGGGAAGGCGCTCGACGGCAGGATTGTGGCCAGAAGTCCTCAGGCTTCCTCGGTGACATTCGTTCCAGTTTCCCTCGTCGTCGAGGGACGCCCCGGCACCCACTTAGGGGGACAGGTTTTGTCCGTGGGGGAGGGCAGGTCAGTCTCCAGCGGCGGTGTTCACAAAGAGGCGCCTCTCCTCCGCTCCACATCCAAGAGCTTTTTCCAAAAGGCGGCCATTATCCCCATAAGTCCCAACGAGGCAGGCGGTAGGAAGCCCGGTCAGGTTCCTAACCATCATGCACAACCCAAACCCTTCACATCCTCCGGCAGCGTGCAGTTGATCTACCTTCCGGAAGGCTCCATTGAACAACTTACCTCCGCTAACGCTGCTCGCATCATTCCCTCCTCGACGCTACGCCAGCAACGCGGCAACTTGGTGAAGGTGTCGCCTTCAGACTTGCCACAGTCAATACAAAACGTGAAATTTTCTGATAAGCAAAAGAGAGACCACAGAGGTCAGGTCATTGGAGGCGGCGTATCAAACGCCTTACCCGTATCCATACTTACCACTCCCGGCCAGGAGGAGGACGCCAAGGAAAAGCTAAGGCTTTTGGAGGCTGCGTTGACAGCCCCAGATCAACAGGCCCCACATGAGGATGGTCGTCTGCCCCGAGTGTTCATCGCTCCATCTGATGTGCCTCCCCCTCCAGGCTACATCAAAATTCCTCTGGTGCCTCAAGGAAAGCCTGGCGTTTCTTCCTTCCATTTTAAAGATAGGAATCTTCCACAAACTTTCCTTACTTCAGACACATTTTCGCCTCCGCCAGGCTTCATTAAATTTGATTTACCTGAGGACGTGAGTCACCTGTCGCGGGACATCCCTGTGGTGATGCCTGATAACTTCCCGCCACAATCATCTTCAGAGTTCACTCAAGCCCTTGACATCTTCGGGGTTAATCGACAGCCTCGAACCAGCAAGACTAAGAGCCCGGCGATACAGACCATTCAGCGGGAGGATCCCAAGCCCTCTCCCATCCCTTCCCTGCCTCGTCCTGAGCAGCAAGGCTTTCCTCGACGGCCATTCCCACCACGCGGCCAGACTCGCATTCCTCCAGGCCCTGACGAGGCTCCAGACTTCCTGCAATTTAATCAGCCCAGACCCAATCAGGCTGTGCGCCCTCCCACACTGAGGAATCAACCCTTCCCGCAGCGCCAACAACTTTCTCAGGTGTCCTCTCCCCCATTGCAACCTCTCCGACCTGGTCAGTCTTTCCTTCTGTCAGATCAGTCACTTCCACAGCCTGGAAGCTCCTCTCGTCCCGGTGGATTTTCTCAAGAGTCTGAAAATCCTTCATTGTCCATCGATCAGTCTCAGCAAGAGCCTGACCAGCCCTTCCCACAGACGGATCGCCCTTTCACCTCTAAAGAAACAATTCCGCACATCAACCAACTCGTTCCGCAGTCTGGACAGCCAACAGAGCCCCAGAGACCCTCTCCACTGCCCCAGAAGCCCATCTCAGAGAGTGATCAGCGTTTCCGAAATAGCTTCCAGCATTTTGGACATCCAAGACCCACTCCACAACTCGACCAATTTCCACCACAGGTCAGACCACCCTTCCCACAGCCCGATCAACCTTCTCCACAACCCAGTCAACCTTCACAGCCCTCTCAACAGCCCAGGCAACCTTCTCCACAGTCAAATCCATCTTTCCCACAACCTGGTTCTCCACCACTGCCTGGACGACCATTCCCACAGCCCGGGCGACCATTCCCACAGCCTCGCCAGCCTCTTCCATCGCCTACCCAGCAATTCCCACAGCCAGATCATCCTTTTGAACAACCTAACAAGCTCCCTTCACAGCCTAGCAAGCCATTCCCACCGGGTGGTCGGCCATTCCCACAGTCTGGCCAACCTAGCATTCCTCCCCCAAAGCCTGGACAACCTAGCCAGCCATCGCCACAGCCTGGACAGTCATTCCCACAGCCTGCACAGTCATTCCCGCAGTCTGAAAAGTCATTCCCACAGACTGAAAAGTCATTCCCACAGCCTGGACAGTCATTCCCACAGCCTGCACAGTCATTCCCGCAGTCTGAAAAGTCATTCCCACAGTCTGAAAAGTCATTCCCACAGCCTGCACAGTCATTCCCACAGTCTGAAAAGTCATTCCCACAGTCTGAAAAGTCATTCCCACAGTCTGAAAAGTCATTCCCACAGTCTGAAAAGTCATTCCCACAGTCTGAAAAGTCATTCCCACAGTCTGAAAAGTCATTCCCACAGCCTGAAAAGTCATTCCCACAGTCTGAAAAGTCATTCCCACAGTCTGAAAAGTCATTCCCACAGCCTGAAAAGTCATTCCCACAGCCTGAAAAGTCATTCCCACAGCCTGAACAGCCATTCTCACAGCCTGGACAGCCATTCCCAAGGCCTGAACAGGCATTTCCACAGCCCGGGCAAGAATTCCCACAGCCTGGACGGCCATTCCCACAGCCTGGACAACAGTTCCCACAGCCTGGACGGCCATTCCCACAGCCGGGACAACAGTTCCCACAGCCTGGACAACAGTTCCCACAGCCTGGACAACAGTTCCCACAGCCTGGACGGCCATTCCCACAGCCTGGACAACAGTTCCCACAGCCTGGACGGCCATTCCCACAGCCTGGACAGCCATTCCCACAGCCCGGACGGCCATTCCCACAGCCTGTACAACAGTTCCCACAGCCTGGACAGCCATTCCCACAGCCTGGACAACAGTTCCCACAGCCTGGACAGCCATTCCCACAGCCTGTACAACAGTTCCCACAGCCTGGACAACAGTTCCCACAGCCTGAACAACAGTTACCACAGCCTGGACAACAGTTCCCACAGCCTGAACAACAGCTCCCACAGCCTGGACAACAGTTCCCACAGCCTGGACAACAGTTCCCACAGCCTGAACAACAGTTCCCACAGCCTGGACAACAGTTCCCACAGCCTGGACAACAGTTCCCACAGCCTGGACAACAGTTCCCACAGCCTGGACAACAGTTCCCACAGCCTGAACAACAGCTCCCACAGCCTGGACAACAGTTCCCACAGCCTGGACGGCCATTCCCACAGTCTGGTCCACCCTTCCCACAGCCTGGCTCGGCTGCTTCACATTTTGGACCACCTCATCCGGTCCAGCCGCTATCTACTTCTCCTTCCCCACCTACCGCCACAACCTTGAATCCTGAGTCAAGACCGACAACCGAGGGGAGGCTGCCTCAAACACTCCAGGACACCCCAAGACCCAGCTTCACCTCTCCATCTCTTCCAAGTTCGAGCTTCACTCCTCAGCCCACTCCAAGACCGAGGCTCACTCCTCATTCCACCCAAGGGCTAAGTTCTACCTTCCAGCCTCCTACAAGCCCAAGACACACTTCCCAGTCCACCCCAAGGCAGAGGTCCACTCCCCACCCCACTCCAAGGCCGAACTTCACTTCACGCTCCACCGAAAGGCCAAGTTTTACCTTCCAGCCTCCTACAAGCCCAAGACACACTTCCCAGTCCACCCCAAGGCAGAGGTCCACTCCCCACCCCACTCCAAGGCCGAACTTCACTTCACGCTCCACCGAAAGGCCAAGTTTTACCTTCCAGCCTACTCCAACTCCGAGGTTCACCTCCCCGTCCACAACCCAAAGGATAAATCTAGCCTCTAGGAACCCTCCAAGACCAAAATTCACACCTCAGTTAACTCCACGACCTACCTTTCCACCTAATCAATTTACCATTCAAACTGAACGGAGTCGTTCTAAACCTTTTTTGATTTCACATTTTAAGCCAAATACCACGCCTTCCCCTGCGTTCCCACCAAGCATTGGATCCCGTGAGCCAGGATCTCGACCGCCAACTGTTTCTATTCCTGGAGCAGTGCCGCAACATTCTCCAAAGTCTGCTTCGCCTTTCTCACCAGGAAGATTTAGAACTAACCTAAGGCCTCAGCACGTGTCCACAGGGCAACCCTCGGAGCATCCAACACCCACTGAGAGGCCATTCGTGTCTTCTACTCTAAAGCCTCAACTAGTCGATTTCACAGGCTTCCCTCAACCTTTATTAACCTCCACTCCAAAGCCTCAATCGGTGTCTTTCTCTCCTCGTCCTCTCATCCTTCCCACTTTTGTACCTTTTGGCATCAATAAACGACCATCTTTACGTGAACCCGAAAAGAAGGTGAAGCAGCAGAACCGTTCTCGCACTCCTTCATTTAGGAAGCCCCTGAGACCCTCAACTTCACAGCCACAATCGCCTCCTAGTTCAAACTTCGCGCCATTCCGACCACCAACTCTGACTTCTACACGCGTGGAAGAACAAACACCTCCTTTCCGACCAGAGATAACTACTGAAGAGTTTCTTTCCACAGTTTCTAGCGCGGAACCCAGCAGAGGCACCACCACCACCACCACACCAAGGGTCACCACCTTCAAACCAAGGTTCAACTTCAATATCGCCAACAGACGCCCGTTCCTTCGGCGAAAACAGCGTCCCAGTACTGCTTTGAATAAGGAGAACGAGGGAGGGGCGAAGAAGGAGGCTGACACACCGCTTAAAAAAGATGGTGAGAAAAAGACTGAGGCTGCTACGCTCTTTCCACCGTTCTCCGTCGCTCGCACGCTCAAGCCCCTACGAGCACGGAAAGAAGGTAGTAGTGATGATGAGGTCTCTGACGGAGTGACGGTGCCATCTGCAGGTGTCTTCGGAAGGCGCCTTAACCCTCGTACACGTCGCCCACTTAGTACCCGTTTCCGAGCTCGGGATCCCGAGACTGTCAGTGACGCGGCTGAAGAGGTCACACCTGAGGCCGTCACCGATACCAAAACTCGCACACAAAACAGAAACAAAGCTCGTACTCCAGCAGGTCTCCGAGGCCGCGAGCTCCCAGACTGGCTGAAGGCTCGCCGGCGTAATCGTGGACGCGGGCGTTCCAGAGGGACAGAGGCTCCCAGAGAGACGGAAAGGGGACAGATAGAGGACGCTCCTTTGGATGTACTTGAGAACAATGGATTTAATGTCGCCGAGTCCACGGTGGTAGAGTTCAGCAGACCACCCGAGAACAAGGTGACAGAGCCCCTCAGCCCTCACAAGGCTCTGAAGCTGCTAGCGGAAGACCCTACTGACGCAGCGAATGAAGGAATCACAGAATTGTTAGATGCCCCACTGAGAACTGTGGCCGAACATGTCAGTAAGGTAGAAGAAGATCCCAGGACAGACTCGATTGACGAACTCTATATTACGCGGGAACACACCAGAGACTTCACAGAGGAACCTCCCTTCCACGGCAGCCCCATTGAGGATGGAGGACGGGTAGCAGCAGACGCAGAATACACCGATGATTCTCACTTTATTGCTGAACCTGAAGTCGAGCCTGAACCTGAGCCTGAACCTGAACCTGAGCCTCAAGCAGAGACCTTCAGTGACGCCTCTACGAACCAGCCACAGCGTCAGCACCCATCACAGTATGTATCTGGGGATGACCTTCAGGACAAACCCGAGACTCCTCTCCCTCCTTATCGTCTTTCAAAGTTATCCACATCCCTTTTGACTAACTTTGGCACCCCAAAGGCAGCTCCCACACCCTCTACAGAACCACACAGCTTCCCCAGACAACAAACAAAATTTTCAGACCTCAACCCCGAAATCTTTGATGACGGAAGCTTGACGATACAGATTACGGAGGACCAAAAAGAAGTCTTAGCCCCAGAGGACAGTACTGACACTACCCCGGACAATGACCATGATGATAAAGCGACGGTGACTGTGGTAGATAGCATTGACGGCAGTGAGGGGGAGGGGGGCGCTTTAGGAGAGGAGCACGGTGATGATTCGTACAACGAATTTATTACTGAGCTTCCAGAAACGCCATCTCTGTATCCTAACGATGAATTCGCTACTTTCTCCCCAGGCGAGTCACAAGACTACTACGTCTATGAATATGACGACCTGTACGACGACCGCGCAGAGCAGAGGGCAGATCAAGACTTCGGCAGCAGCAGGGCTCAGGTTGTCTTCGCCGTCCCTGTCACAGAGTATGATCCAAAAGACTTGCTGACGACTACCCCGCCGGCTGAGGTTGTCGTGGAGATGAGTGAGGCCTCTGCGGCTGACTCTAAAGTGACGACCTTGGAGAGCAGTCGTGTGACTACCGAGGGCTCCCAGACTGTCCCCGAGGATCCTCAGGTGGCCCCTAATGCATCCAGGAACACTTTGGATGTACTTCACATGATAACAGACGTGCCCCAGGTGACCGAGGAGGTGCCCCAGCTGACCACAGAAGTGCCGCAAGTGACTGAACAGGTTCCTGAGGTGCCCGAGGAGGTATTTCCGGTGACCGAAGAGGCTCCTCAGGAAACCACTGAAGACATGATACCCGAGACAACCTGGTCTCTGGTGACCAGTGAGGCTGACTCAGTGACTGACACCTCCACCACTGAAGATAATGTTCAGGAGCAGCAACCAAACGCAGCCACGACGTCCTTTCCCTCTTCCACCCTGAGACCCTCGACACCTGTCATCACCTTCCTTCCTTTCACTTTCTCCACCACCTCATCCACTACCACCACCACCACCACCACCACTCCCAGGACTCGACCAGTGTCCATTCGACCACTACACGCTCGACTGCTAGAAACGAGGAGAAAGAAGCTGTCATCGAGGACATCCTCCGTCAAGAAGGACTCCAGCGCCCTGAAGATCGTAGGTAAATCCACTGTGGCGGAGATTCAGTCGTCTGACCCTGTTGTGTGCTTCCCCGGACACCCCTGCGTCAGGGCCGTGGGGGTGGGGCGCCTCTTGGCTCCTTGAAGGCTTAAACATCTCATCACCTCATCTTTAGTCTTAGCTCTTCTAACGCACCCTCCTCAACCCTGAACCAAATACATTAATGAGGTTTATTTACACTATATTCATTCGCACTGCAATCAAATAACTATGTAAGTTAATTAAGGCGGCTGGCTGCGGACCACACCCAGAGTTGGATCACCATTGTTCAGGGCTGTAATAAGCTATATATCTCCTGAACAACTAATCCCTCTCAAGTTAAATGGTCACCATAATTATCATTTAAACAAATATTTCAGTTGACTATCACAACAGGATTTGTAAACGTAACATTGTACATATTGTATGTGCTTCTTGATATGATCGTAGAAACTATGTTGTGTTCGACGGGACTCATTGTGAACAGAACCTGAACCTGGCGGTGTTGGGTCCGTGCCAGCCACACCTCAGGGTGGAAAAATTGTTTCTTTCTGTAGATATGTAATTTATTTCCAAGCCTTGGAGAGCGTCAGCTGGTCTGCTGCTTCTGTGAGGCAGATCCCTGATTCACCAGTCGGGGTCACCATTCAGTCAATATATATTACTAAGTTGTGTATTATATTATACTAAATAAAAAGTTTTGTATACGTCCGTTGTATTGTTTTTATGGAAATCTTGTATTTGTTTTACGGAGGCCATGGAGACGGCGATGAGCCCCTGTCCCCCGTGGCTGCCCTCCACCAAGGCCACTCCTGGGTTCCTACCCCTGCCTGGCCCTGCCTCGGTCATCAGCATGGGTAAATAAATGGTATTGACACCAAATCGTATGCAAGACTCTAGGAGGACTTGGTGAGTTTTCTGGGGAGTAATGAACACAGCAGAAGGCTTCATGGTTAAGCTTGAGGGTCAGAGTGTGACGTGTGTGGCTCCATCATGACTTCATGCAGGGCGGCCTCAGGGGTTAACACTAAACAGGTAGTCTCTCCCTATTACTGGCACTGACACTCCCTTGTCAGTACATAACATGGCTTATACAGACGTGCTGGAGCCTGACTTGTAGGATCGCGAGACAGCCAGTACATCAGTACATCGCATACATGCTGACACCCTGACCTGGCAGCACGACCACGCGTGGCTGTCCTCCATGCCCCACCACAGGTTGTCGCCTATCTGCTTTAGAACACAGACAAATTAAGTGATGCAGAACACAGGCACAGGCAGAGAGAGAGAGAGAGAGGAGAGAGAGAGAGAGAGAGAGAGAGAGAGAGAGAGAGACGTTCTAAGAATATAAGGATTGTAACTGTTAGTATTAATCAAGTAATAAGATGATGGTAATAATAATAATAGTATTGACAGGCAGAAACTCCATAGCTCTATCACAAACTTTAAGGAATACAGAAAACTTCACGCAAACAAAGCTAAGAATACAAACAAAATAATGGAAAATTGAAACAATATAGTACTGATAATGACATCTAATATACTATAGGAGTAGCCGTGTGTCTGTGTGTCTGTCTGTCTGTTTTGGGTAGCCGAAACTGTAAATTCAATTTTGATGAGTAGGCTCCAAAAATTGTAAATAAATCGTAGGTGGTAAGCGGCTTGATCCCATGTCGATTGAATAATTTTGAAGGGGGGTTTTGGGCTAAAAATACTTTTAGAAGTATTAGATTACAGGAAAAACTCTGCGGTAACGTCTTGCCGCATTCCACAAACTCAGTAGACTCATGGACGTTTGTGTGCGTGTGAGTGTGTGTGTGTTGGAATCACGGAACACAAAGGGTTGGAATCACACGGAACGTGGTCTACCCCGAGGCACTTTGGTCAGTGACCAACGACAGCAACAACACGATTGGAGTTTGCAATCACATGTTGTCTAATATATACTACTACTACAAACATCAATACATGGGTCCGAAGGGCCCACAAGCACTTGCATAATACTATAGTGACAGTACTGACGTGAGGCGCCCTCTGCCATGCACTTGTTGTGTAGTGTCGGTCATCCGCATGTAGAGGGACACTATGATACCCATTCCAGGCATCAAGAACTGATTTCATCTTTTGCTCTGGCACTGAACGGGCTTGATGGAATGGGCTTTGAGTGTGATGAGTTTCCCTTTTTGCATAGGCATTAAAACAATGAGCCTGAAAATCCACTGTGCGTAGTGGTTTACCATTTTTCTTTGCACATACAATCATGCGGTGGCACCAAGTAACAGGTTCGCCAATGGGGACTGGTTCGATGACGCGAAGCCTTACGTCTTGGTCTAGGCCAGCTTTGACTTTTTCACGCCAGTGAATGGGGACTGGGATTGCTTTGTGGCATGCGGTGGGCTCTGCGTCTGGATTGATCATTAATCTCATAGTTCATCATCTTTAGTGGTTGGTGTTCACATGTATTGAATGTGCTGCTACTGTAATAGTTAATCATCCACTGTTTTAGTTTGGGAACATTATCAGCTGTGGGTGAAAAGGGCAGTGTGTCTGGCATTGGTGGCGGTAACTGACGGTGTGGGCAGGAGCATGGTAGTGATCCTTTTTCGGAGGAGTCTGCGGCTTGGGATAGGGTTGATGACATGACTTCCCCTACTGTCGGGAAGTCGTTGGTGATCATGCCAAGTGCTACACATGCTTCGCGGCTGAGGAAGATCCTGTCAGAATCATCCGTGACATACACCACCTGTCTAGTTTCTTTTGGTTTTCCTTGTCGGTCCGTTCCAGCGAAGCGGAGGATTGCTGCACCAAGGAGGTTTATACCTTCGTTGTTAGCTGCATGCATTCTCATGGAGACTGGGATGAGGTCTTTTTTGTAGAGGCCAAGGCGACAAATCATCACCATGCTGGCAAGACAGCATTGGCAGCCCGTGTCGGCCATTACTGGGAGGTTCATGGTATGTGTGGTGGCCTTCAATGGATATCCCAGGTCTCTGTAGTCCGCTCCCAATGCAGACACGGATAACTTAATAATTGGTCGTGCACGTGATGCTTGTCGTCCCCAGCAGTCCGAAATCAGGTCATACAGGTGATGGCTCAGTGTCAATGAACGACCGATAGCTTGTTTGCCATCCTGGTTGACATTGGATATAAGGGTGCTAGTGGTACCTTGGGGTTGTCCCGTGTCTTCAGAGGTGGTGGATGGGATGCTGCAAAGGGCCTGGAAGACGCTTCCCTCGCATCGCTGCAGCTGCATTGGAGCTGCTGGACATACTGCGACACATAACTGCAAAGTGATGTAGCTTGTTACATCTTCGACAGGTGTGATCAAATGCCGGGCACACCTTTTTCCTTATGTGGGGTGGAGTTTTTTTGCCCTGACCATTTCTACAACAGTAGGAACAGGCACCTGGTGAATTCGTGCCTAGACTGCTTTCCCGTTTGGGTAGGGTAGCACTGACTTGTGTTTTATTCCTTTTATAAAGACTGTGAGTGGCGGCTGCGCCTTGTGAGTGAGTAAGTGTGATAACAGAGCGCTTGCCAGCTTCTTTAGCTTCAATAAATTTGAACATCTCCCCAAGGGGCATTTCTTGGTTAGGGTTCCCCAATATATAGATCAAGCTGTATTTCACTGTCATTCAAACCTCTGGCTAACACATCTCGCAAGATCTCATCTGTGTAATGAACATCAGTATTACAATTCTGGCACTGTAGCACGGACTTACATACATTGGCCTGACCTTTGATACGAGCTCCGAAGGCACGTATTGGTTCATCGTGATCTTGTGTCATGTTATGCAATGTGAATCTAGCTACCATTGCGTTTTCTTCTCTGACAGCGAGTTTTTTCATAGCTGCAAACACAGACTCCTCTGTTGCCTCTGCCAGACTTGTAACAGCGGATCTGATCAGGGCTCTACGTAAGCCATCTTCACAGCATTCTAGCAGCTGTATGATCTTTTCCTGTCCTGTGACCTTTGTAGCCGAGGCATACTCCTTCCATCGAGTCAAAAAGTAAGACCATTCCTCACCTGATCCGCCAGATGATATTGTGGGCCTCTTGACTTTCTCTACCTTGACCGTTTGTGGGGTGCTGTGTTCTGCTGTGGAGTGCATCTGTAGGAGTTGTACCACGATTGCTGCATCCAGGTCTTCCGTGGTAAACTCGCCTCCAGTCACAGGGCAACTAACGGCAGGCAATAGGCATGTTGCTTGTAGCCGTGTAAAGCAGTGGGTACAGCTGGGTCAGGTGGTAGGTTTCACAGCCAGGGCCGAATAGTCGTGAGCATAAATAGGTATTGAAACCATTTGTCATGCTCATGAGGTTTATTCCATGAAGACAATGCTCACGACTGGAATAACAAAATACATTAAGTAGACAATGCCTGTGGGAATTTATGTCACATACATATATTTAATTTGAGGTCTTACCTAATCAAAACCCATCGTCTATCTCATCCCGACACAATACCCCAACTAGTCAACTAACTAGGATACTTATCGGTGGATAGTGGGTTGAAATCGCTGTAGGCTTTTATCAATACTGCCTGTCCTGTGATCCGAAGTGGTCAGCGCGTGATCGAGGCCGCCCGTGAAGGACAGAGGTGGAGGGCTGGAGGCGGTGTGCTTTGATGTGGGCGTCAAGAGGTTTTCACACCAGTAACTTGACGACGCAGCGAGATATTATCTGTGTTGATTTTAACGTCCTATTGGTTTAAACTTATATGGACAAAATGAACGTATGTACAAATCTCTTCATTAATAATGGAGAAGAGATGTTAATCCCGTGAGGGCTGGAAGTGTACTACAAGCACGTATATTTAACAATAGATGTTACTCCCGCAAGGGCCTGGAGTGTACTAAACTCTAAACCAGCGGCGGCGACCAGCCGCACAAATCCTACCTACACGTGTCAATCGTCGGTGGCGGCCAGGCACCCCTACCCACAGTCTATAACGGTCTTCCGACGCGCAGGTTGGGGGTGGGGGGTGAGTGACGTCACGCGATCCAGGTGACGATACAGTGATACAGTGTGTACTTGCGGTTGCCACTCGGTGAAATTATGAATGATTTAATCATTATCTTTACTAGTAATGGAACATTACATTACCTTATAACAACACAATTGGTATTAATGGACATGTTATTTACCAAATAAACAGTACATGAAAACAGCATGGCTGTAATAAACAATACTGTAAAAGGCTAAGTGGCATCGTGTTGGGGTGGGGGTGGAGGAAGGAGGGACTAGGCTGCGCCAGCTGAGTCACGTGTCAGAGTCACGTGTTACATCCTCCCCCGCCCCAACACGATGCCACTTAGCCTTTTACAGTATTGTTTATTACAGCCATGCTGTTTTCATGTACTGCTTATTTGGTGAATAACATGTCCATTAATACCAATTGTGTTGTTATAAGGTAATAGTCTATTACTACCACTGCTATTGCTACTACTAACACTACTATTACTACTATTACCACTACTACTTTACAACTACTACTACTATATACGACTACTTCTACTGCTACTATTATTACTACTACTACTGTTACTATTACTACTACTACAACCACTACTACTACTACTATAGTATGGGGAGTAGTATTTATTATTATTGTTTTATTATAGTTAGTTAGTTATATTATCTTAAAAATGGAATATGGTAGGACATGAACGTGGGCGCACGGAGCGGATCCCACCTGCCTCTCAGCTATGCTGCTGATAGAATGAGGCAGATCGAGAGGGCTTGGGGTGGCCTGGATCGCGTGACGTAGATGCGCCGCGTGAGCCAAAACTCGTCCAGCCGTTCGGAAGACCGTTATAGACTGTGGGGCTACCAATACCTGCCACGTATACACGCAGGGTAGGAGCAATATTATAACCACGACCAATAGCCAGTCACTCCAAATTAAGGTGCTAATATAAGGTGCAAATGCTTAATAACCACTGGGAATGCTCATTTATATTAATTAGCCCAGTACTTATCATTTACTTAAATTACCTTATATTAATACCCATTACCATTATAATTATATATATATATATATATATATATATATATATATATATATATATATATATATATATATATATATATATATATATATATATATATATATATATATATATATATATATATATATATATATATATACATCCCTACGCTCCCCCTATGATGAGCGGACAACAGATCCCTCACAAGGGGGAGGGGAAACAAAACCACCACTCTAACAATTAGAGAGAACTGAAACTCGAGAAATGCCAGTGGTCGCTGGCAGTTTTAACTCAAAGGTTGGTCTACTGTGTTTTCCCTCCGCGACTAATATTTTTCATAAATCAATTTCGCAATGAATATTGATGCACCGCATCTGAATACTAAAAAAGAACGTTCTTCTGTTGTTCTAGTAAGTGTATGCATGACATGCATTACGATTGAACGTTCTAAGATAGCAATTTAATGCAAATTACTCGCCTCGAGTAACAGAGCTTAATATATTTTTTACATGTATATTGTGGCATGTAAAATTTGGGCGATGTTCACACTGTTTTCTAAGACAGTACTGCTGCGTCTGGCAAACGCTTGTCAAAATACAATAAGCAATGCCTTGGAAAAACGAAGAATAAAGAATGCCGAAATCGGCTTGTTGCTGCGACAATGTAGGTTATAATTGTGGAGGCGACGTGCCGCGGCGGGGAGTGGTGGGCGGGGAGATTGTGGCGGGGAGATTGAATCAAAACATTGCCACTTCACGCGTCGACTCATTGCACTTCCAGGCTTTCTATCTGATTGATACACAATAATAACAGGAAAATATGACTGCCTAGGTATAGATAACTTCTAAACATTCGTTATTGACTATATAATATCATAGAGTAGCATTTACCTCGCCTCCTCAACTATAACCTACTTGGTTATTTGGTTATATACAATGTTTTACAGAATCAGGCTTCTATACAATATACATATAGAAGAAAATCGTTCTTATTATTATACTTTTGTGTTTTAAGTGCAGTGGAATAAGCCCATATTTTTCTTTCAAGTTGACCAACTTTTCACCAAATTGTGAGTTAAAACTGCCAGCGACCCCTGGCATTTCGGAGTTGCAGTTCTCTCTAATTATGAGAGGGTGGTTGGTGGATAATTTTCATATACAGTACATAACATACAGTAACCGTAATATGATCATGGACATAATACATCCTTTATTATCTCCACATTAACGTACCTATTGTAGTGTTAACGGCACGTGGCTGAAGCGGCTATGTATATTGACCTCGCTTACTCCCCGTGCGGCGGTGTGCGCTCTCTCCTCGATGGGTAACAGAAGACGGTATAGGGAGTACTATATCAATATGAGGCGAATTTTGGTGAAGAAGCCGTAAGAAGCCGGCTTCTTGCAGCTTGCGTTTTCTGTTATGGCGGGGCACTTTTAAGAAGCCGGCTTCTTACGGATTGGCCCAGCTGGTCAAGCCGGAAGAAGCTGGAAGAAGCGAGAGCCAGGGCTCGCTTACCACGGCTTCTTACCGCTTGTTGCCGTGACGTCAGAGATAACAACAAATATGGCGAGACGGGCAGAGATTCTCAGACAGTGAGTATCGTCGTAGAAATACTGTAATTACAGATAACAGGACAAAAGTAAACACATAGATGTACATTCAGAAGCATGGACATACCTTAAGACCACGAACAAGAATATACAAGGTTAATGACACGACAGGACAACTTTAAAATTTGGTGAAAGAATGATCATGTCTTATCAGGCTGACGATAGTCCCTAGCAGCGACGTAATAGTTTTTGCTGAATTTCGCTGATAATACGGCACAAATTAGCCTCATTTGTACATTTAGTAGCATGGGCTTAACTATCGGACCACACTAATAGAGCTAAAATGGAATGACATGGTGATAGGAGAACGTCGTCTGGTGAAATAACTTTCTCGAGTCTTTTAACATTAACACAAGACGTTGTTTTTCTAATTTTACTAATGCTATCAAAAGCAGACCGGAAACGCTTTCGCTGATTCATTATGCTCCAATTTTGGTTCTTAGAGATCTCTCACACTTGTTGAGAACGTGAAAATGTTGGAACTCTCGCCGACGGGGACGAGAGTACCATAAACCTTCACCATCATCCGAATTCCACCACAAAACATTGCAAGATATCTAAGTATGCATGCCATTACTGTTGACGGACATGAACAATATTAATGTGTAGGTAGAGGTGCTGATAGGTATTGTGGAAATGACTAGCATTGCGTTGAGGGAAAATCTTAAGAACAAGGGCTCCACGGTAAGCTGACCCAAATGTTGGCTCTATGTGTTATACTTACTGTCCTTAACACATCTGTTTAGATTTTAATGAGTGCCGATCCTTACTTTGCCTACATGGCCGATATTACATTTCAGGTTCTTGAGAAAAACTAAGTCCAGTAGGGTTAGGTTAGGTCAGGTCTGGTCAGGTTAGGTTAGGTTAGTGCACAGCCCGATGGGCTCGAGGGGGGGTGCTAGGTTAGGTCTGTAGAGTTTTGTCATCTTTAGAATAAAGGCTCAACCTCCTATCTTCTTCTTCTTATAGCCAACAAGCTTGGGGACAAGGTGGAAACCGGAGTTTTTGGGTGGGGGAGCACACATATAAGGGAAATATGGCCCCGATAAAGTCTATGAACTAGGGAAATTTCCCTATTTTATGGATTTTTTTGTAGGGGCCATTTTTCCCTTATGTGTGTGCTCCCCCACCCAAAAACCCCGATAACCACCATGTCCCCAAGCTTGTTAGCTATAAGAAGAAGAAGAAGATAGGGGGTGGAGCCCTTGTTCTTAAGATTTACCATATATATATATATATATATATATATATATATATATATATATATATATATATATATATATATATATATATATATATATATATATATATGTTGTATTTCTGTATATTTTGGTTAAATTAGTATGTTTATGAAAGAAGGATTAATGGGTATTTTTTGGTGTACCTGATTCTTATGTTGACATACTATAATTAATGGTGTAAATGATGTACAGTAAACCCTCACTTTGACGAACAAATTATGGGAAAGGATGCGAGATTATAATTATCCGAGTGATCCGAACTTTTCGCATATAACAAATTGTGGTCGTTATATGAGGTGAAAGTTCCCTATTTCCCACTAATTCCGTGTATCGTGAACTTTGTCCGTTACATCTGACGAAAGTTCGTACACTTACATACATGCAGCCATCACAAATACTACACGAATACAGGGCAATTAAAAACAATCAGAACCGTACAACGCATATACTGAACTTATTCGGTAAAAGCACGCATATACCGGACTGGCAGAAAAAGTATTGAAGCCGATATTTGTTATCTAAATTAAGGTCCGTAAAAGCGAGGGTTGTGTGTATACACTAAACTTTGAGAAAGTACTACAGGAGCATCAGTGTATATACCTAATACGTTCGGTTTGGTGACATTAAGTAGGATTAGGTTATGGGTCAAGAGTGTTTCTGCATATAGGAAATACAAAATTATGAAACTAGTTATGAGAAATTGTATTTGTTGAATATGAATGTTAATCGTATTTACTGGCTACTTTGGTTGCAATTATCTGACCAATCAGTATTACACTGGCCCTTTGTGCATTAAAATCTGAGGTTTTAATAAATTTTTTATTTTAGTGTATAGTTGGATTATTTGCTTCTGTTATTAATTTTTACTTGTCCTTATAAAACTTCTATAAAGGTTCACATCAATAACATACTTTTTATATTATTTGCATTTCCTTGTATATTTACCCTGTTCATCTATAAAGGTGGCAAATATCGGTAAAATTTAGGATGAAACTATGAACATGACTATTGTCATGTATGAACAAACACTCATAATGCTGTCTGTCTCTATTTCCTTTCATGGCAAGGGTTTAATCTGCAATAGTAACACAGTCTATGTTTCAGGTAGCTATGTATGTGCCGGTTGCATGAAGTGTTATCCGACCGAAGATGAAGGAGAAGACTCTGAGAGAAGGAGTGAGAGGGGGAGTAAATAAATAAATAAATATCTTATTTCCATGAAACATGGTTTTACTATCAAACTTACATCACAGATGTTCTATGCAATATATACTAAAAATGAAACTTCTTCTGAAAGTCACGCAAATAAAAAAAAATACATAAAAAGAAAGTCAAACGAAACATTAAAAGGAAATTAATTATAACATTAAACAATAAGAACTAAAAGTCACTTCAAATATCTTTAAAATACTACTAACATATGCAACTGCTATTTGATATGGGGAAACAAATTATAGTTCACTTTGGGTCAATTAAAAGTAAATTTATAAGTCAAGACTTAAAAGTGTAGACTTCCATAATTAATGATGCATGAAGGCAAATTGTTCCATAGTTAAGGCCTTTGTACAGTGATGGGTCTGGCACCAGTCTGTTCTGGCTCTTGGCACATAAAGGTCTTTTAGCTGCCTTGTTGTACTGGCTGTATTTTCCCTGACAATGGAAAACTAGATACCACTCCGGATACAACCCATTGACAGCCTTATAAACAGCGAAACATTTTTCATAAATATATCGGTCTTTAATTGTTAACCACTTTAACTCTTTTATGATAGGAGTAACGTGATCCTTCTTTCTAGCTCCTCCAATAGCTAGTTTAGCTGCAATATTTTGCAGTTTTAAAACTCTAAAAAGTAAAGTTGAGAAAAGTATTTGTTGAGTCCCATATACCCATACAGTAATTCATTAAGCTGAGAGAGAGAGAGAGAGAGAGAGAGAGAGAGAGAGAGAAGAGAAAGAGAGAGAGAGAGAGAGAGAGAGAGAGAGATTAATTTAATGCCAAAAATTAGCCAAGAATGAAAAACAGCCCCCTATCTTCCAAGCAAAATATAAATCAGCCCAACCACCAAAGCGGAAAATCCCGGGCACTGGCGGGCAGATGATGGCCAGTTAATGAAATCCCTCATTATACCTGACCCTTGCCATCAGGTGCAGCAGTTAATAAAAAAATAAGTCATTAATGTGGAGCTCGATCCAGCCAACCCCATATGATGTCCGTAGGTGCCCGCCTCTTTACCTTGCCCTATTAATAGTCCTTGGTTTATGGAGCAAAAAAACATTAATGTGAAGGATATGTGTTGTGATCCATTCACAATATCGTCAGTCCAGTTATTGTAACTTATTAATGGCTTTCATTCGACGGTACACTTTCGTCAGTGTGGTTGTTTTGTTTACAGTTATCAGCTGTGAGCGCCGAGCGGGCGAGCCTCGAACACCACTGTCAGCCGTTCTGGCGAGGCACGAAAACGAGAGAGAAGCCGCAAGAAGCCGGCTTCTTACGGCTTCTCTCACCAAAATTCGCCTATGCTCTACCATGCACTTACACATAGACCACGGTATACAGTGGTCTATGGCTTACATTATTAAGAAGTGAGGTCGAAGCCAGCGTCGCCGCCAGGGTTGGGAGGCAATGTTTGGGTCTTTGACTGATGGGAGGCGGCGAGGTGACGGCGGAGGGGGCGTGTAGCTGTGTGTCCCTCGTGTCTGTGGTGGGTATATACACTGTGCCTTGGCTGTGTGTGTCCCTCGTGTCTGTGGTGGGTATATACACTGTGCCTTGGCTGTTACCTGGAGAGAGATAGAGAGAGACTGTTGTTGATTTGTTGCTCAGATGCTCGTATTCTGTCTGTCTGTCCCTCGTGTCTCTGGTGGGTATACAGCTGACAGGGAGTTTTCGTGCACAAGTTATTTCGTACCCAGGTTTTGTAAGTTGTTTCGTACATTGATTTTGAGTTTTTTCGTACATACCTGGTGTCGTTTCGTAACTCTTAGTAGTCGTTCAACTCTGAGCTGAGTGTACGAAACGACTATGGTTTCATATAGACAGTAGACTACGAAACAACTTTTTGGTGTACGAAACAACTTGTGTACGAACTGACTGCTCCCCATACAGTGTCCCTTGGGCCTCGGCTATTACCTTGCCTCATAGTGAATCAGCCGGCGTGATGTATATATGCAAGCTGTCTCTCGTGTTGAAATATTCGATACTGTCATTTGTTGGGTTTATGGAACTGTCACCGATAGGAACTCTCGCCGAAACACCAACCCAGAACTCTCGCCGACGTGTAAATTTTCGGCGACAGTTCAACTTGTAATATATGAAAAGGAATCTAACCTAACCTAACCGCATAACCTAGCCTAACTATTCAGGCTATTGTTGGTATTTAATCCCTGAATGCACAAACACGGGTAATGGGAACACTCGCCGACGTGAAAAATAGGAACACTCGTTTACGTCGGCGAGTGTTCCTATCGGCGACAGTTCCAGGTACCATTTGTTGGACCATATGTCATAGCTGTTGTGATGATAAGTGTTGGACCGAGTATTGCTGTGCATGAAATATTTGTCTTTTTCTATCTATTTATATATGTGGGAAATTATTGTGGTAGTGGTAGTACAGTACAGGGTGTCCCAAAAGTCACTATACACTTTTAATAAATTCATAGAAAATACACAAGAAACTGAGTTAATTCATATTTTTAGCATCAACAAAGGAGTCATTGCAGTTTTACTTGCTAGACTTGCCATCACGTTCCAACGATTTGAAGACTAGCTGTATACCTCCACATGAGCACCTCCATTTTCGACAACCTTCAGCCACCTTCGGACCTTGTGACTATTTTCTGTGGGGCTATATCAAAAGCAAGGTGTATGCCACTAAGCCCCGTGACCTGTCACAGCTTGAGGAAAGAATCCGCACGGCCTGCAGCGAGGTCGGGGAAGAGATGATGCAAAACGTCGGAGAGGCCTGCGTCCGAAGGTGGCTGAAGGTTGTCGAAAATGGAGGTGCTCATGTGGAGGTATACAGCTAGTCTTCAAGGCGTTGCAACGTGATGGCAAGTCTAGCAAGTAAAACTGCAATGACTCCTTTGTTGATGCTAAAAATATGAATAAACTCAGTTTCTTGTGTATTTTTTATGAATTTATTAAAAGTGTATAGTGACTTTTAGGACACCCTGTATATCCCTTTGCCACCCTTGGAAAAGGGTATTTTTGGTACTTTCAACTAGTAATTGAGCACGAGGTTAGAAGTACTCATTTCCCATGTATTTTGATGTATTAAGAATGATGGTCACATTCAAAATCGTCGGAAATGCATAATTTTGCAGTTATCCCCGCTTTATCCCTGCTTTAGGTTAGGCTTCTCAACCAACGCCCAGGTTAGGTTAGTGAACTAGCGGGGAAGGGGGGGGGGGGCTTGGCTACATAACCAATGTCCATGTATTGTATTAAACTGCAGTTTTACCGTTGTAGTTAAAGATTTAACTAGAGATTTTTCCCCCATAAATAAGCAAGTAATTTCCGTAGACTTTATCGGTAATATATTTTTATGTATTTTCGGCCTTATGTCATCCCATAGAGTGTTTACTGGACTTATTTTATGTCATCCACATACTATACTACCCTTACAGAACTAGTTGTCACTTTCCCCACCCAAAACCCCGTGTTCCCGACTGGTCGCCAGGTTTGTTATGGAGGAGAGATAACTTCATTATGAGGCATATCCGACGATTTTTAATGTGACCATCAGTCTTAACACGTCAAAATACATGGGAAATGAGTACTTTTGACGTCGTACTCAATTACTGGTTGAAAGTACTAATTTACCTGGAAAAGTTGTAGTGTAGTGTAGTAACCCTTGCCATTAAGTGTGGGGTGGGGGTGTAGTTAGTAAGCACAATGTGGTGTAGCTATGGGTGTGGGTGTGGCTCGGGGTGTTCAGATTACCGGTGAGTCTGAACAAGAATGCCTCCACTCCTGTCTTCTTTATTTATTGATTTATGGCTTTGGTATTATTCCAGAAAACACCTGTCTCATTACGAAGGACACCTAGTATGTGTTATATGAGGGGCCGTCTGCACATACAAGACACTGCTGTATTGCTTTTCCGTCTTTAATCGCTCGTTCCTGAGATATAAATTTCTTAATATATTTTAACTATGCACTGGCAGGTTAGGTTAGGTTAAATTTGTTAAATACCCAGTGGTTACAATAAAAAATATCATGAAACAATAAAACTGGTCTTACGGCGGGGTGGCACAGCGCGCGGCGTGGGTCCACAGCGGGTGGAGGTACGCTCCGCCCGCCCCGCCCCGCCCCGCCCCGCCAAGTATGTTATTACCGCTATTACCGGAAAAGGACCTAAGGATTTGCGACAGAAACGGTTAGCAGATTCTTTCAAAGCACATCAAAACTCACCAGAAAAAAAATTGTTTTGTCCACCAAAGTGAATATGGTGTTTTTCTGGAAATTTACCATAAAACCGAATCAATATAAATTCTTCAAACTAGGGTATGTTTTCAATGCCATGTAACAGAGAGACAATTTAAACTGAATCTAACTTTACATTGACCACAAAGGTGTCTCCCATGGACCCTCCCTATATAAAGTCTGCAATCACTGCGCACAATCTCCCAACACTACAAGCCATTTCCTACCACCAAGTCTTGTGATTCACCGGCCTAGCGGTGGTAACAAGGGGAGCGGAGGCACGGTCCACACCCTTGTAGGACGGCTGCCAGGATGAAAAAGGAGGCTCACATTGTTCTTATGGACATTAATGGATAAAACTGCAGTTTAATACAATACTCCCTATTGACCAATACTTTCCTGATCTAACTGGGGGGGCTGTGCTCCCCTCCCCCCCCAGAACCCTTCACTAGCTTAACCTGTACGTTGGTTACGTAACCTTACATAACTGGGAGAGCACAGCCCCACCCAGACCCTCCTCGTGTTGTTATTAATTTCCGACAGCTGATGCAGGGGTTAGAAATACTGCAAATGGTCAGATCTACATGTTTAGGATGGTTATAAACTACGTGCCTTGTAGTGGATTAAACATCAGTAGAACCCATTAATGAAACTATATCAATAGAAAAACTGAACGATATGCACATATTTGTATTAGCCAATGACTTGTCACATTACTGTCTTTTTACTGGTGACAGGCATCTTATTATGTATGTTACTCAAGATGAATAAAGTGAGAGAGAAGCAGCGGATGGAGTGTTTAGCTGTGTCCTTTGTCAGCAAGAGGTGGTGAAGGACGTGCCCGGTCTCATCGCAGCACCAAAGGTTACCTGGACAGAAGCCAAACATCACAAACCTTTTGGTGGGAATAATAATTTTGAAGCAACATTGTTTATCAAGTGTTCGGAGGCTTATGTGGGGTTAGAATAAAAGCCTGACTTAGGAAAGTTGGGGTTTGGTCTTTATGTATTAGGTAATGTCAGATTTAGTAAAAAAAATGCCATTTACTTTTACATTCCCGTTCGGAAATTTAGTAATTATTAAAAGAGATGTGCTTTAGGCGGTCCAAGGGGGAAGTATCTCCCTCAAAGTTAGGGTAAAGAGGTTTAGTTTAGGTTAGATTTAGTAAAGAAATGCCATTTACAGTTACGTGAGCACTCTGATTTCTGGCCACAAGTGGTACACACAACCCTCGTTTTCCCGGACCTCCATTTCCCGGATATCGGATTTGCCGGACAAAATCCGAGGTCTGGGGATATGTCAGAGTCCCGGACAAATGCCTGGTCCAGTCCTTAAATCGACAAAGTTGTCCGGCGGTCCGAGCATCGCTGCACTGCAACCTTGGTCAGTGTCCGCGCCTCCCGCCAGGTGGCAGCATGGTCAGCGATCGTATTGTTTACATTTGGGCACAAGAAACACTCACGGTTCACCTGCACGGCCTCCGTCAGTCCCCTGACCCCACTGCCCCTGGTGCAGGAACGTCTCTGAGACTATTGAACACTTTCTGCTGCCTCCCGCCAGGTGGCAGCATGGTCAGCGATCGCATTGTTTACATTTGGGCACAAGAAACACTCACGGTTCACCTGCACAGCCTTCGTTAGTCCCCCGACCCCCACTGCCCCTGGTGCAGAAAGTCTCTTGAGACTATTGAACACTTTCTGCTGCAATGTCAGCGCTTCCATTCCCACCGTGTAGTGCTACGCTATCAACTCCTCACCCTGAATGTTGGCGGCGGCTGGCGTCCACCCCTCCCGGCAACACGCTGTCATCCGCCTCACCTGTGCCTTCCTGAGGAAGACAGGTCAACTACAGCGCCTGTGATAGCATCATAGGACATCACCAGGGCTTACAGTGTTCCCCAAGGGATCCTCGCAGCCCTAAAAACAACAAGAAAGTGACGTAAAAGTCCACGGCGGGGTAGTTGATATTGGCGGTTGCCGGACAGTAAACACTAGAGTAGGATAAACGTCCGGGGGTGGGTAATGGCCTCGGACTTTTGCGATTCCCGGACGTTTGCGGTTCCCGGACCAGTGCTCCCCACTATAGTCCGGGAAAACGAGGTTTTTGTATTTAGATTCTCATTTTACTTTATCTTTGAGATAATTAATCCTGATCTATTTCACAGTGTAGATCTCATCTATGTGAGTACAGGGAGGTCCCGTTATACGAGCATTCGGTATACGAGATGTGTAAATTAGGGTCTATTTTGAATATACGAGATCGAAAATCCAATGATACAACATTCAAACTGGGGTGAGTAAAATTATCCAAGTTCAAAATGTGCTCCCTACCACTCCTGGGCTGGACAAAGGGGGATTTGGTTGACCCCAGTGAGGTCACCCCTAGCAGGCCGTGACCTGAAGGGTAATTAAGCATATGGCGCGGCCTGACATCTAGGGGTAATTAGCAGGTGTGTGGCCCCAACCTTGGGACTGCAGGCAGGTCACCCCTAGCAAGGCGTGACCTGCAGGGTAATTAAGCATATGGCGCGCCTGACCTTTAGGGGTAATTAGCAGGTGTGCGGCCCCAATCTTGGGACCCCTACACTACCTTCTCTTGCATCACGTGGCGTCCCATACATTACAACGTCTTTTTTGCTTGTTATGCATGTTTTATGTTTTATTAATGTGCAGTTATGTTATTTTGTGTGCTATTTTCTCTTTCAGAATGCTTTTTCTACAGAATAGGTAGTACAGTGTGGGTAATATAGACGCTGTGTGTTTGTTGTGTTTGCTAGAGTTTATTTTAGCTTGAAAAACATGTCTTTTTTTTTTTTTTTTTTTTTTTTTTTTTTGATGGGATCCTGGAACCAAACCTATATTTTACCATTAGTTATGTGTTTCGTTATACGAGATTTCGCTTTACGAGTATGCCAGGTGGAACCTAACTGCTCGTATCTTCGGGACCTCCCTGTATTCTGAAGGGTTGGTCTGGATGAGTAGATCATGAATCACCTGTGCTATTGAGGCATGAGGGGAGGAGGAGTTACCTTGATTGCAGGCAGGGCTGTGTCATTCCAGATTTCTTTGAGGCATTTCTTGGTATTCATAGAAAAACTGAATCCTCATTCCCCAAGATGTTTTTCAGATAGTTTTCAGCAATTTAAGGCCTGGCAATTAAGGGGCTTTTTGTTACATTTTTTTTTTGCCTTTGACCAGTCCTTTGTGATGTAAAAAAACAAAAAAAAACAAGTGGTGATCTTATTCTAGGTAGGAAGATCTGAAATGGTAAGTATGATTACTCTCAGGGTGGAACAGAGGTGAAGCAGATATTATGATGAATGACCATGTCTGTATGTTGTGTGGGGATTACCTCAATCACAGGTGTTTTTTATTGCAGACAGGAGACTTGGCCAGGGTAGCGGCGGGTGCACAGTGAGGGCCGGCATGATGAAGCGCCGGCCAGACCCACAGCCAAGGTTAGTGTTGCTGATGCTTGCTGTGCTGTGTGAAGGGTGGACCCAGATATTAGTACTGCAGATGACATGTTATTACCTCCGCCAACGAAGTTGGAGGGGTTATGTTTTCACCCCGATCTGTCTGTCTGTCTGTCTGTTTGTTAGTGTACAGGATTTCTCGAAAAGTTACGAATAGATTTGGACCAAACTCGGTATACCAAGTCTATTTGGTATAAGGAAGAACTGATTTAATTTTGGATGAAATCTATTGACAACTGTTGCCATGGCAACCAATTGATGAAATATTCGGCCGGAGGTATGCGCTCATACTGACTGCATATATATATATATATATATATATATATATATATATATATATATATATATATATATATATATATATATATATATACAGGAGATTATATATATGTACGTATATTTGATTAAATATTCGGGCGGAGGTATGCGCTCTACTGAGTGCCCCCCCCCTAGTTTTGTCACTGTTTTGCCTATACAGGTTGCCCATCACTAATCCGGCAATCAATATTCCGGTGCCATCAGTTTTCCGGCATGAATTTCGGAGCGCAGTTTCAAATTTCCCGGGTTGGCGCGCCACTGTTTTCGGGACCCAGACCCAGACCAGCTGTATGCTCACGCTTCCCACAGCAAACGGGCATTCCTTCTCATTTATTTGCCGTAATTGTTAAAATCTGCTGCTGTATAGCATTTTCTGTTACAATACATACAGCATAAAGAGTCAGGGGACAAAACATCAATAATCCAGAAATTTCGAAAATCCTGCAGTCCTGAGGTCCCGTGGCTGCCGGAGTAGTGATGGGCAACCTGTAGCAGTGTGGGTTAGTGATTTGTACCAAGGAGGAGTTCTGGGTGGGCGTGTGTGATAGGAATTTGTGTGCACTGCAAGTTCAAACACCAATTTCTAGACATCAAGAACGACGAAAGAAGTCGGTGATATAATTGAGAGAAAAAATTATACGCAGGATTGGGCATTAGGTCATGAACAGTCCGGCCAATACTTGTTTGAATGATTATTATTATTGTTTTGTTTGTATTTGTATTTGCCTTGTGCTCATCATTAGGTTGTATTCCCTCACCTTCCACAAGACTCAGCAAAGAGGGCAGTGCATTTTTTAACATCACAACTGGGCGACCAAAATGTCTCCCAGTGATGGAAAACTGTCGCCCAGTAAGAACAATTATAAGCTACTGGGCGACAAGATATTTGTTCATAAAATCCTTCCTGGATACAATGGTTCATCTTATCTGTGTGTGCTACCTAGATCCAGAAGTGCACTCTTATTACTGCATATGATCTTTATTTATACACAACATACAAAAGGGTGAAGTTGATGTATCCAAAAAACTATATTTTAACAGGTAGACCTTTACCTTTCTGGATATCCAAAGAATGTCGCCCAGTAAGATTTGCTTAAAAAATGCACTGAAAGAGGTGGTGATCAAGTGATTGGGTCGGGGGTGTGAAGACAGGCTGAGTTGGGAGATGGCAGGTTTATCCTCTGTCTCTGTTTCTATGCTCCTCATTACTGATATCTTGTCTCTGTTTCTATGCTCCTCATTACTGATATCTTGTCTCTGTTTCTATGCTCCTCATTACTGATATCTTCATCTCGTCTCCAACACTATAGTTATTTTTTTTAACGAGGCCAAAATCCTGCCCCCTTGCTGCTTACTACTGCTATTGCTACCAGTAGAAGGATCTACGTTCTTTCCTTAATTTCGTTATGTTATTTTATTCATAGTTAACCATAGTATCAGGTAAACACAGGCATAATTTTAAGCATGAGACCTTAAGATAGAATGGAATTTTTGCCTTGTTAAAAAAAATAGACTGTAATGCTTGCCTGTGATGACTGCTCTCTGTGAAAGAAATGACTTTGCGTGAAGGAACAGCATTGCCACGAGCAGGCAGCCTTACGTCACATCCACCAAGGCCAGTGCAGGGAAAGGCTGCTGCTAAGGCTGTACAGTAAGATTCTTAGGGTTAGTAATTAGGAACAAGAAGTAAGGGATTCAAACTTGACAAATAATAATGTAAATAAGAGATAGCAAGAAATTGATTTACAAATAGGGTGGTGGATGATAGGAACAGATTCACTCACCAGGTAGTTAGTGCAAATATGATCTAGAGAGTTTTAAAAGAAGACACAAATACGATCTAGAGAGTTTTAAAAGAAGACACAAATACGATCTAGAGAGTTTTAAAAGAAGACACAAATATGATCTAGAGAGTTTTAAAAGAAGACACAAATACGATCTAGAGAGTTTTAAAAGAAGACACAAATACGATCTAGAGAGTTTTAAAAGAAGACACAAATACGATCTAGAGAGTTTTAAAAGAAGACACAAATACGATCTAGAGAGTTTTAAAAGAAGACACAAATACGATCTAGAGAGTTTTAAAAGAAGACTAGACAAATATATGGATAGAGATGAGGAGTAGATGTAGTAATGTATGTGTATTACAGGAAGTACTGCATGTAGGTCTATATACCAGCCTGTTGCAGCTCCCTTACGTTCTTATAGCATCCTCACAACCCTTATTTGTACGTATTCCTGCTTACCCAGTGCCGTTTCTAGCCTTTTGGGGGCCCTATGCGAAGTGTTGTTTGGGGCCTTATGTTGTAAGACTACGGTGGGGGATTCCAAGCCCTCTAAGGTGGTCCGGGGGCACGCCTTAAATATTTAAATTCATCAATCTGGTGCACTTTAAGAGGAAAAGAGACTTGATTCTAAAAATAAAATGCAAATAACGGCAGCTTGGGGGCCCTTGGTGGCTTCGGGGGCCCTTGGTGGCTTCGGGGGCCCTGTGCAGCCGCCTAGCTCACATATAGTAAGAAACGACCCTGCGCTTACCTCATATATACAGTCTCTAGGAGGCCTTGTCACCTAGCAAGTCATGCCACCCACCAAACAGGCTTAGATGTTAACACAAGACAAAAATATAGTCTGTTTAGAATGCACTTGTTACTTCAAATCTCATGTGTATTTTCAATTTTTTTTATATAGATTTTATAGGTTATTTTAGGTTTATAGGTTTATTATAGGTTATTTTTTTTATAGATTACTTCAAAATTGCAAATGTCCTATAAGCGTGTATGTCCATTGGGAAACCACCCTAATGTTAAATGGGTGTAAGGATACTGAGGCTATTGATTCAAAAGGGGGGAGGACAGGGAAGCAAAGAAGTAGTGATGTAGTGAAGGAAAAGAACGTCAGTCATCAGTCGTCAGCCAGTCAGGTGGTCAGTAAATAGTCGTTAGGGAGTTTTAACCTCTTCACGCCCAGATCTTTCCTTTGCTATATAAAATTGTCTGTTGTCGAGCCATAAAACTACGAAAAGTAACTGAATATACCAAATTAGTTAGTGGGCAAGGATACTAAACAGGCTATATCTATAAAACATTGCTTATATTCACTAAAAATCATCTAATGGTACCCAAATTACAATGAAAATTACGTTCTGGGTCTCAAGGGGTTAAAAGGAGCCTGGATAAATTCATGGATGGGGATGAAAGGTGGATGTAGGTAGTGTTAAGTAACAGGAACTACCACGTGTAGGTCTCGCGGCCTCTTGTAGCTTCGTTATTTTCTTTTGTTCTTATGTTCTTAAGAAGGAAGTACGTATATGACAAGAACCTACAGCGAAATATACCTGAGTGTGTAAGGGATAGCAGGGAAAGAGGGTACATATATATAGAATGTACGGAGAGTGAAATGGGTGATTCAACAAAAGACAAAAGTAGATGAGAATTTTAGAAGGAAGTTGAGTGACATACAGAGACCCTTCAGCGATGTGTGTGTAATAAATAGCAGGAGAAAGAGAGTGAATGAGAGAGTGAGAGTGAATGTAAGGAGAGTGAGAGTGAATTTAAGGAGAGTGTGTGAGAGAGAGTGAATTTAAGGAGAGTGAGAATGAATTTAAGGAGAGTAAGAGAGTGAATTTAAGGAGAGTGAGAGTGAATTTAAGGAGAGTAAGAGAGTGAATTTAAGGAGAGTGAGAGTGAATTTAAGGAGAGTAAGAGAGTGAATTTAAGGAGAGTGAGAGTGAATTTAAGGACAGTAAGAGAGTGAATTTAAGGAGAGAGTGAATTTAAGGAGAGTGAGAGTGAAATTTAAGGAGAGTGAGAGTGAATTTAAGGAGTAAGAGAGTGAATTTAAGGAGAGTGTGAGAGAGAGAGTGAATTTAAGGAGTGAGAGAGTGAATTTAAGGAGAGAGAGAGTGAATTTAAGGAGAGTAAGAGAGTGAATTTAAGGAGAGTGAGAGTGAATTTAAGGAGAGTAAGAGTGAATTTAAGGAGAGAGTGAATTTAAGGAGAGTGAGAGTGAATTTAAGGAGAGTAGAGTGAATTTAAGGAGAGTAAGAGAGTGAATTTAAGGAGAAGTGTAGAGAGTAGAGTGAATTTAAGGAGAGTAAGAGTGAATTTAAGGAGTGAGAGTGAATTTAAGGAGAGTGAGTGATTAGAGAGAGTGAATTTAAGGAGAGTGTGAGAGAGAGTGAATTTAAGGAGAGTGTGAGAGAGAGAAGTGAATTTAAGGAGAGTGTGAGGAGAGAGAGTGAATTTAAGGAGAGTGTGAGAGAGAGAGGTGAATTTAAGGAGAGTGGAGAGAGAGAGTGAATTTAAGGAGAGTGTGAGAGAGAGAGTGAATTTAAGGAGAGTAGAGTGAATTTAAGGAGAGTGAAGAGAGGTGAATTTAAGGAGAGTGTGAGAGAGAGAGTGAATTTAAGGAGAGTGTAGAGAGAGAGTGAATTTAAGGAGAGTAGAGAGTGAATTTAAGGAGAGTGAGAGAGAGAGTGGAATTTAAGGAGAGTGTTAGGAGAGAGTGAATTTAAGGAGATTTGAGAGTGATTTAAGGAGAGTGAGAGTGAATTAAGGAGAGTGTGAGAGAGAGAGTGAATTTAAGGAGAGTGAGAGAGTGAATTTAAGGAGAGTGTGAGAGAGAGAGTGAATTTAAAGAGAGAGAGAGTGAATTTAAGGAGAGAGAGAGAGTGAATTTAAGGAGAGTGTGAGAGAGAGAGAGTGAATTTAAGGAGAGTGTGAGAGAGAGTGAATTTAAGGAGAGTGTGAGAGAGAGAGTGAATTTAAGGAGAGTGAGAGAGTGAATTTAAGGAGAGTGTGAGAGAGAGAATGAATTTAAGGAGAGTGTGAGAGAGAGAGTGAATTTAAGGAGAGTGTGAGAGAGAGAGTGAATTTAAGTAGTGTGAGAGAGAGAATGAATTTAAGGAGAGTGTGAGAGAGAGAGTGAATTTAAGGAGAGTGTGAGAGAGAGAGTGAATTTAAGGAGAGTGTGAGAGAGAGAGTGAATTTAAGGAGAGTGTGAGAGAGAGAATGAATTTAAGGAGAGTGTGAGAGAGAGAGTGAATTTAAGGAGAGTGTGAGAGTGAATTTAAGGAGAGTGTGAGAGAGAGAATGAATTTAAGGAGAGTGTGAGAGAGAGTGAATTTAAGGAGAGTGAGAGAGTGAATTTAAGGAGAGTGTGAGAGAGAGAATGAATTTAAGGAGAGTGTGAGAGAGAGAGTGAATTTAAGGAGAGTGTGAGAGAGAGAGTGAATTTAAGGAGAGTGAGAGAGTGAATTTAAGGAGAGTGTGAGAGAGAGAATGAATTTAAGGAGAGTGTGAGAGAGAGAGTGAATTTAAGGAGAGTGTGAGAGAGAGTGAATTTAAGGAGAGTGTGAGAGAGAGAGTAAATTTAAGGAGAGTGTGAGAGAGAGAGAGTGAATTTAAGGAGAGTGTGAGAGAGAGAGTGAATTTAAGGAGAGTGAGAGAGTGAATTTAAGGAGAGTGAGAGAGTGAATTTAAGGAGTGTGAGAGAGAGAATGAATTTAAGGAGAGTGTGAGAGAGAGTGAATTTAAGGAGAGTGTGAGAGAGAGAGTGAGAGAGTGAATTTAAGGAGAGTGAGAGAGTGAATTTAAGGAGAGTGTGAGAGAGAGAATGAATTTAAGGAGAGTGTGAGAGAGAGAGTGAATTTAAGGAGAGAGTGAATTTAAGGAGAGTGTGAGAGAGAGAGTGATTTAAGGAGAGTGTGAGAGAGAGAATGAATTTAAGGAGAGTGTGAGAGAGAGAGAGTGAATTTAAGGAGAGTAAGAGAGTGAATTTAAGGAGAGTGTGAGAGTGAATTTAAGGAGAGTGAGAGAGAGAGAGAGTGAAGAGAAATTGAGAGTGAAATGGGTGATTAAACAAAACAAGACAAAAGTATCTATAGTCTATTTTTTTTATTATGGTCAAAATGCAGTAAGGAAGCCACGCCCCCTGCCTCCCCTTCTATTCTACGGGACAGCTGATTGGTGCATTCCTCGTATCATCACTACCAATCACAATATCTTCACTACTTAACAGCGGCGTGACCACTGGACAGAGCAATCTTCACTACAGAGGGTGACAAAATAAAAACCCTCTGTAGTGAAGATTGCTCTGTCCAGTGGTTACGCGCTGTTAAGTAGTGAAGATATTGTGATTGGTTGTGATGATACGAGGAATGCACCAATCAGCTGCCCCGTAGAAAAAGGTAGAAGGCAGGGGGCGTGGCTTCCTTAGTGCATTTTGACCATAATAAAAAAAATTGACTATAGATGAAAATTTTAGAAGGAAGTTGAATGACATGTATAATTAGGATTTAAGATTCTATTGAAAGGAAGAGGACCTGGATGGAGCAGTGAAGGAGTGGAAGTGAAGAGTAAGGATAGAAGGCTGTGGAGTAGAAATATGGCTGTTGAAAGACCATGAAGAAAATATTTTGAGCAGTTAATTAATGGATGTGAGCGGTCAAATTTTATTGTTTAATTTATTTATATTAATTTATTTTCATGATTTTATTTATATTTATTTATTTATTTATTTATTTATTTATGATTTTATAATTATTATTTATTATTATTTTATTAATATAGTTTAACCCCTTCACGCCCAGATCTTTCCTTTGCTATAACAAATTGTCTGTTGTTAGCCATACAATTAAGAAAAGTAACTGAATACAGGTTGAAGTTCCCAAACTCGGCAACCTCGGGACCAGCGCCGAGCCAAGTAATGGAATTTTCCGACTTTTAGAACGTAGATATATTAAGGGGAAAAAAAGCATGAAAATCACATGAAAAACATCACAGTTAACACATTGTTCTTCCTTTTCTTTTCACTTGCACCAGTAGGTGTTCCTGGACGTTTGGGAGCCATAATACCAATAACAGACCTGTAGAAGTACACAAAATAACAGTGTACACAACTCTACAGTCACAACACCACTGAACAATAACAACAAACAAATCGGCGGGAGAAACCAAGCGGCCTAGTGTGGTGGCACCCAGCGGCCGACCCAGCAACTACGCGCCGGGTTTTGGGTGTTCTGCCGTGTTTTGGAAAATCCGGAACCATAGCCGAGTTTTGGGTGTTGCCGAGTCTTGGGATGCCGAGTTTGGGAACTTCAACCTGTATACCAAATGAGTTAATGGACAAGGATACTAAACAGGTCATATCTATAAAATATTGCTTATATTCACTAAAAATCATCTATAGGTAGCCAAATTACTATAGAAATTACGTTCTGGGTCTCAAGAGGTTAAATGGACCTTTGCCTTGTGATGTGGTGCACTGTGTTCTATGGAGAAATGACTGTCGTGGATGTCATAGAGTATTAATAGGGCCTTACAAATCTTCTATGTAATAATCACCGTTGCTTTCTTGGCCAGTACGTACAAACACTAGAGTCTATTTTTTTTAACGAGGCAAAAATTCCATTCTATCTTAAGGTCTCATGCTTAAAATTGTGCCTCTGTTTACCTGATAATAGTTAACTATGATAAAATACAGCTGAAATTTAGAGGAAGCGTAGTATTCCCTTCTCCTGGCATCAAATATCAGTCAGTAAGGGTCAGGATTTTTTGCCTCGTGAATAAAAATAGACTATAATCTTCCATGAATCATCTCTCTCCACTGGCGATGAGGAAGTTGATGAAGTGTGGGGGAAACACCTTAGTAGCAGTGACTTTATTTTGGTTCTGGAGGTATTGTGGGGTTTGCTGCTTCTTCTTCTTCTTGTGGCCTTTTCTGCTTATTATCGCTTTTAGGTCGTCTGTCAAGCTCGGGGTCGAACTTGACACATTTCTTCCTTCTTTGCCCCTCTGTAGTCCTTTCTTTCCCTGTCACCTGTGGGGAGAGAAGGGGCACAACAGGGCAGTATAGACACAGAAGTCAGACATAAGTCCCTCCTATCAACTACCCTCCTATACGTCTTCTACATTCCCACGCAATCTTTTTTCCCAGGCCTGCTTTAAAAACACCTTAGTTATTTCTACTATTTTTCTTCTCTCTTCATTACTCCCACTGGATCTGGATCAGCCCTGGATCACCCCTTCTTGTGCCTGTTCTTGTGAATGTGTTGGCTTTATTGCTAATCAGTGTTGTTGCTGTTTCCTTGTTTACCACATCAGTAACAAAGCATCATCACTGACGCAACCCCAAGTCATGTCTGAGGGAGGGTGGGTGTGAGACAGTAGCACATTCTTTTTTAATTTTTTATATATTTTTTTACGTTGAAGCCTATAGCGCCAGTAGGCTATTTATTATATCAGTACGGAGGGACGTGATGGTTGGCCCTCCGCCCGTCGGTTGGCGCAGGCTGGATTTTTATAGTGACACCTGTGATGTTATATATGATGTTACTGATGTTATATATGATGATGAATATGTATGATGTTACGTATATTACATACCAGATGTACGACAGACAGTTGCACATACCAGGGTCAAGGGGAGGCATGTGTGAGGGACGGGATGTCTCGACTTGCTGCGCCGCCACACCTAGTCGCCGCACGTTAAGGTGGCAAAAATTGGGTCCCTCACTCCCCCCTTCTGAACGCACGGGATTGGCTGAGGTGTTGGGTGTTGGAGCCTTAGGGCGGCACTTGGAGTAAGGCATTCTCACCCAACACCCAACACCTCAGCCAATCCCGTGCGTTCGGAAGGGAGGAGTGAAGGGGCCCCATTTTCGCCAACTTAATGTGCGGCGAGTATAGAAAATTGACTCGTTGCTCCGTAAGACCCTTCTCCAGTCTTCAGTAGTTGATTCTTTCCATTTCTTTGCAAAACTGAGAGGAGCAGGATGCATTTTGTGAGTCAGAAGGAGTTTGTTGGTGAGTCAGAAGGAGTTTGTTGGTGAGTCAGAAGGAGTTTGCTGGTGAGTCAGAAGGAGTTTGCTGGTGAGTCAGAAGGAGTTTGTTGGTGAGTCAGAAGGAGTTTGCTGGTGAGTCAGAAGGAGTTTGTTGGTGAGTCAGAAGGAATTTGCTGGTGAGTCAGAAGGAGTTTGTTGGTGAGTCAGAAGGAGTTTGCTGTGAGTCAAGAGTGCTGGGAGTCAGAAAGGAGTGTTTGGAGTCAGAAGGAGTTTGCGTGAGCAGTAAAGGGGTTTGTTGGGATCAGAAGAATTTGTGGTGAGTCAGAAGGTAGTTTGCTGTCGGGTAAGTGCAGCACAGTCTTTGCAGTAGTGTGGATGGTGACTATGCTTCCAGGGTGTTAGGAGGCCTTGCCTCCTGTCTACGTGAGCTTGGATTGACACTTGCCTCATGAGTAGCTTGTTCCTTACTGCTGATGTCTTGCTAGGACGCCATGCACAGGTTTTTGAGGGGCAACATTGCTCTTCTGAAATCCTTTGCTTTGGAAATGAAACTGTTAATAGCTATCTTGCCTTTTCCTGTATGCTGATTAATATCCTTGACAGTCATATTTGCCTCAATCAGGTCAAGAATCACAGCCTTTTCTTGCTCGGTAAGATCTTAAGCCCCATTGCCTAGCGTGGGTGGACATCAGTGCGACAAACTATCTCGGAAAAACAAACCGAGATATTTTTTTATTCAGCCCCTCAGCACAAACACCAGCTCAGCACCCTCTCTACAGTGCTTCCATCTCAGCACGGGCGGGACACTCTCTTGGGAGTGCTGCCGTGGATCACACAGAGCTGTCAAGCACCACCATAACAAACAGGCACTCAGCTTGTCCACGTGAGAATTCTGATGACACTCAACCATGGCCTCAGTCATCACTTCTTCTTTTCTTCTAATGTCTATAGCGCTTGTAGCCTGGGTAGTATGACGGTGACCTCCAGGGGTGGGATGGTAGGCCCTGGAGGTTCACTTGAGGTCTGTGATGGTTGGCCCTCGCTCGTGGTGGCACAGGCAAGATTTTTATAGTAGCGCCTGTGATTAGAGGTTCATGCTGCCCCCCTGTGTCCTCCCATGCACTCGCAATTGAAGGCAGAGTTAATGGGCGGCATATGGGTGTTCTTAAGCCACTCGACGGTGCGAGCAGACGCACCGAGCATATTTCTTACAGGCGCTAACCACTCTGCCACCGCCGCCTCTGCATACCTTTTGTGGTTACTGCAGGCAGACAATTAGACTGTCACTGCAACCCACACATTAGCCTCCTGGGCCACAGATGGTGTTTCATGTGAGTGTTTCATGTTTCTTTTCTTTTCTTTTCCTTATTTTTCTGTAGCCAATGTTGATAATTCCTTGATTTTGTGTTATTTCATACATTAAGTTGTTTCCACAGGCAAGTCTTAGTCTTTACCTGCAGCAAGGTTCACTTAGGCCATATTTGCTCCATGCGTGATTATATTAGTAAGCATTTGGCAAGCTCTCTCCGGCACCAGTTAGCCACCAAATGTTAACCTTACCGTCCATGTTGGTTCCTCTTTGTTGTGCTTGAGATGAAGGTTATGGGTGTGTGTTTGGTGGTGTGTGAGATGGTTGGCGTGAAAGGCAGGGCTGTGGTGGTGGTGGTGTGTGATGTGTCAGGCTGTGGTCTGTGTGTGGTGTGTGATGTGTCAGGCTGTGGTGGTGGTGGTGTGTGATGTGTCAGGCTGTGGTGGTGGTGGTGTGTGATGTGTCAGGCTGTGGTGGTGGTGGTGTGTGATGTGTCAGGCTGTGGTGGTGTGTGATGTGGCAGGCTGTGGTGGTGGTGGTGTGTGATGTGGCAGGGCTGTGGTGGTGGTGGTGTGTGATATGTCAGGCTGTGGTGGTGGTGGTGTGTGATGTGTCAGGCTGTGGTGGTGGTGGTGTGTGATGTGTCAGGCTGGGGTGGTGGTGGTGGTGTGATGTGTGTCGGGCTGTGGGGTGGTTGGTGTGTGATGTGTCAGGCTGTGGGGGTGGTGGTTGTGTGATGTGTCAGGCTGTGGTGGTGGTGGTGTGTGATTTTGTCAGGCTGTGGTGGTGGTGGTGTGTGATGTGTCGGGCTGTTGGTTTGGTGGTGGTGTGTGATGTGTCAGGCTGTGGTGGTGGTGGTGTGTGATGTGTCAGGCTGTGGTGGTGGTGGTGGTTGATGTGTCAGGCTGTGGTGGTGTGTGAGGGTGTCGGGGCTGTGGTGGTGGTGTGATGTGTCAGGCTGTGGTGGGGGGTGGTGGTGATGTGTCAGGCTGTGGTGGTGTGTGATGTGTCAGGCTGTGGTGGTGGTGGTGTGTGATGTGTAAAGGCTGGTGGTGGTGGTGGTGTGTGATGTGGCAGGGCTGTGTGGTGGTGGTGGTGATGTGCCCAGGCTGTGGGTTGGTGGTGTGTGATGTGGCAGGCTGTGGTGTGTGATGTGTCAGGCTGTGGTGGTTTTGTGATGTGTCAGGTGGTGGTGGTGTGTGGTGTGTGAAGTGTCAGGCTGTGGTGGTGGTGGTTTTGTGATGTGTCAGGCTGTTGTGGTGGTGGTGTGTGATGTGTCAGGCTGTGGTGGTGTGTGTGATGTGTCAGACTGTGGTGGTGTGTGATTTTGTCAGGCTTGTGGTGGTGTGTGATGTGTCAGGCTGTGGTGGGTGGTGGTGTTTTGATGTGTCAGGCTGTGGTGGTGGTGGGTTGTGATATGTCAGGCTGTGGTGGTGGTGGTGTGTGATGTGTCAGGCTGTGGTGGTGGTTTTGTGTGATGTGTCGGGCTGTGGTGGGGGTGGGTGTGTGATGTGCAGGCTTGTGGTGGTGGTGTGTGTGATGTGTCAAGGCTGTGGTGGGTGGTGGTGTGTTTTGGGGCGGGACTGTGGTGGTGGTGGTGTGTGAGTGGTCAGGCTGTGTGGTGGGGGTTTGTGTGATGTGGCAGGCTGTGGTGGTGGTGGTGTGTGATGTGGCAGGCTGTGGTGGGTGGTGGTGTGTGATGTGGCAGGCTGGGGTTGGTGGTGGTGTGTGATGTGTCAGGCTGTGGTGGTGGTGGTGTGTGATGTGGCAGGCTGTGGGGTGGTGGAGTGTGATGTGGCAGGCTGTGGTGGTGCGTGATGTGGCAGGTGTGGTGGTGGTGGTGTGTGTGGGGCAGGCTTGTGGTGGTGGTGGTGTGTGTGATGTGTCAGGCTGTGGTGGTGGTGGTGTGTGATGTGGCAGGCTGTGGTGGTTGGTGGTTTGCGGTGATGTGGCAGGCTGGTGGTGGTGGTGTGTGATGTGGCAGGCTGTGGTGGTGGTGGTGTGTGTGATGTGTCAGGCTGTGGTGGTGGTGGTGTGTGTGATGTGTCAGGCTGTGGTGGTGGTGTGTTAGTAGGTAGTGATGGTTTTATGTCTGAGTTTGTGATGATGGGAGTTTAAAAAATAATACACTACAGTATATTGAAAAACAGGAAAGGTTGAATGGTCTCGTCTGTCTTTTCCTTTCCACAATTCCCTCCTCCTCTCCTTCCATCGAGTTATCTGTTTCTTTCTTCATCGAGTTATCTGTTTCTTTCTTCATCGAGTTATCTGTTTCTTTCTTCATCGAGTTATCTGTTTCTTTCTTCATCGAGTGATCTGTTTCTTTCTTCATCGAGTGATCTGTTTCTTTCTTCATCGAGTTATCTGTTTCTTTCTTCATCGAGTTATCTGTTTCTTTCTTCATCGAGTTATCTGTTTCTTTCTTCATCAAGTTATCTGTTTCTTTCTTCGAGTTATCTGTCTTTCTTCATCGAGTTATCTGTTTCTTTCTTCATCGAGTTATCTGTTTCTTTCTTCATCGAGTTATCTGTTTCTTTCCTCATCGAGTTATCTGTTTCTTTCTTCATCGAGTTATCTGTTTCTTTCTTCATCGAGTTATCTGTTTCTTTCTTCATCGAGTTATGTTTCTTTCCTCATCGAGTTATCTGTTTCTTTCTTCATCGAGTTATCTGTTTCTTTCTTCATCGAGTTATCTGTTTCTTTCTTCATCGAGTTATCTGTTTCTTTCTTCATCAAGTTATCTGTTTCTTTCTTCGAGTTATCTGTCTTTCTTCATCGAGTTATCTGTTTCTTTCTTTCATCGAGTATCTGTTTCTTTCTTCATCGAGTTATCTTTCTTTCTTCATCGAGTTATCTGTTTCTTTCTTCATCGAGTTATCTGTTTCTTTCTTCATCGAGTTATCTGTTTCTCCATTGAGTTATCTGTTTCTTTCTTCATCGAGTTATGTTTCTTCGAGTTATTTTGTTTCTTTCTTCATCGAGTTATCTGTTTCTTTTTTCATTGAGTTATCTGTTTCTTTCTTCATCGAGTTATGTTTCTTCGAGTTATTTGTTTCTTTCTTCATCGAGTTATCTGTTTCTTTCTTCATCGAGTTATGTTTCTTCGAGTTATTTGTTTCTTTCTTCATCGAGTTATCTGTTTCTTGCTTCATCGAGCTATCTGTTTCTTGCTTCATCGAGTTATCTGTTTCTTTCCCTTCATCGAGTTATCTGTTTCTTTCTCATCAAGTAATCTGTTTCTTTTTTAAATCGAGTGAATCTGTTTCTTCATCGAGTTTATCTGTTTTTTTCTTCATCGAGTTATCTGTTTCTTTCTTCATTCGAGTTTCTTTCTTTCTTCATTGAGTTATCTGTTTCTTCCCCCATCAAGTTATCTGTTTTTTTCTTCATCGAGTATCTGTTTCTTTTTTAAATCGAGTTATCTGTTTCTTTCTTCATCGATTTATCTGTTTCTTTCTCATCGAGTTATCTGTTTCTTTCTTCATCGAGTTATCTGTTTCTTCATCGAGTTATCTGTTTCTTCATCGAGTTATCTGTTTCTTTCTTCATCGAGTTATCTGTTTCTCCATTGAGTTATCTGTTTCTTTCTTCATCGAGTTATGTTTCTTCGAGTTATTTGTTTCTTTCTTCATCGAGTTATCTGTTTCTTGCTTCATCGAGTTATCTGTTTCTTTCTTCATCGAGTTATCTGTTTCTTTCTTCATCAAGTTATCTGTTTCTTTCTTCATCGAGTTATCTGTTTCTTTCTTCATCGAGTTATCTGTTTCTTCATCGAGTTATCTGTTTCTTTCTTCATCGAGTTATCTGTTTCTTTCTTCATCGAGTTATCTGTTTCTTTCTTCATCGAGTTATCTGTTTCTTTCCTCATCGAGTTATCTGTTTCTTTCTTCATCTAGTTATCTGTTTCTTTCTTCGAGTTATCTGTTTCTTTCTTCGAGTTATCAGTTTCTTTCTTCATCGAGTTATCTGTTTCTTTCTTCGAGTTATCTGTTTCTTTCTTCGAGTTATCAGTTTCTTTCTTCATCGAGTTATCTGTTTCTTTCTTCGAGTTATCTGTTTCTTTCTTCATCGAGTTATCTGTTTCTTTCTTCGAGTTATCTGTTTCTTTCTTCATCGTGTTATCTGTTTCTTTCTCCATCGAGTTATCTGTTTCTTTCTTCATCGAGTTATCTGTTTCTTTCTCCATTAAGTTATCTGTTTCTTTCTTCATCGAGTTATCTGTTTCTTTCTTCATCGAGTTATCTGTTTCTTTCTTCATTGAGTTATCTGTTTCTTTCTGCATTGAGTTATCTGTTTCTTTCTGCATTGAGTTATCTGTTTCTTTCTTCATCGAATTATCTGTTTCTTTCTTCATCGAATTATCTGTTTCTTTCTTCATCGAGTTATCTGTTTCTTTCTTAAATCGAATTATCTGTTTCTTTCTTCAATCGATTTTTATCTGTTCTTTCTCATCGAGTAATCTATTTCTTTCTTCATCGAGTTATCTGTTTCTTTCTTCATCGAGTTATCTGTTTCTTTCTTCATCGAGTTATCTGTTTCTTTCTTCATCGAGTTATCTGTTTCTTTCTCCATTGAGTTATCTGTTTCTTTTTCCATAGTTATCTTTTTCTTCATCGAGTTATCTGTTTCATTCTCCATCGAGTTATCTGTTTCTTTCCTCATCGAGTTATCCGTTTCTTTCTGCATCGAGTTATCTGTTTCTTTCTTCATCGAGTTATCTGTTTCTTTCTTCATCGAGTTATCTGTTTCTTTCTTCATCGAGTTATCTGTTTCTTTCTCCATTGAGTTATCTGTTTCTTTTTCCATAGTTATCTTTTTCTTCATCGAGTTATCTGTTTCATTCTCCATCGAGTTATCTGTTTCTTTCCTCATCGAGTTATCCGTTTCTTTCTGCATCGAGTTATCTGTTTCTTTCTTAAACCCGAGTTATCTGTTTCTTTCTTCATCGAGTTATCTGTTTCTTTCTTCATCGAGTTATCTGTTTCTGCATCGAGTTATAATTCTTTCTCCATCGAGTTATCTGTTTCTTTCTTCATCGAGTTATCTGTTTCTTTCTGCATCGAGTTATCTGTTTCTTTCTCCATTAAGTTATCTGTTTCTTTCTTCATCGAGTTATCTGTTTCTTTCTTCATCGAGTTATCTGTTTCTTTCTTCATTGAGTTATCTGTTTCTTTCTGCATCGAATTATCTGTTTCTTTCTTCATCGAGTTATCTGTTTCTTTCTTCATCGAATTATCTGTTTCTTTCTTCATCGAGTTATCTGTTTCTTTCTTCATCGAGTTATCTGTTTCTTTCTTCATCGAGTTATCTGTTTCTTTCTTCATCGAGTTATCTGTTTCTTTCTTCATCGAATTATCTGTTTCTTTCTTCATCGAGTTATCTGTTTCTTTCTTCATCGAGTTATCTGTTTCTTTCTTCATCAAGTTATCTGTTTCTTTCTTCATCGTGTTATCTGTTTCTTTCTCCATCGAGTTATCTGTTTCTTTCTTCATCGATTTTATCTGTTTCTTTCTCCATTAAGTAATCTGTTTTTTTCTTCATCGAGTTATCTTTTTTCTTTCTTCATCGAGTTATCTGTTTCTTTCTTCATTGAGTTATCTGTTTCTTTCTGCATTGAGTTATCTGTTTCTTTCTTCATCGAATTATCTGTTTCTTTCTTCATCGAATTATCTGTTTCTTTCTTCATCGAGTTATCTGTTTCTTTCTTCATCGAATTATCTGTTTCTTTCTTCATCGAGTTATCTGTTTCTTTCTTCATCGAGTTATCTATTTCTTTCTTCATTGAGTTATCTGTTTCTTTCTTCATCGAGTTATCTGTTTCTTTCTTCATCGAGTTATCTGTTTCTTTCTTCATCGAGTTATCTGTTTCTTTCTCCATTGAGTTATCTGTTTCTTTTTCCATAGTTATCTTTTTCTTCATCGAGTTATCTGTTTCATTCTCCATCGAGTTATCTGTTTCTTTCCTCATCAAAGTTATCCGTTTCTTTCTGCCATCGAGTTATCTGTTTCTTTCTTCTCGAGTTATCTGTTTTTTTCTCATCGAGTTATCTGTTTTTTTCTTCATCGAGTTATCTGTTTCTGCATCGAGTTATAATTCTTTCTCCATCGATTTATCTGTTTCTTTCTTCATCGAGTTATCTGTTTTCTTTCTTCATCGAGTTATCTGTTTCTTTCTCCATTAAGTTATCTGTTTCTTTCTTCATCGAGTTATCTGTTTCTTTCTTCATCGAGTTATCTGTTTTTTTCTTCTTTGAGTTATCTTTTTTCTTTCTGCATTGAGTTAATCTGTTTTTTCTTCATCAAGTTATCTGTTTCTTTCTTCATCGAGTGATCTGTTTCTTCATCGAGTTATCTGTTTCTTTCTTCATCGAGTTATCTGTTTCTTTCTTCATCGAGTTATCTTTCTTTCTTCATTGAGTTATCTGTTTCTTTCTTCATCAAGTTATCTGTTTCTTTCTTCATCGAGTTATCTGTTTCTTTTTTCATCGAGTTATCTGTTTCTTTCTTCATCGAGTTATCTGTTTCTTTCTACATCGAGTTATCTGTTTCTTTCTTCATCGAGTTATCTGTTTCTTCATCGAGTTATCTGTTTCTTCATCGAGTTATCTGTTTCTTTCTTCATCGAGTTATCTGTTTCTCCATTGAGTTATCTGTTTCTTTCTTCATCGAGTTATGTTTCTTCGAGTTATTTGTTTCTTTCTTCATCGAGTTATCTGTTTCTTGCTTTCATCGAGTTATCTGTTTCTTTCTTCACGAGTTATCTGTTTCTTTCTTCATCAAGTTATCTGTTTCTTTCTTCATCGAGTTACCCTGTTTTTTTCCTTCATCGAGTTATCTGTTTCTTCATCGATTTTATCTGTTTCTTTCTTCATCGAGTTATCTGTTTCTTTTTTCATCGAGTTATCTGTTTCTTTCTTCATCGAGTTATCTGTTTCTTTTCCTCATCGATTTATCTGTTTCTTTCTTCATCTAGTTATCTGTTTCTTTCTTCGAGTTATCTGTTTCTTTCTTCGATTTTATCAGTTTCTTTTTTCATCGAGTTATCTGTTTCTTTCTTCGAGTTATCTTTTCTTTCTTCGAGTTATCATTTTCTTTCTTCATCGAGTTATCTGTTTCTTTTCTTCGAGTTATCTGTTTCTTTCTTCATCGAGTTATCTGTTTCTTTCTTCGAGGTTATCTGTTTCTTTCTTCATCGTGTTATTTTTTTTCTTTCTCCATCGAGTTATCTGTTTCTTCTTCATCGAGTTATCTGTTTCTTTCTCCTTAAGTTATCTGTTTCTTTCTTCATCGAGTTATCTGTTTCTTTCTTCATCGAGTTATCTGTTTCTTTCTTCATTGAGTTATCTGTTTCTTTCTGCATTGAGTTATCTGTTTCTTTCTTCATCGAATTATCTGTTTCTTTCTTCATCGAATTATCTGTTTCTTTCTTCATCGAGTTATCTGTTTCTTTCTTCATCGAATTATCTGTTTCTTTCTTCATCGAGTTATCTGTTTCTTTCTTCATCGAGTTATCTATTTCTTTCTTCATTGAGTTATCTGTTTCTTTCTTCATCGAGTTATCTGTTTCTTTCTTCATCGAGTTATCTGTTTCTTTCTTCATCGAGTTATCTGTTTCTTTCTCCATTGAGTTATCTGTTTCTTTTTCCATAGTTATCTTTTTCTTCATCGAGTTATCTGTTTCATTCTCCATCGAGTTATCTGTTTCTTTCCTCATCGAGTTATCCGTTTCTTTCTGCATCGAGTTATCTGTTTCTTTCTTCATCGAGTTATCTGTTTCTTTCTTCATCGAGTTATCTGTTTCTTTCTTCATCGAGTTATCTGTTTCTGCATCGAGTTATAATTCTTTCTCCATCGAGTTATCTGTTTCTTTTTTCATCGAGTTATCTGTTTCTTTCTGCATCGAGTTATCTTTTTCTTTCTCCATTAAGTTATCTGTTTCTTTCTTAATGAGTTATCTGTTTCTTTCTTCATCGAGTTATCTGTTTCTTTTTTCATTGAGTTATCTGTTCTTTCTGCATCGAATTATCTGTTTCTTTCTTCATCGAGTTATCTGTTTCTTTCTTCATCGAATTATCTGTTTCTTTCTTCATCGAGTTATCTGTTTCTTTCTTCATCGAGTTATCTGTTTCTTTCTTCATCGAGTTATCTGTTTCTTTCTTCTCGAGTTATCTGTTTTCTTCTTCATCGAATTATCTGTTTCTTTCTTCATCGAGTTATCTGTTTCTTTCTTAAATCGAGTTATCTGTTTCTTTCTTCATCAAGTTATCTGTTTCTTTCTTCATCGTGTTATCTGTTTCTTTCTCCATCGAGTTATCTGTTTCTTTCTTCATCGAGTTATCTGTTTCTTTCTCCATTAAGTTATCTGTTTCTTTCTTCATCGAGTTATCTGTTTCTTTCTTCATCGAGTTATCTGTTTCTTTCTTCATTGAGTTATCTGTTTCTTTCTGCATTGAGTTATCTGTTTCTTTCTTCATCGAATTATCTGTTTTTTCTTCTCAAATTTAAATCTGTTTTCTTTCTTCATCGATTTATCTGTTTCTTTCTTCATCGAATTATCTGTTTCTTTCTTCATCGAGTTATCTGTTTCTTTCTTCATCGAGTTATCTATTTCTTTTTCATTGAGTTATCTGTTTCTTTTTCATCGAGTTATCTGTTTCTTCTTCATCGATTTTATCTGTTTCTTCTTCATCGAGTTATCTGTTTCTTTCTCCATTGAGTTATCTGTTTCTTTTCCATAGTTATCTTTTCTTCATCGAGTTATCTGTTTCTTTTCTCCATCGAGTTATCTGTTTCTTTCCTCATCGAGTTATCCGTTTCTTTCTGCATCGAGTTATCTGTTTCTTTCTTATCGAGTTATCTGTTTCTTTCTTCATCGAGTTATCTGTTTCTTTCTTCATCGAGTTATCTGTTTCTGCATCGATTTTTATAATTCTTTCTCCATCGAGTTATCTTTTTCTTTCTTCATCGATTATCTGTTTCTTTCTGCATCGAGTTATCTGTTTCTTTCTCCATTAAGTTATTTTGTTTCTTCTTCATCGAGTTATCTGTTTCTTTCTTCATCGAGTTATCTTTTCTTTCTTCATTGAGTTATCTGTTTCTTTCTGGCATTGAGTTATCTGTTTCTTTCTTCTCGAATTATCTGTTTCTTTCTTCATCGAATTATCTGTTCTTTCTTCATCGAGTTATCTTTTTCTTTCTTCATCGAATTATCTGTTTCTTTCTTCATCGAGTTATCTGTTCTTTCTCATCGGGGTTATCTGTTTTTTCTTCATCGAGTTATCTGTTTCTTTTTTTCATCGAGTTATCTGTTTCTTTCTTCATCGAATTATCTTTTTTCTTTCTTCATCGAGTTATCTGTTTCTTTCTTCCGAGTTATCTGTTTCTTTCTTATCAAGTTATCTGTTTCTTTCTTCATCGAGTTATCTGTTCTTTCTTCATGGGAGTTATCTGTTTCTTTCTTCATCGAGTTATCTGTTTTTTTCTGCATCGATTATCTGTTTCTTTCTTCATCGAGTTATCTGTTTCTTTTTTCATCGAGTTATCTGTTTCTTTCTTAATCGAGTTATCTGTTTCTTTCTTCATCGAGTTATCTGTTCTTTCTTCACGAATTATCTGTTTCTTTCTTCATCGAGTTATCTGTTTCTTTTCATCGAGTTATCTGTTTCTTTCTTCATCGAGTTATCTTTTTCTTTTTTCATCGAGTTATCTGTTTCTTTCTTCATCGAGTTTTCTTGTTTCCTTTCTCCATCGAATTATTGTTTCTTTCTTCATCGAGTTATCTGTTTCTTTCTTCATCGAGTTATCTGTTTCTTTCTTCATCGAGTTATCTGTTTCTTTCTGCATCGAGTTATCTGTTTCTTTCTTCATCGAGTTATCTGTTTCTTTCTTCATCGAGTTATCTGTTTCTTTCTTCATCGAGTTATCTGTTTCTTTCTTCATCGAGTTATCTGTTTCTTTCTTCATCGAATTGTCTGTTTCTTTCTTCATCGAGTTATCTGTTTCTTCATTGAGTTATGTTTCTTTCTCCATTAAGTTATCTGTTTCTTTCTTCATCGAGTTATCTGTTTCTTTCTTCATCGAGTTATCTGTTTCTTTCTTCATTGAGTTATCTGTTTCTCCATTGAGTTATGTTTCTTTCTTCATCGAGTTATGTTTCTTTCTTCGAGTTATCTGTTTCTTGCTTCATCGAGTTATCTTTTTCTCCATTGAGTTATCTGTTTCTTTCTTCATTGAGTTATCTGTTTCTTTCTTCATCGAGTTATGTTTCTTTCTTCGAGTTATTTGTTTCTTTCTGCATCGAGTTATCTGTTTCTTTCTTCATCGAGTGATCTGTTTCTTTCTTCATCGAGTGATCTGTTTCTTTCTTCATCGAGTTATCTGTTTCTTTCTCCATCGAGTTATCTCTTTTTCTTCATCGAGTTATCTGTTTCTTTCTCCATGAATATCCGTCACGCTACTGGCATTAATGATTGATTCTTTTCCTTTAGTATAGACAGAAAGTTCGTATGCAATGCTTTACTCATGTCCATCAACTTCATCTATACTGGCTCAGCTCTGTCCCCTAGCTTTGTCCTGTACAGATAGAAAATGGAACCTTTTTGAATCTTTACACCTTCCTTGCTATCTTAAGTTGCCTGTGGGTTTGTGTGTGTTTTTCATCATCCATCCAGGCAACTCAGTACACCTATCCCTGAGCTGCACTTCCTCTCACTTCAGTCTATCATAGCTTCCTCTTTACGTTGCTATTTCATGACCTATCCACTAGCCAGGCTCCTTAAACTACTCTTTTTGTTGCTATTTCATGACCCTAGTCCACCAGCCGGCTCCTTTAACTACTCCTTTTTTTTGCTAATTTCATGCCTATTCCCCACCAGCCTGCCACTATTAAACTACATCTTTTTGTTGCTGATTTCATGCCGTAATCCATCCAGCCCAGGCCCTTAAACTACTCTTTTTGTTTTTTATTTCATTGACCTATTCCACAGCCCAGGCTCCTTAAACACTCTTTTTTGCTTGTGTTATTTTCATGACCTATCCCCAAGGCCAGCTCTTAACTACTCTTTTTTGTTGCTATTTCATGAAACCTAATCCACCCAAGCCCCCGGCTCCTTAAACTACTCTTTTTGTTTGCTATTTCATGACCTATTCCACCCAGCTCAGCTCCTTAACTACTCTTTTGTTGTATGCTATTGTCATGACTATCCTTAGCCATGCTCCTTAACTAACTCTTTTTGTTGTTTTATTTCATGACCCTGCCACCCACCCGGCTCCCTTTAAACCGACTCTTTTTTGTGTGCCGATTTCAGACCTATCCATTCACCCAGGCTCCTTAAACTACTCTTTTTGTGCTAATTTCATGACATAAATCCACTAGCCAGTATGCTCCCTTAAACTCTCTTTTTGTTGGCTATTTCATGACCTATCCCACCATCCAGGCTCTTAAACACTCTTTTTGTTGCTATATTCACCATGACCTATCCACCTAGCCAGGCTCCTTACTACTCTTTTTGATGGTTTCTATTTCATGACCTATCCACCACCGAGCTCCTTACACTACTCTTTTTTGTTGTTATTTTCATGACCATCCCACCGCCAGGCCTCCTTAAACTAACTCTTTTTGTTGTTTGTGTATTTTTTCATGACCTTCCACCCAGCCATGCTCCCTTAAGAACTACTCCTTTTTTTTGTTTGTTATTTTCATGAACCATATCCACCAGCACAGGCCCTTAACTAACTCCCTTTTTGTTGCTATATTCCCATGACCTATCCATCAGCCAAGGCCTCCTTTAAACTACTCTTTTTTGTTGTTATTTCATGACCGTCCACCATCCCAGGCCTTCCTTAAACTACTCTTTTTGTGCTATTTAATGACCTATCCCACTACCAGGGCTCCTTAGAACTACTCTATTTTGTTGCTATTTCAATGACCCTATCCACCAGCCATGCCTCCCTTAAACTACTCTTTTGTTGTTATTTTTGCATGACCTATCCACCAGCCAGGCTCCTTAAACTACTCTTTTTTGTTGCTATTTTCATGACCTTATATCCATTCAGCCAAGCTCCTTAAACTACTCTTTTTGTTGCTAATTGTTTCCATGACCTATCCCAGCCAAAACACTCACTCCTTAAACTACTTCCTTTGTTTGTTGCTATTTTCCATTACCTATCCACCAGCCAGGCTCTTAAACTACTCTTTTTTTGTTGCTAGTTCATGACCTAATCCATCAGCCAGGCCATTTCCTTAAACGACTCTTTTTGTTTGCTATTTTTCAATGACCTATCCACCAGCCCAGGCTCCTTAACTACTCTTTTTTTGTTGCTATTTTCATGACCTCGTCACCCCAGCCAGGCCCTCATTAAACACTGCTTTTTGTTTGCTATTTCATGACCTAATCCTCAGCCGGCTTCCTTAAAACTACTCCTTTTTTTGTTGCTATTTCATGACCTAAATCCCCAGCCAGTGCTCCTTAACACTACATCTTTTATGTTGCTATTTCATGACCTATCCACAGCCAAGGCTCCTTAACTATTCCTTTTTTGTTGTTATTTCATGACATAGTCCATCTGCCGTGCTCCTTAAACTACTCTTTTTTGTTTTGCTATTTTCATGACCTTATCCACCAGCCAGGCCTCCTTAAAAACTACTCTTTTTGTTGGCTTTTCATGACTTCCAAAGCCAGGCCGTGCCTTAAACTACTCTTTTTGTTGTTTATTTCATGACTGTTCCCAACCAGCCCCAGGCCTCCTTTAAACTACTCTTTTTGTTGCTATTTCATGACCTCTCCACCAGCCAGGGCTCCTTGAAACTATACTCTTTTGTGTTGTTATTTTCAAGAACCCTATATCCCCTCAACGCTTCCTTAAACTACTCTTTTTGTTGTTATTTCATGACCTATCCACCAGCCAGGCTCCTTAAACTACTCTTTTTGTTGCTATTTCATGACCTATCCACCAGCCAGGCTCCTTAAACTACTCTTTTTGTTGCTATTTCATGACCTATCCACTAGCCAGGCTCCTTAAACTACTCTTTTTGTTGCTATTTCATGACCTATCCTCCACTCCGCCAGGGGCTCCTAAAACTACTTCTTTTTGGTGCTATTTCATGACCTATAATCCCACTACCAGGAGGCTCCTTAAAACTACTCTTTTTGTTGCCTATTTCATGACCTAAATCCACCACAGCCAGCAGTGCCTCCTTAAAACTACTCCTTTTTGTTGTTTATTTCATGACCTATCCCCGCCAGCTCCTTAAAAACACTCCCTTTTTATGTGTTGCTATTTCATACCTACCACCAGCCAGGCTCCTAACTACTCTTTTTGTTTGTTATTTCATGACCTGTTATCCACCGCCCAGGCTCCTTAACCCTACTCTTTTTGTTGCCTAATTTTGCATGACCTATCCATCAGCCAGGGCTTCCTTCAAACTACTCATTTTTTGTTGCTATTTCTCATGACATAGTCCCACTAGCCAGGCTTCCCTACATCTTTTTTGTTGTTATTTCATGACCTATCCTCCACCACCAGGCTCCTTAAACTACTCTTTTTGTTGCTATTTTTCCATGACCTATCCACTGAGCCAGGCTTCCTTTAAACTTACTCTTTTTTTGTTGCTATTTTTCACATGACCTATTCCACAGCCAGCGTCACTTAAATTACTCTTTTTTTTGTTGTTTTTTTTTCATGACCTTTTCCCTAGCCAGGGCTCCTTTAATACTACTCTTTTTTGTTGCTATTTCATGACCCTATCCAACCACCAGTCTCCTTAACTACTCTTTTTTTGTTTGTTATTTTCATGACCTATCCACCACAGCCCAGGCTTCCTTAACTTACTTCTTTTTGTTTGTTATTTTTCATGACCATCCACCAGCCGGGACCTTCCTTAAACCTACTCTTTTTGGGTGTTGTTATTTTTTTTCATGACCTAGCCACCAGCCAGGCTCCGTAAACCTACTCTTTTTTGTTGTTATTTACAATCATGACCTATCCACCAGCCAGGCCTCCTTAAACTACTCTGTTTTTGTTGTTATTTCCATTGACCTATCCCATCAAGCCAGGACTTCCTTAAACCTACTCTTTTTGTGTTGTTTTCCAATGACCCTAATCCACCAGCCCATCTTCCTTGAAACTACTCTTTTTTTTTGTTTTATTTACAGACTATCCATCAGCAGCTCCTTAAACACTACCCTGTCTTTTGTTGTGTTATTTTCATCGACCTATCCACCCCAGCCAGGCCTCCTTAGAAACTACTCTTTTTTTGTTGTTAATTTCCATGACCCTATCCCATCAGCCAGGCCGCCTCCTTAAAACTAACTCCTTTTTGTTGCTATTTCATGACCTATCCACCAGCCAGGCTCCTTAAACTACTCTTTTTGTTGCTATTTCATGACCTATCCACCAGCCAGGCTCCTTAAACTACTCTTTTTGTTGCTATTTCATGACCTATCCATCAGCCAGGCTCCTTAAACTACTCTTTTTTGGGGGGGGTTTGTTATTTTCAACAATGCCCTATCCATCAGCCCTGCTCCTTAAACTACTCTTTTTGTTGCTATTTTTCCCATGAACCTATCCATCACCAGGCTCCCTTAAAACTACTCTTTTTTTGTTTGCTATTTTCATTCATGACCTATCCAACATCGCTCCTTAAACTACTCTTTTTTGTTGTTTATTTCATGAACCTATCCACCATCAGGCTCCTAATACTCTTTTTGGTTGGGCATATTTCATGACCTATCCCCAGCCCAGGCTTTCCTTAAAAACTAGCTCCTTTTTGTTTGTTATTTCATGACCTATCCACCAGCCAGGCTCCTTAAACTACTCTTTTTGTTGTTATTTCATGACCTATCCACCAGCCAGGCTCCTTAAACTACTCTTTTTGTTGTTATTTCATGACCTATCCACCAGCCAGGCTCCTTAAACTACTCTTTTTGTTGCTATTTCATGACCTTATCCACCATCCCACCCCATGCCCCTCCCTTAAACTAACTCTTTTTGTTGTTTATTTTCCAACTGAACCATCCATCAGCCAGGCTTCCTTCAAACTACTCTTTTTTTGGTTGCTATTTGGTTATCATGACCTCTCCCCCCAGCCAGGCTCTCTTTAAACAAGAACTACTACTCATTTTGTTCTTAATGTTTTCATGACCTATCCCCCCAGCCAGGGCTCCTTACTACTCTTTATGTTGTTATTTCATGACCCTATTCCATCAGCCCATGCTCCTTAAAAACTACTCTTTTTTGTTTGCTATTTTCATGACCTATCCACCATCCAGGCCCTCCTTAAACTACTCTTCTTGTTGCTATTGCATGACCTTATCCACCAGCCAGAGGCCTTCCTTAAACTACTCCTTTTTGTTTTGTTATTTTTCATGACCTATTTCCACCCCAGGCTCCTTAAACTACTCTTTTTTTGTTGCTATTTCAGACCTATCCACCCAGCCAGCCTTCCTTTAACTACTCCTTTGTTGTTGTTATTTTTTATTTCATGACCCTAATCCCATCAGCCGTGCTTCCTTTAAACTACTCTTTTTTTGTTTGTTTTATTTCATGACCTATCCACAGCCAAGCTCCTTAACTACTCTTTTTTTGTTGCTATTTCATGACCTATCCAATCAGCCAGGCCTTCCTTAAACTACTCTTTTTTGTTGCTATTTCTGACCTATCCACTAGCCAGGCTTCCCTTAACCCTACTCTTTTTGGTTCTATTTCATGACCTATCCCACCAGCCAGGCGCCTTACTACGCTTTTTGGTTGCTATGGGTTTCATGACCTATTATCCCTATCCGGCCTCCATTAAACTTCTCTTTTTGTTGGCTATTTTCCCCATGCCTATCCACCAGCCAGGCTCCTTAAACTACTTTTTTGTTTGTTTATTTCATAGACCTATCCCACCATCCAGGCTCCTTAAACTACTCTTTTTGTTTGGCTATTTTCATGCCCTATCCACAGCCAGGGCTCCTTAAACATACTCTTTTGGTTTTAGTTCATGAACCTATCCACCACCACGGCTCCCTTAAACTACTCTTTTTGTTGCTATTTCCTGACCTAGTCCATCAGCCAGGCTCCTTAAACCTACTCTTTTTTGTTTTGCTCATTATTTTCAATGGACCTTCCACTAGCCAGGGCTCACTTAAACTACTCTTTTTTGTTGCTTATTTCATGACCTAATCCCCCGAAGGCCCAGGCTTGCCCTTAAACTCTCCTTTTTTGTTGCCTTATTTCAATGAACTATCCCAGCCAGGCTCCTAAACCTACTCTATTTTTGTTGCTATTTCATGACCTATCCCCAGCCGGCTCCTTAAAACTACTCTTTTTGTTGTTATTTTCAGTGAACGTATCCACTAGCCCAGGGGCTCCTTTAAACTACTCCCTTTTTTGTTGCTTTTCTGACCTATCCACCAACCAGGGCTCTTAAACTCCTCTTTTTTTGTTGTTATTTTCATGACCTATCCAACCAGCCAGGGCTCCCTTAGAAACTACTCCTTTTTTGTTGTTATTTCATGACCTAATACCACCAGCCAGCTTTCCTTAAAAACTAATTCTTTTTGGTTTGTTATTTCATGACCTTATCCCCCAGCCAGGCTCCTTAAAACTATATCTCTTTTTGTTGTTATTTCCCATGACCCTATCACACACATCCCAGGCTCCTTAAAAAAACTACTCCCTTTTTGGTTTGTTAATGTTCCATGGCCTACCATCAGCCATGCCTGCTTAAACTAATCTTTTTGTTGTTATTTCATGAACCTATCCACCAGCCAGGGGCTCCTAAACTACTCTTATTGTTGTTTATGTTATTGTCCATGACCTTATCCATCAAGCCGGCTCCTTAACTACTCCTTTTTTGTTGCTATTTTTCCCATGACCGTATCCCCGGCCAGCCCCCCCCCCCCCAAAGTGCTTCCTTCAAGTACTCTTTTTTTTGTTGCTATTTTTTCATGACCTATTTCCACCAGCCAAAGGCTCCTTAAACTACTCTTTTTTGTTTGCTTTATGTTTTCTATGACCCGATCCATCAGACCCATGCTCCTTAACGACTCTTTTTGTTTTGTTAGTTTCATGACCTAATCCCATCAGCCCGGAGCTCCCTTAACTACTCTTTTTTGTTTGCTTATTTTCAATGACCTAATCCCATCAGCCGAGAGCTCCTTAAAACTACGCTTTTTTTTTGTTTGCTATTAGTCTGACCTAATCCTATCCCACCAGCCAGCTCCTTAAACACTCCTTTTGTTCACTGTTATTGTCATACCTATCCCCACCGCCAGGCTTCCTTAAAACTAACTCTTTTTGTTGTTTACTTTCAATGACCTATCCACCAGCCCCCCGCCTCCTTTAAAACTACTCTTTTATTGTTGCTATTTTCCATGACCCCTATCCACCAGCCAGGCTCCTTAACTACTCTTTTTAGTTGTTATTTTCATGACCTTCCACCAGCGGGGCCTCCTTAAAACTACATCTTTTTGTTGTTTTATTTTTCATGACCTATCCCACCAGCCAGGGCTTCCTTAAAACTACTCTTTTTTGTTGCTATTTCTGACCTATCCCCAGCCAGCTCCTTAAACACCTACTCTTTTTTGTTTGCTATTATCATGACCTTATCCACCAGGCCAGGAGCCTCCTTTAAAACTACTCTCTTTTTAGGTTTTGTTTAGTTTCCATGCCCTATCCCATACAGCCCAGAGGCTCCTTAAACTAACTTCTTTTATTGTTGCTATTTCATGAACCTATCCCGCAGCCAGTGGCTCCTTAAACTACTCTTTTTTTTTGCCTATTTCAAATGACCTTCCACCAGCCCCATGCTCCTTGAAACTACTCTTTTTGTTGTTTATTCTTGCATGACCTATTCCATCAGCCAAGGCTTCCTTAAACTACTCTTTTTGTTGTGTTATAGTTTCATGACCTATCCACCAGCCACGGCTCCCTTAAACCTACTCTTTTTGTTGCCTATTTTCAATGGACCTTCCATCACTAGACCTCCTGAAGCAACCTGTCCCAAACCGTATCGGCCAGTGATAGGACACGTAAAACACTGCAATATAGCATAGACCTGTGTGCCCCGTGTTTACCATTTCCTATTTCGTTGCTGTTTTCATAACCTATCCTCAGCAGGCTCTTTAAAAGTAATCGTCCCAGAACCATTTTTCATCCATTCCCTGATATTAAAATGCATCAATTATAGCCCATTAACGAGTAATAATCAACAATATGTCGTCCACTTTTTTTGCATCCCTGTCCACCGTTTTATAAATAATCCGCAATCAAATCGCAAATTTCCCCAGAGCTTCCAAAACGCCCCTCACGACAAACGACGGTGCGGCCACCCGGCTCGGTGACGTATGAGGAGGAATCCTCCTCTCCTCGCGCTGATCAGAAAACACTTACACAAAAGACTAAAAATATAGACTTGAAGAATTTTTTGGTTTTTCTGATGGATTTGTTTTGCGAATATGCCACATGGCATGCACTCCTTTTATGGGTGCAGCAAGACAGTTTTGTTGCCTTCGCTCTCTCTCTCGTCTTTCTCTCTCGTCTCTCTCTCTCTCTCTCCTCAGCTCTCTCTCCTCTCTCTCTCTCTCCTCTACCTTCTCTCTCTCTCTCTCATTTTCCTCTCATTCTCTCTCATTCATCTCTCATTCTCTCTCATTCTCCTTCAATTCTCTCTCATTACTCCCCTCTCATCTCTCTCTCTCTCTCTCTCTCTCTTTCTCGCGTCATCGCTCTCTCTCTCTCCTCATCTCCTTCTCTCCTCCCTATCTCTCCTCTCTCTCTCTCTCTTTTTTTTTTCTCTCTCTCTCCTCATCCCTTTCCTTGCCCTGCTGCTCTCTCTCCTTCCATTCCTTTTCCCCCTTCCTCTTCCTTAATTTTTTTTTTTCTCTCTCCGTAGAGGAATGGAAAGAGGGGAAGAAGGAGAGGAGGGAGAAGAAATAGATTGGAAAAAGAAGAAAGGAGAGAGAGAGAGAGAGGAGCGAGAGAGAGAGAGAGAGGAGAGAGAGGAGAGAGAAGAAGGGCAAGGAAGGAGAGAGGAGAGATAGAGATAGATAGAGAGAAGGAGAGAGAGAGAAGAGAAGAGAGAGGAGAGGAGACAGAGGAGAGAGACAGAGAGAGAGCAACTGTCTTGCTGCACCCATAAAGGATGCATGCATGTGGCATGTCGCAAAAAAAATTATCAGAAACACCCAAAAATCTTCAAGTACTATATTTATCTCTTGTGTTTACGTGCTTCAGGGCAGACATTCAGAAAGAGTTAAAGGGCACGGTGTTTAGCTTAACTAACTTCCTCTATTTCTACAACCCTGAAGTCTCGGGGATTCTGGTACGAGATATGGCAGTGGCGCTACGGTGTCACTATGGGTGATCTTTTCCGCTTGATAATCTCTATTCGTAACTGGTCTTCCTGCCATTTGGGGGAAGCAACCACCCCGGGAGGCGGGTCACAAACCCCGGCTAACACCCGATACCCATCACGGCTGGATGGACAAGGGCTTGGGGTTTTATTAAGGAAAAGGGAGCCATTATACCTTCAGTCTGATGCGTGGCGGTTGGTGGCAGCTACCCGCCGGGGTGGTGAGGCGAGGTGGTCTCGGTCAGGGTCTCGGTGAGGTGCCGCCGTTCACCACTCGGCTCATCACCCCATAATAAACTCACCACGAGGGTAGGAGATAGGTTTAAGGCCTAATTTCATTTGTATACTTGCCCTGTTCAGTTCTTGAGTCAGGAAACATCATATATACTCAATTTATGAATATTTTTATGTATATTGCGTGCTCTACGCCACCCCTACCGTGGTCGCTTTGTTTTGACAGCTTAACGTTTTTAAGTACGTCTGCAGAATGCCAAAAGTTGCCCACAGAACAGCTGTTGGAAGTCGCTAGGTCGTGCAGACCGGAAGTAAGCCTCTCTGAATGTAGCCCCTGCTGATCAGCGCGCTTCGTTTTGTGACGTCACCGAGCCGTGGCGCATCGTCTGCTTGTCGTGAGGGGCGTTTTGGAAGCTCGGGGAATTTGCAGATTTTGATTGCGGATTATTTAAAAACGGCTGACTGGATGCAAAAAGTGACGACATATTGTTGATATACTCGTTAATGGCTATTATTTGATTGCATTAAATCAAGAATGATGAAATGGTCTGGACGATTACTTTAATTAAGCAACCTGTCCAACACTTATCGGCAGTGACTTCAGGAAGGGTAAACCAAGACAAGACCTTTAAAAACAGTCTCCTTCTTTAATTAAACCTTGGGGTAAACACTGCTGTAAGTAGGAGAACATTAGAAAATAAAGAAGCTACAAGAGGCTGGGAGACCTACACGAGGCAGTTCCTGTTACTTAACACTACCTACATCCACCTTTCATTCCCATCCATGAAATTGTCTAGCCTCCTTTTAAAGCTCCCTATTGACTCCGCACTGACCACCTGATGACTGAGTCTTTACCACCCTATTTGTGAACCAGTTTCTCCCTATTTCTTTTTTAAAACGTTTTTCCACGATATGACACACGCAAACTCTGTAGTAAGTAGGAGAGAGTGTGTGCCTGTGTTACCAAGCCCAAAACAACGGATAATTTATAGTTTCACCCAACCAACGATTTTCTGATGCGCCTTATGTTTTTCTGGTGTGTTTTTATGTGTTTTGAATGAATCTGCTAACCGTTTCTGTCGCAAATTTTTTTTTTTTTTTTTTTTTTAGGTAGATAAAGGTTAGTTTTTTTTTTTTTTTTTTTAGTTAGGTAAATATTAGGTTAGGTATAGGTTAGGTTAGGTATGGGTTAGATATGGGTTAGGTTAGGTTAGGTATGGGTTAGGTTAGGTATAGGTAAAGGTTAGGTTAGGTTTAGGTTCATTATTTTTTTTTTTTTTTTGTCATTTTTGCAAAATAAAAATAATAAAAAAAATTGCGACAGAAACGGTTAGCAGATTCATTCAAAGCACATAAAAAACACACCAGAAAAACATAAGGCGCATCAGAAAATCGTTGGTTGGGTGAAACTATAAATTGACCAAAACAAGACCTATAAACTTCTTTAAGTCTTCTTTAGACGTTGGGGTAAACACTGCAGTATTTAAGAGAGAGAGTACGTGTGCCTGTGTTACCAAGACCCCAAAACAAGACCTATAAACGTAGTCTTCTTTAGACGTTGGGATAAACACTGCAGTAAGAGAGAGAGAGTACGTGTGCCTGTGTTACCAAGCCCCCAAAACAAGACCTATAAACGTAGTCTTCTTTAGACGTTGGGATAAACACTGCAGTAAGAGAGAGAGAGTACGTGTGCCTGTGTTACCAAGCCCCCAAAACAAGACCTATAAACGTAGTCTTCTTTAGACGTTGGGGTAAACACTGCAGTAAGTAAGAGAGAGAGTACGTGTGCCTGTGTTACCAAGCCCCCAAAACAAGACCTATAAACGTAGTCTTCTTTAGACGTTGGGGTAAACACTGCAGTAAGTAAGAGAGAGAGTACGTGTGCCTGTGTTACCAAGCCCCCAAAACAAGACCTATAAACGTAGTCTTCTTTAGACGTTGGGGTAAACACTGCAGTAAGTAAGAGAGAGAGTACGTGTGCCTGTGTTACCAAGACCCTGTACAAGTATTGCACATGCCTTGACATCCCCCTCTCCCTGACCTGCATCCCCTAGTGCTGCTTAACCCTATTCCTCAGTGACCCCCAGGGTGTGCAGGCGTGGCAGGACAAGTTATTCCACGCAGCCACCTCCCATGACCTACATTACTGCATGAGTACGAAGGGTTGCCCGATGACGCACTGTAGATAAGACTCGTAAGACAGGCTCGTAAGACTGGCTCGTAAGACAGGCTCGTAGGTCATTGTTTCCCGTGTGGTTGATGTTAACCCCTTCACGCCCAGATCTTTCCTTAGCTATAAAAAAATTGTGTGTTTTCGAGCCATAAAATTACGAAAAGTCACTGAATATACCAAATGAGTTAGTCGACAAGGATACTAAACAGGTCATATCTATAATGTATTGCTTATATTCACTAAAAATTGTCTAATGTTACCCAAATTACAATGGAAATTACGGTCTGGGTCTCAAGGGGTTAAGAAGATCTGCATAGCCTGACCCCTGTGACCCGTGCCTAAGGGTTTCTCTGGAGCATTGTATTCCTCCCCCTTTCCCCTTCCTTCCCCCTTGCCTTCTTTTGAAATGGAGGTTTTTTTTTAAAGTGTTTTGAGATTTGATTGTATACCGTGGTGGGTTTTGTTATGGTTATACATCGTGTTGTTTGTCTGGCCGGCGTACCTCAGGACTAACCTTGTCTCCTCCCTTGTTTGTCCCTGAAAGTATACACAAGTACTCTATAGTATTAATGTTGTGGTGTGAACATTGAGGTAGGTAAGTACATGACAAAGTGAGGGCAGGGGGCGCGGGAGCAGTGACGGGGCAGGATCATGGGCGTGCATGTGTATGGTGGTGCAGGTTAAAGGTGCTTGGCCGGCCTGATTACCTGGTGGGGGGGGCGAGGCAGTGCTGGGTGATGCCATGGCAGGAGCGGGGCGGCAGGCTGGGACACGCACAGGCACGATTCCTTCGATGGACGTTTTCACAGCTTAAGGGGAGAGAGTCCGCTGTGAAAATATGAAAATAATTTTTTTAAATACGAAATTGAGTTATATGGTCTATGGCGACACCTATCCTTTGGCTTTCGAACGGTGGAATTTTTTTCAGTCGGACATAAATTTAAATGCCCATAGCGAGGGGCATTTAAACTTTTAAAACTTGTAAAGAAAAAAAAAAAAAATGTTTTTGATAATTTTCCAATATATCAAAACTAAGCCTTAAAAAACAACAACAACAGCAATCTTCAGGGTGAAGTTTGTTACCCAGGTAACAATTCTGGAACACAATTTTGGATATGAAAAGTGCAACCTGTTCACAAAAAAATTTGGAACAAATGTATACATCCAAAAAGGACTAGAAAAGAGAGAAAAGAGAAGAATTACACCGAAGAAGACAATAAACAAGAAGAGGAAGACAGACAAAGGAATTCCAACCGAAAGCTATGCACCTGGTGAACTTTGATCGAACCTTGCAACAATGAGGGGCGTGGCGCGCCCTGACACCCTCGCCTTTGAGCGATTAATTAATACCTTTATAAGGGGGGACAAGGTGCAGATCCTTGTATGCATGCATTGATATGTGATTACTGATCCCATAAAATTCATATGAAAGTAGCATTGACAGTATAGTACCTTCACTGCAGCGCAGAAACTTTAGCAAAACTTCAAACGCGTTTTTCTCAAAACTAGTATAAAATGAACATAAAATTATTCTCTGCTTTTATTTTTGGCACGATTTTCACAAAAGTTTAGGACACACAAAATTAAATATCGTAGAAAAATCTTTTCAGTTTTTTTTTTTTTTTAAAGGCTTAGTTTTGATATTTATCCTAAATTTTTTTTTTTTTTTTTTTTTTTTTTTACAATTTTTTAGTTTTTTTGAAAACAATTTTCAAAAAAACAACAGGCCAAATTGTTAGAATAACAATGAATTATCAGATGCGCATGTCACAAGGAAATCTGTCAAAAAATGGCTGAGAAGAAGCAATTCAAAATTTCATCAAAAATTGAAAAAATAATTTTCCTTAAATTTTTCAAATTTCTCCTTTCATCTGATCAGCTTGATATTTTCATGTGATAACAAGGGTACTAATATACACAACATATAAATTATTCATGACAGTAGATTAAATTTTTAATTCACGGCGGACTCTCCCCTTCAGTGAAAGTGAGGTGAAATCAGAGAGTAGTAACTAGCTTTGTAACTTAGAGTAGCTTTGTGGATAGATCTATTATGTTACAAGAAGAGAGGCGGTGATCACGGAAGTTACATGAGTAGTATGAACACAGCAGGCCAAGAAAGGGATAGTCAGGACAGAGGCGTGGGTCCGACTTGCTGGTTTTAGGCGTCACATGAATGCAATTTTACATAATAAAAAATAAATACCAAATACAGAAAGACAAAAGCAAGATTGGTTCCTATTCAATCAATCTTGCTTTTATCTTTCTGTATTTGGTAATTATTTCTTATGTAAAATTGCATTAATGTGAACGACTAAAAACAGCAAGTCCGCCTGGCACCTTTTTTATTCTTATTCTGTATTGATGTATTTCTGTTCTTTCTATCCTTGTCACCCCCCCCCCCCCCCCTCTGTAATGTCCTCCCCCTTTCTGAATAAGCTTGTAACTTGTATCTTGTGGGAAGCGGGTGGCGCGGGACAGGTGCGTGCGTGTGTGTGTGTATGTGTGTGTGTGGCAGCTGGGGTGAATACAGGGCGATGATAGGGACGCGCAAACTTGTACATTGTCACTAACACCATAATGCCCACTACCGAAATAATACCACAATGCCCACTACCGAAATAATACCATAATGCCCACTACCGAAATAACACCATAATGCCCACTACCGAAATAACACCATAATGCCCACTACCGAAATAACACCATAATGCCCACTACCGAAATAACACCATAATGCCCACTACCGAAATAACACCATAATGCCCACTACCGAAATAATACCATAATGCCCACTACCGAAATAACACCATAATGCCCACTACCGAAATAATACCATAATGCCCACTACCGAAATAATACCATAATACCCACTACCGAAATAATACCATAATGCCCACTACCGAAATAATACCATAATGCCCACTGCCGAATATCACTTAACCCCTTCACGCCCAGATCTTTCCTTTGCTATATAAAAAATCGTCTGTTGTCGAGCCATAAAATTACGAAAAGTCACTTAATATACCAAATTAGTTAGTGGACAAGGATACTAAACAGATCATAGCTATAAAACATTGCTTATAGTCACTAAAAATCATCTAATGGTACCTAAATTACAATGGAAATTACGTCATGGGTCTCAAGGGGTTAACTACAAGATAATGGTTGTACATCAGGCATAGAAGTAGCGGCAGTACAAACACTGATGCCTGTGTGTTAGTGGGTCAGTCACATATCACTTCACTACAAGATAACGACCGTGCATCAGGGATAGAAGTAGCGGCAGTACAAACACTGATGTTTGTGCGTTAGTGGGTCAGGTGGCAGCATAGATTAAGGCAGGTACGTAGAGAGTGGTCCACAGGTCAAGTCTGGTTATTCTGGGTCACCTGAGGGGCGGCCCGGGGAACTTAATTAATACACGGGGACAGCTTTTTATCTTCTTGTTTTGACATCATTAATCCCTTCACGCCCAGATCTTTCCTTGGCTATATAAAAAATGTATGTTGTCGAGCCATAAAATTACGAAAAGTCACTTAATATACCAAATTAGTTAGTGGACAAGGATACTAAACAGGTCATAGCTATAAGATATTGCTTATAGTCACTAAAAATCGTCTAATGGTACCCAAATTACAATGGAAATTACGTTATGGGTCTCAAGGGGTTAAGGACTGACCAAGAGGGAAAAATAGAAGGGGACATTTTATCCCCCTTTTTTTATATATCAATAAGGACTGGCCAAGGGGAAAAAAGAGGTAACAAAAAGCCCGCTAACTGCAAGTCCCTATAAATTGTACGCACTGAGGGTAAAACTATAAGTGATTGAGACCCATAATTCTCTACATACCGACCGTTTTTACACGTCTTGATCCTTATAAGCAACGATAAAGGTTCGCCTCGGACTAACGGGGTGCAGTCAGTTCGTACACAAGTTGTTTCGTACACCAGTAGATTCGTACACCAAAAAATTGTTTCGTAGTCTATATGAAACCATAATCGTTTCGTACACCAAAAAGTTGTTTCGTAGTCTATATGAAACCATCCATAGTCGTTTCGTACACTCAGCTCGGAGTTGAACTTGACTACTACAGTTACGAAACGACGCCAGGTATGTAGGAAAAAACTTAAAATCAGTGTACGTAACAACTAACGAAACCTGGGTACGAAACAACTTGTGTACGAAACTCCCTGTAACCGGACCAACAGAGTGTCGGGTATATATTCGTCCTTTTAGTATAGAGGTTTTGGATCTCAGCCGCAGTAAAATGTACTCAATCAGAAAAAGAAAAATATAACTGATGTTATGAATTTACTAAAAAAAAAAAAAAAAAATACTTAGGGGTTCAGGAAGGCTCGAAATGGTGACATCTATGATCTATATCAACAGGAGAGATAATGGGTGTTAAGCCCTTGAGGCCCAGAACGTAATTTTCATTGTAATTTGGGTACCATTAGACGATTTTTTGTGAATACGTATAAGCAATATTTTATAGCCATGACCTGTTTAGTATCTTTGACCACTAACTAATTTGGTATATTCAGTTACTTTTCTTTATTTTATGGTTCGACAACATACGATTTAATATTGCTAAGGAAAGATTGGGCGTGAAGGGGTTAATAGGGTATTTCACATAATAGTACTGTTAATACTGTAGTTAGGTTGTATAAGTGTGGCTGTTAGCTTCTCACACCTGCCATTATGCAGTGAAGGGCATCTCTATTACTTCACCATTACTCAACACTTAAGGTGAACCCATTTATTAAACTAAATACTTTCACTATCATCTATGAATATTGTCATTTCCTGGATTTTCTTTAGAGTTCATAATTCACATTAACCTTCACTAAAGTTTATATATGTGTGGGTTGTCACTAGGAGGTTCCCGTGGTGTAACGGAAAGCACAGCCGCCCGGCATGCGGAAGGTCCCGGCTTCAAATCCCGAGCAGTGCAACCTTTATTGGTGAGACCCCCTACTCTAGCGGAGGCGGTAGCGGAGTGGTTAGCGTCTCCGACTGGCGTTCTCGGTGACCCGAGTTCGATCCCCGAAGAAAACTAAAAAACCTTTCTGCACCGTCGAGTGGCCTAAGAACACCCACATGCCCTGCCCATCAACTCTACCTTCGATTGCGAGTGCATCGGAGGACACAGGGGGGCGGCATGAGCCTCTAATCACAGGCGTCACTATAAAAATCCTGCCTGCGCCACCACGGGCGAGGACCAATCATCACACCCCTCAAGTGAACCTCCAGAGACTACCATCCGAGCCCTGGGTCATCACTGCCTACAGGCGCTATAGGCACAAATGTAAAAAAAAAAAAAAAAAAAAAATATATATATTTTAACGTGACGCAGTGAGTAGGATCGTGGATGAAAGAGATTCCCCCGGTCAGGCCTGCGGGAGGCAGCCTTAGGGGGGAGATGTGTGGGTTGTCACTAGGAGGTTCCCGTGGTGTAACGGGAAGCACAGCCGCCCGACATGCGGAAGGTCCCGGGTTCGAATCCCGAGCGGTGCAACCTTTATTGGTGAGACCCCCTACTCTAACAATATATAAGCTTGACACAATGTATTTAATGAGGCTGGTAATGGTGTCCTTCACTATAGATCATCGATAGTTTCCTGTGTGTCAGTATTAGTTCCCAGTCCTTCGCTATCCCAACTGAAGAACAAAACACCGCGATGCATTGTGGGCTATGTAATGTGAGGGCACGTTATTCTCTCTCTCTCTCTCTCTCTCTCTCTCTCTCTCTCTCTCTCTCTCTCTCTCTCTCTCTCTCTCTCTCTCTCTCTCTCTCTCTCTCTCTCTCTCTCTCTCTCTCTCTCTCTTTCTCTCTCTCTCATGTGTACATTATTCACAATAAACGTTTTGATCTGATAATGACTCTCTCTCTCTCTCCTCTCTCTCTCTCTCTCTCTCTCTCTCTCTCTCTCTCTCTCTCTCTCTCTCTCTCTCTCTCTCTCTCTCTCTCTCTCTCTCTCTCTCTCTCTCTCTCTCTCTCTCTCTCTCTCTCTCTCTCTCTCTCTCTCTCTGCCAAACGTCATGCCAAGGTCACTCGTTTGCAATGTTATGACCGTTTGTTTTCATTCGGTAGTATCGTTACTTTGCCCCACCGTCGCCGTCTCCCTCTGCCGTGCCGTGCCGTGCCCCTGGCGGCATATTCCCGTTTTCTGGAACAGTATGTCGCGTTTACTCTTGAACACGTCAGGCTAGGTTACGTTAGGTTACAGTTAGGTTAGGTTAGGTTTTCAGGAGAAGTAATGGTAACTGCATGGAAATCACAATGAGGGTATTTTCGAGAGCGTGCTGTGGCGTTTGGAGGCGTGGTGTGGCGTTTGGAGGCGTGGTGTGGCGTTTGGAGGCGTGGTGTGGCGTGCGTACATCGCCTTGATTACCTACAGCAACACCACCACCACCACGGCTCCTGTTGCACCTTCGTGGCTGCGGCGGGATAGCAGTGGTGGTCAGTCTGCGGCGAGGAGTCACCATGGGCGGTAGGTGCTCTGATTCTGTCTGTCTGGGGGAAGGTACACACACACACACACACACACACACACACACACACACACACACACACACGCACACGCACACGCACACACGCACACACACACACCACACACACACACACACACACCCACACACACACACACACACACACTACTTCCATTCACCAACTTTTTAGATTATGCGTCGTTCTAATTTTTGTGTATTTTGAACTTAGTTAATGCTGCGAACATTTGAATAAACCGATTGTAATTATTTTTATTAGTAGAAGTATTACGCAGACACACACACACACACACACACACACACACACACACACACACACACACACACACACACACACACACACACACACACACACACACACGTGAGGTTTTTATCTCATATCACTAGTATTTTTTTTATCAGAGTTTTTATCAAATCGTGTCGGTTTACTTTTGGTGAGAGAGAGAGAGAGAGAGAGAGAGAGAGAGAGAGAGAGAGAGAGAGAGAGAGAGAGAGAGAGAGGAGAGAGAGAGAGAGAGAGAGAATGCATGTACGAAATGTATGTATGTCTAGGTATGTATGTACGAAATGTATGTATGTCTAGGTATGTACAAGTGAGTGTGGGCCCTTCTGACCCATGTATTGATGTTTGTAGTAGTAGTATACGTATATTAGACAACATGTGATTGCAAACTCAAATCGTGTTGTTGCTGTCGTTGGTCACTGGTCAAAATGCCTCGGGGTAGACCACGTTCCGTGTGATTCCAACCCTTTGCGTTCCGTGTGATTCCAACCCTTTGTGTTCCATGTGATTCCAACCCTTTGTGTTCCGTGTGATTCCAACCCTTTGTGTTCCATGTGATTCCAACCCTTTGCGTTCCGTGTGATTCCAACCCTTTGTGTTCCATGTGATTCCAACCCTTTGCGTTCCGTGTGATTCCAACCCTTTGTGTTCCGTGTGATTCCAACCCTTTGTGTTCCGTGTGATTCCAACCCTTTGCGTTCCGTGTGATTCCAACCCTTTGTGTTCCGTGTGATTCCAACCCTTTGTGTTCCGTGTGATTCCAACCCTTTGTGTTCCGTGTGATTCCAACCCTTTGTGTTCCGTGTGATTCCAACCCTTTGTGTTCCGTGTGATTCCAACACAATCACACACGCACACAAACGTTAGTCTACTAAGTTTGTGGAATGCGGCAAGACGTTATCGCAGAGTTTTTCCTGTAATCTAATACTCCTGAAGTGTTTTTAGCCCAAAACCCCCCTTCAAAATTATGCAATCGACATGGGACCAAGCCGCTTACCACCTACGATTTATTTGCGATTTTTTGAGCCTACTCTCATCAAAATTGAATTTACAGTTTCGGCTACCCAAAATAGACACACACACACACACACACACACACACACACACACACACACACACACACACACACACGGTTACTCCTATAGTATATTAGATGTACGAAATGTATATATGTCTAGGTATGTATGTACGAAATGTATGTATGTCTACCATAGATTACACTAAAGTCACCAGGACAAGTTTTGTTTTAATTTACAGACGTGTGGTGGCGTTAATACTTACATTTCTACATGCATGATTTCAGGAAAGTTAGAAGGGGCTATCTGGAGAGTCTGTGTCATTTTGTGTCTTCATCTGTGTCATAATATGGCTATAAATGAACAAATTACAAATATAAAACTGACTGGCGACGTTGTTAACGGGCTACACTAAGGTCGCCAGCTAGTGTTTATGTTCTGAGTGTTATCCCGCTGTCTGTCGTCGCCCGGAAATAAAAACAGTAGCGAGATTTGAAACCGTATATATTTCCAGATACAAAGCATAAAACAACACTGAAACAGGGTAGATTATACAGTCATGATATAAACTACTGTGTATCATCTTCAGTGGCACATACAAATCAGTAGTGATGCTATAATTCGCAATATATGGCGGCTGGCGACATCAGTGCAGCTGGCGACTATACTGTTATCTACGGTAGATATGTATGTACGAAATGTATGTTCTAGGTATGTATGTACGAAATGTATGTTCTAGGTATGTATGTACGAAATGTTTGTTCTAGGTATGTATGTTCTAGGTATGTATGTACGAAATGTTTGTTCTAGGTATGTATGTACGAAATGTTTGTTCTAGGTATGTATGTACGAAATGTTTGTTCTAGGTATGTATGTTCTAGGTAATGTATGTTCTAGGTATGTATGTACGAAATGTTTGTTCTAGGTATGTATGTACGAAATGTTTGTTCTAGGTATGTATGTCGAATGTATGTTCTAGGTATGTATGTTCTAGGTATGTATGTACGAAATGTTTGTTCTAGGTATGTATGTTCTAGGTATGTATGTTCTAGGTATGTATGTACGAAATGTTTGTTCTAGGTATGTATGTTCTAGGTATGTATGTACGAAATGTTTGTTCTAGGTATGTATGTTCTAGGTATGTATGTACGAAATGTTTGTTCTAGGTATGTATGTTCTAGGTATGTATGTTCTAGGTATGTATGTTCTAGGTAGTATGTACAATGTTGTTCTAGGTATGTATGTCTAAATATGTTTGTTTTAGGTATGTATGTTCTAGGTATGTATGTACGAAATGTTTGTTCTAGGTATGTATGTTCTAGGTATGTATGTAGAATGTTGTTCTAGGTATGTATTGTTCTAGGTATGTATGTACGAGGTATGTATGTTCTAGGTATGTATGTTTAGGTATGTATGTTCTAGGTATGTATGTTTCTAGGTATGTATGTTCTAGGTATGTATGTTCTAGGTATGTATGTTCTAGGTATGTATGTTCTAGGTATGTATGTTCTAGGTATGTATGTTCTAGGTATGTATGTACGAAATGTTTGTTCTAGGTATGTATGTTCTAGGTATGTATGTACGAAATGTATGTTCTAGGTATGTATGTTCTAGGTATGTATGTTCTAGGTATGTATGTACGAAATGTTTGTTCTAGTATGTATGTTTAGGTATGTAGTACGAAATGTTTGTTTAGTATGTATGTTCTAGTATGATGTACGAATGTATGTTCTAGGTATGTATGTACGAAATGTTGTTCTAGGTATGTATGTACGAAATGTATGTTCTAGGTATGTATGTACGAAATGTATGTTCTAGGTATGTATGTTCTAGGTATGTATGTACGAAATGTTTGTTCTAGGTATGTATGTTCTAGGTATGTATGTACGAAATGTATGTTCTAGGTATGTATGTACGAAATGTTTGTTCTAGGTATGTATGTTCTAGGTATGTATGTACGAAATGTTTGTTCTAGTTATGTATGTTGAGGTGGAACAGATAGTGGTGGTAGTGGTGGATTAAGACCTAAAAGATTCTCACTGCACCAAATCCTCTTCTAAAAGGTGGTCATTTGGCGTGTGTATAGGATCTCAAAGGATGCATTACAGAAGGGAGGGAGGGAGGGAGGGGCTGTGTGTGAAGGCTAGTGCTGAATGGAGAGTTGCAATGCCCTTCTGTCTCCTATTTCTCTTCCTCATCGCTTCCTACTTTATCTCGTACTATATACTCTTCCTGTTCCTCCTGTTGTGATGTGTGTGTGTGTGTGTATGTGTGTGTGTGTGTGTGTATGTGTGTGTGTGTGTGTGTATGTGTGTGTGTGTGTGTGTGTGTGTTGGGTGATGGGTGGCATTAGGTGGGGAAAAAACGCTGTTATAAAGGTATAGAAAGGAAAAAGGTGTGAATATGCTCGGTTTGGGCTAATTTAGGTATCTGTCTGCAGGTGTGTGTGTGTGTGTGTGTGTGTGTGTGTGTGTGTGTGTGTGTGTGTGTGTGTGTGTGTGTGTGTGTGTGTGTGTGTGTGTGTGTTTGTTCACTCCACGCTCTTGCCCACTCGAACTGGACTCGCGATCGCCAGTTTCACCCTCCCGGTAAAGATCTTGAAGCACGTAGTGACCGATCTTTGGGTAATGCTGGGACATCACACACCACACACCCCCAGCCCTTTGCTCAAGGGGGACAGTATCTGCCCACATTTATTCGGGAAAAATCCCTGAGAGCTAGCTGGGATCGAACGCGCGACCATGGAATGACTAGACACTCGGTCTAAGCCACTTGACCACGCAGGCGGTGTGTGTGTGTGTGTGTGTGTGTGTGTCATTGATGCACATATGTGGCGAGAGTATTGAATAAGGGACGTGCACACACACACACACACACACACACACACAGTTGTAATTACTAACACGTCTAAACCACACGTATCGCTGCGCGCACACGCACACCGTTCACCGTCCTCTGATACACACACATCCTATTGGACATGCACGGCTGTAAGTAGACATTGTAATGATAGACGGGAAGACAAACAAAGTATGTGCAGTGTGTGTGTGTGTGTATGTCTGGGTGTCTGTGGTGTGTGTGTGTGTGTGTGTATGTGTGTGTGTGTGCGTGTGTGTGTGTGTGTGTGTGCGTGTGTGTGTGTGTGTGTGTGTGTGAACGAATGAAGACGACACAGAAAAGATAACGACGAAAAAAAGAGAGGTGAAAAAGTTTTTGAGGTTTGAAAGGAAGTGAGGCGAGCAGAACAAAATGTGTGTTAGGTAATGAGATGTGTGAAGATGACGTAATGCAACACTTGGGTGACTAATGACTAATGACTGGATCTAAGTGTTCAAAGGACTACACAGCGTGATGGTATATTCAGTCACTTTTCGTAATTTTATGGCTAACAACAGACAATTTCATATAGCAAAGGAAAGATCTGGGTGTGAAAGGGTTAATGGCGAAATACTTGTTTTAATGCTAGGGTCTCTGTATAGATAGATTTATAAAGGTACTCTACGTGATGCCAGTGATCGTAATATCGTACAACTTTGGCCAAAAGGATCGTATGTGGGCCTAAATTATCGTATTGAATAAAAAAAAAATTTTAAAATCGCTGTACGAACATGTCAGTTCAGTTCATTGATGGGGAAATACTTGTTTTAACCCCTTGAGACCCAGAACGTCATTTCCATTGTAATTTGGGTACCATTAGACGATTTTTAGTGACTATAAGCAATATTTTATAGATATAACCTGTTTAGTATTTTTGTCCACTAGTTAATTTGGTATATTCAGTCACTTTTCGTAATTTTATGGCTAACAACAGACACTTTCATATAGCCAAGGAAAGATCTGGGTGTGAAAGGGTTAATGGTGAAATACTTGTTTTAATGCTGTCAAGTTACAAATGTTGGTATACTGTGTTAGATGTAATCATTCATTTTACTATAGGGTAATATAGCTCTACTGTAAAGGGCGTTAATGAACTAACCAGACAAAACTATCGTATATCGTTTGGACGTTATCATTTATTTTTACCAAGCACCAATTTATCATATTCATATCATAATTATCGTATACTCGTACCATAATTATCGTATACTCGTACCATAATTATCGTATACTCGTACCATAATTATCGTATACTCATACCATAATTATCGTATACTCGTACCATAATTATCGTATACTCGTACATAATTATCGATACTCGTACCATATTATCGTATACTCGTACCATAATATCGTATACTCGTACCTAATTATCGTTACTCGTACCATAATTATCGTATACTCGTACCATAATTATCGTATACTCGTACCATAATTATCGTATACTCGTACCATAATTATCGTATACTCGTACCATAATTATCGTATACTCGTACCATAATTATCGTATACTCGTACCATAATTATCGTATACTCGTACCATAATTATCGTATACCTGGTCGCGCCGGTTACAAAGGGCTCAGGTTTAGGAGTTAGCAGGGAGATGATAAGAGTCGTGACAAGGACCAGGAGTTTAACCCCTTCACGCCCAGATCTTTCCTTGGCTATAAAAATCGTCTGTTGTTAGCTATAAAATTACAAAAAGTAACTGAATATACCAAATTAACCAGTGGACAAGGATACTAAACAGGTCATAGGTATCTATAAAATATTGCTTATACTATTCACTAAAAATCGTCTAATGGTAGTTAAATTACAATGGAAATTACGTTCTGGGCCTCAAGGGGTTAAGGTGGAGGAGCAAGTACCAATAGAGACGCAATGATAGTGGCTCGCTATGTCTCCCTTTCGTGAATATAAGTTTTTCTCCTTGATATTATATAATCGCCCAGGTGTTAAGAGGGAACGCGGTAATTAGCAGGTGTGACGGGGTGGTGACGACACTTTTTTTATGGAGGTATTTATTTGCTTTGTTGATAGTGGTGGTGGTGGTGGTGGTGATCATTGTGACGTAATTGCTTTTAATTAATGCAGGTTAGTGAGGCAGAATTAGGTTAGGTAGATTCTGGAGGCCTTTATAGCTCCATGGGGACGTGTGTGTGTGTGTGTGTGTGTGTGACTGTGTGTGTGTGTGTGTGTGTGTGACTATGTGTGTGTGTGTGTTGGTTCGGTTCTTACAAAAGGGGTAGTTTTTTGTGTGTTTATAGAGACATGATCGATCGTATACTTTCCCCCCGTATTGCGATTGTTACCTACCTTACCTTACCTTACCTTACCTTACCTTACCTTAGGGGAATACCTACGTTATTGGTGAATGGCTTTGACCTCAGGTGGGGGGGGGGGGGAAGAGGGAGAGGAGAGGGAAAAAGAGGGGGGGAAAGGGGAAGGAGAGGGGGAGAGGAGGGAAAAAGAGGGGGGAGGGGATGTGAGAAAATAATAAGAAAATAAGTGGTTTTGATGCATATATACGGATTGTTTATTTCTCTCTCTCTCTCTCTCTCTCTCTCTCTCTCTCTCTCTCTCTCTCTCTCTCTCTCTCTCTCTCTCTCTCTCTCTCTCTCTCTCTCTCTCTCTCTCTCTCTCTCTCTCTCTCTCTCTCTCTCTCTCTCTCTCTCTTTCATACTTTACGGTTAATTCGTCACCTTCAAGAGTGGAATTTACTTCTTTTTTTCCCTGTTTGTTCTTGTTGTTGATTGTGTGAGGCAAGAATGAAGCAATAGGAGTAACCTTTTCACGGGAGAGTTTTATGGGGTGGAAAGAAACCAGTATCTAGGAATTAAAAACATATATAGAGTTAGGTTTTGTTTGTCACGTATATAATTATATATGTGTGTGTGTGTGTGCTGTGTGTGTGTGTGTGTGTGTGTGTGTGTGTGTGTGTGTGTGTGTGTGTGTGTGTGTGTGTGTGTGTGAAGGAGATCGTGTTATTAAAGTAATCGTCCAGACCATTTCATCATTCCTGATTTAATGCAATAAAATTGTAGCCATTAGCGAGTATATCAACAATATGTTGTCACTTGTTGCATCCAGTCAGCCGTTTTTAAATAAACCGTAATCAAAATCTGCAAATTTCTCGAGCTCTCAAAATGCTCCTCAAGGCTTGCAGACGATGCGCCACGGCTCGGTGACGTAACAGCAGGAAGCCTCCTCTCCCCGCGCTGACCCAGAAGCACGTAAACACAAGAGATAAATATATAGTACTTGAAGATTTTTGGGTGTTTCTGAAAGATTTTTTTGCGATATGCCACATGCATGCATCCTTTATGGGTGCAGCAAGACAGCTGTGCTTTCTAGAGAAGTTTGCACACGTTTCCGACTGATACGACGACGTTAAATCTGTGGAAGAGATTTGTGCGGCGGACACATCACCCCCCACCCACCCACACATTCCGTAGCCACACACCATAGCGTAGCGTAGCCCATCACAATCTGAGGTTCGCTTTCCTCATTTACGCGAGTAGCATCATTTATTTCTGTCTCAGATTGAGCATCGTACTCTGGATCTGTCACAGCGACAGATTCACTGTCTGACATCGAAGTACAATCGCTCATCATCACATTTGCCGACAGGTGTCACAGGCAGACGACTGCTGTTTGCATTCTCCGCTCCTGGTTTGACGTCATCGATAATATTCGTAGCCCTGTTGGAGGGAAGAAATTTGTTTTCGCGCGCTTTTTACAAAAGTCGTGTTTTTACGGAAATAAGGCCTGGAAATCAATTATTTTTGGTGGATTAGGTGTTTTGAATGTATATTCAACATAATAAGGCAAAAAAAAAATGGGTCTGGACGATTACTTTAAAGATATTCAATATAAATCAGGATTTTTTTGCAAATTATAATTCAATACATTTGAAAGTATAAAAAATATTCAAGTGACTATTGTACATGTAGATACATTTAAAAGCCGGTTTTATAAAACAGCCAACAGTCTCTCGCATGACTCGATTGTTGTGTATATTTTTCAAGACACACTCAAAACTCGTTTCTCACTCTTCAAGACTTCACCTTGTAATTATAGACGAAATGCTGTGGACACGTAGTTCGGAAGAATTTCTCATAGAATGCATACGAGGCCACCCTTGTCCCTGGGACCACAGAGATGACTTGTACACCAAGAAAGTCTTGAAGCGAGCCGCCTATATTGCTGTGAGGAATCTTCATGGAATCCATGCACGTTTTTTAACTTGTTTGGCTTGTCTACGATTGATAATACACATAATTAAGTGTATACCAGCAATAGCTTGCCCTGGCGTCGGAGCCATGTTTGTTTACAGTCGAAGGAACAGCTGACGTCACGATGGCGCCACGTCACGAGGCGCCGCGGCGTCGGCGATAGTTATTAGAAGGCCAGGCACGAGGAGCGAGTGTTGTTTAGTGGCGGTGAGATGAAGGTTGTGTGAAGGGGAATTCCTAGTCAGCTGGAGGTCTGATTAGGAGGTGCAAGATTTAGTTTTGCCTGTCATGCAAGTTGTCATGATTACATGTCTCTGATTACCCTGTTATCCGTCACCTCACAGCTCCCTTGGTGGTGGTGGTGGACACGCCCCCCCGAACAGCCCCCTTGGTGGTGGTGACGGACACGACCCCCCAACCCCCCCCCCTCAACCTCCACCTTCATCCCATCTTTCCGATCACGTGAACATGGCTTTATCAGGTGGGGTTGTGTCATTCACCCATGGTCTTGTCTTGTCCACGCGTGCTGGCTCGCGATCGCCAGTTTCACCCTCCCGGTGCGAGGTTGGAGCTCATTATTACCGATCTTTGGGTAATGCTGGGACCTCACACACCACACACCCCCATCCGCTTGCTCAAGGGGGATCGTAACCGCCCGAAATTGTCGATGGAAAAATCCCTGGGAACGATCTGGGGACATATATTGATGAACCAGGGTGAAGACAATGAAGAGACGAGACCAGTAGCATCATCAGGGATGTCAATTTTCCGCGGATTCGCGGATTTCCGAGTATTTTATTGCCAGCTGGGTCATTTCTGTGAATCGTGTAGATTCGGGTTAAAAATTTAGGGGGGGGGGAGGGGTGTACATAGTTGCCTAGCCCACAGCCGAACCTGTCCCTGGCCACTGATCCAGCACAGACCATGAAACATTTTTTGGCTGCCTAGCGGGAAGTTAGTACTAGGCTGCCGATATCTCCTGACTCAACTGCTACAAGTTTGCTCAGGAGGCAGTATGTTGGGGGTGGATTACAGCAGCCCACAGCCAGTATGTTGGGGGTGGATTACAGCAATATTCAATAATTCGAAGTTGGTCATCAAATCATATTTGAGGTGTATTTGATAGCGCCTAAATAATTGATAAAGTTGACTAATATAAATGACAAATATTTTGTTGTTGTGTTATTACTTTTCCAACGGAAACAGTGTTAATATTTCATTGTTCATGTCAAAATGGTTAATAATTCATATACATTTCAATTTAAGTTGCATGATATACCGTATATATATATATATATATATATATATATATATATATATATATATATATATATATATATATATATATACACAAATTGTGGACACAAAAGCAGACAAAATTGAGACCAGAAATGATTATAGATATAACCAAGGACCTCTCAGAAGCTTTCTCACAGCATGAAATTTACAAAAAATCCCGAACCAGAAATGATTATAGATATAACCAAGGACCTCTCAGAAGCTCTCTCAGAGCATGAAATTTACAAAACATCCCGAACCCCCAGCTTGGAAAGTTCGCTGCCCCCCTCTCGCTGCTCCCCTCGCTGCGCTCGGATGAATTGGTCGCCCTATTATTTTATTCAAGAGTTTTTTTCCTTTTCTTGTTGACATCCCTGCATCATGCACATCAACTGTGTCTTCCCACCACCACCACCACCACCACACTCTGATGCAGCCCCTATAGGTAGTCGGCTGCAGGGAGAGGTGGTGGAAAGTGTCTCCTGCGTAGCACGGTGCCATCACGCATGCAGGGTGGCAGGCCGGGCTGGTATGCAGGACGCTGCCTGCATACACACTTACCCCACCGTGCGTGCGTGTGGCGTCGCAGCCTGACCCTTGCCCTTGTATGGCTGGTCGTGCAGCCAGGTGTGAGACCAGGGCTTTCCCGCCACTCTAGGAAAGAAACGACGCAGGAATTAATGGCGCAGAAATTAATGACAGGAAATAATGGCACAGGAATTAATGGTATTGTAGAAAATAGCACATGAGAAAATGAAACGAAATAATGGCACTGGAAATAATGGCAGAGGAAATAATGGTACAGGAAATAATGGCACAGGAAATAATGGTACAGGAAAAAATGACAGGAATTAATGGCACAAGAATTAATGGCACATTGAAAATTGAAAGGAAAAAATGACAGGAAATAATGGGACAGGAATGGACCCGTTTACTCTACTTGAGGTAAGGATTGATTTGACATCTTCAAGCCTCATATAGTTGGGCAGTGATGTTGATTTTTCTATGTGAACAGTATTTTTGATGATACAGCCAATTTAAGTACAGGAAAATGTATACGCTCTAAAACGACTGGCGCCATGTTGTGACGTCACTAGCTTAGACAACAGAGCAAAACAGCTGTGAAGCGGCCGCTACTATTATGTACTACCTACTAATACACCAACTTGCATTACCCCTACTACCGCAAGATGACCAGTAATCCTCCTTCAAGTGATGTAGTAGGTATTCACTGTGTTTGTGAATATGTAAGTTGTAGTTTATAAGGAAAAAGTGGATAGACAGAGCGAAGTGGCCCGTGACACCAGACAAGTGATGACTTCTGGGATCGGCATTCCTTATAGGGAGCTTAAATGAACCTGCAATGACATGTAAAGCTAGACAGATAGACGAACTCATAGAGGAACAGGTAGAAATGTATGGCTTTCTTTCCCCACATAAGCAAAACACACCCTTCGTCACTCTACTCACCACTACAACCTTTACTAACCATACATTTCTACCTGTTCCTCTATGAGTTCGTCTATCTGTCTAGCTGTACATGTCATTGCAGGTTCATTTAAGCTCCCTATAAGGAATGCCGATCCCAGAAGTCATCACTTGTCAGGTGTCACGGGCCACTTCGCTCTGTCTATCCACTTTTTCCTTATAAACTACAACTTACATATTCACAAACACAGTGAATACCTACTACATCACTTGAAGGAGGATTACTGGTCATCTTGCGGTAGTAGGGGTAATGCAAGTTAGTAAGGTTAGTTAGGTTAGTAAAATAAAACTATAATTTGCGGTTTGCTGAGCCAAAACAAGCCGATCAGCTGATCAGGCGAGATCTGAGTCTGCAGTTACTACGTCACAACCAATCACAGCGCGTTCCGCCGTGTTGTGATATTTTGGCCCCAAAAAGGCCATATATTTCATTTATGGTGCATTTCTCAGCAAAAAGAATATGAGTACAGTGATATGTAGCCTATATTGCACCCAAAGTTTTATAATACTCCGTGTTTTAGGTGTGAGTAAACGGGTCCATTATTGGCACAAGAAGAAATGACATTATTTCCTGTGCCATTAATTCCTGTGCCATTATTTCCTGAAATAATGGCACAGGAATGAATGGGACAGGAATTATTGGCACAGGAAATAATGGCGCAGGAAATAATGGCGCAGGAAATAATGGCACAGGAATTATTGGCACAGGAAGAAATGGCACAGGAAATAATGGCACAGGAAATAATGGGACAGGAATTATTGGCACAGGAAGAATGGCACAGGAAATGGCACAGGAAATAATGGCACAGGAAATAATGGCGCAGGAATTAATGTCACAGGAAATAGTGGCACAGGAATTAATGGCACAGGAAGAAATGGCACGAAATAATGGCACAATAATTAATGGTACAGGAAATAATGGCACAGGAATTAATGGCACAGGAAATAATGGCACGGAATAATGGCACAATAATTAATGGTACAGGAAATAATGGCACAGGAATTAATGGCACAGGAAATAATGGCACGGAATAATGGCACAATAATTAATGGTACAGGAAATAATGGCACAGGAAATAATGGCACAATAATTAATGGCACAATAATTAATGGCACAGGAAATAATGGCACAGGAAATAATGGCACAGGAAATAATGGCGCAGGAAATAATGGCGCAGGAAATAATGGCACAGGAAATAATGGCACAGGAATAATGGCACAGGAAATAATGGCGCAGGAAATAATGGCACAGGAATAATGGCACAGGAAATAATGGCACAGGAAATAATGGCACAGGAAATAATGGCACAGGAAATAATGGACAGGAAATAATGGCACAGGGAATAATGGCACAGGAATAATGGCACAGGAAATAATGGCACAGGGAATAATGGCACAGGAAATAATGGCACAGGAAATAATGGCACAGGAAATAATGGCACAGGGAATAATGGCACAGGAAATAATGGCACAGGAAATAATGGCACAGGAAATAATGGCACAGGGAAATAATGGCACAGGAAATAATGGCACAGGAAATAATGGCACAGGGAATAATGGCACAGGGAATAATGGCACAGGGAATAATGGCACAGGGAATAATGGCACAGGGAATAATGGCACAGGAAATAATGGCACAGGAATAATGGCACAGGAAATAATGGCACAGGGAATAATGGCACAGGAAATAATGGCACAGGGAATAATGGCACAGGAAATAATGGCACAGGGAATAATGGCACAGGAAATAATGGCACAGGAAATAATGGCACAGGGAATAATGGCACAGGGAATAATGGCACAGGGAATAATGGCACAGGAATAATGGCACAGGAAATAATGGCACAGGGAATAATGGCACAGGAAATAATGGCACAGGAAATAATGGCACAGGAAATAATGGCACAGGAAATAATGGCACAGGAAATAATGGCACAGGGAATAATGGCACAATAATTAATGGCACAGGAAATAATGGCACAATAATTAATGGCACAGGGAATAATGGCACATAATAATGGCACAGGAAAAATGGCACGTATGGCGATAATGGCACAGGAATAATGCACATGGAATATGGCAAGTAATAAGTGCCAAATAATGCCTGTATAATGGCACTTAAGCCGGAATAAGGCACAGAATATGCAAGGTAATTTGCCATGGAATAATGCCAATTAGCCATTAGACTATATTAATGACAAGCAGTATTCTATAATATGACCGTCCTTGCCAACTATCTAATTTGGTCATAAGCTCCTTTTCGTAATGGCACAGACGATCAAATTATAGCAAAGGACAAGATCTGGGCGTGAAGCGGTTATAGACCATGGGCAGTCCGTGTCAGCTTTTACATCCCAAACTCTTTTCACTCTCTTATCGATTGCGAAGGTAGCTGGAACGGTAGAGCTAATCACTCCTTTCATGCCCCGAGTATAGCCCACCCCCCCCCATGCAGCTTTGCCCCCTGCCCTGCTGTGCCCTGCTGTGTTGAATCAAGTAGTGCAGCTGTGACACACGAACCCAGCCGCAGCAGCCAGCCGTTCACCCTCCCTCCCTCACGCCATTCACACCGCTAATACACCACCCCAGGCACTCATTCAGGCCCTCCCAACCCACGCAGGACCCGCCAACTAGCCTCAATAGGGCACCGCTGTCGCATAAAATAGGTAATGCCTCAAAATAAGTAGCGCCTTACCTCACCCCCCCGCCGTTCCTTACTTATTTACCACAAAATACTCCTTTATAAGTGATTAACCATGACGTGTGTGGTACTGTGGTTGCTGGAGGTACTGGAGGAGACAGGAGAGAAGAGATTGCCGTTATAACAACGTCACACAACCATCAGCTGACGCCCTCACTCACAGAGACCCAAACTAATGAAAATGTTTTAGTGTCCCAGGTGAAATAGACAAGGGAAGAGTTGACAGGCGGGGGTGGGAGATGAGGCGCTAATTATTTCCAGGCGTTACCTATTTTATTCAACAACGGGGTGGCGGTAAAGAAGATCCACTGTTACGATGCATGTAAACAAACAGACGACGCGGGCTGTTACTCATAAGAACATAAGAAAGTAAGGAAGCTACAAGAGGCCGTGAGACCTACACGAGGTAGTTCCTGTCTAAATATCACGCTCTAGGGCGGTATTTTAGCTTATTTTAGGTTCTGTAAATTAGGATAGGTTAGGTTAGGTGGGTTAGGTAAGATAAGGGTAGGGTAGGTAGGTTAGGTTAGGTTTAGGTTAGGTAAGGTTAAGGTTAGGTTAGGTAAGGTAAGGTAAGGTAAGGTAAGGTAAGACAAGGTTAGGTTAGGTGGGTTAGGTTAGGTTAGGTTAGGTTAGATATAAAAACACCGACTTTATGCGCAGGTCCAACCGTAACGGCGTATCTTCTCTACCGTCACACCGGGCAGCATAGTCCCGTTCTTTGGCAGAGTAGACGTGGTGTTTACTGTTGACCACGTCGGGTTAGGTTACGTTAGGTTACGGATAGGGTAGGTTAGGTTTTCCGTGCTCCTATTGAGGTAACTTTGTAGTCCGTGCTGGGCGGACCTAACGTACTATATATAAGAGAATCGAGGCTAGGTTATAGGATGGGTAGTTTTTATTTGACTTTTATCTTCAGTATACCGCGTAATGTTAATAGGGATTTACAGGGTGTTCACAGGAGGGGGAGGAAGGTGTTTTTGTTAAGGAGAGGGTTGTAAATTGAAATGGACTGTACAGTTCAGTGGCGTACCGTGGGGGGGCATGCGGTCATGCCCCCCCCCCCTTTGGAAAAAAATAATAATAAATAATAAATTTATTAAACGACAATAAAAATAATAGAAAAATGAATATTACTGTTACGATTACGAATGTGTGTGTGTGTGTGCGTGTGTGTGTGTGTGTGTGTGTGTGTGTGTGTCTGGCACAGTCTGTGTGAGTACACATCAGTAAGGAGATAATTTACTAACGAAGTGGCAAAGTCGCAACAGACTCGAGTATATGATACACGTATGTGATACGGAAAGAGGGACACGTATAGGACACTTATGTGCAGTGGCGTACCGAGGGGGGGGGCCATGCGGCCATGCCCCCCCCCTTGCAAAGAATAAATTATAATATATAAATATATTTATATATATATATATATATATATATATATATAAATTTTATATATATATATATATATTATATGTGTGTGTGGTGTATGTATAATATATATATTATAATATATATATATATATATATAATATATATATATATTATTATTATTCATATTTTGGCCCCCCCCCTTTTAAATGTTCTGGTTACGCCACTGCTTATGTGATCGAGGCCACCGTGAGATCTCCCTCACGGTGGCCTGGATGAGATACGGAGGGAGGGAACCTGGGAGGTTTTCGTCAAGTCTCAGTCAGTCTGTTTCCGTCTGTCACGGAGTAAACATAACCAGTAAGTGACGTAAGCCTTCCTTACTTCTTGCCACTCATATTTACTGATTTCAGGTGTTAGGTGTTGTCAAAGTGAATGGAGGACAATATATATTGTAGAGTCACCAAGCAAACTTGTCTGGTGACTGATTTCCGGTATTGCCTCACAGCCTCAGTATTGTAATGGGGAGAGTGCCAGGGGCGACGCCAGACGCGTATGAGACCTGTAGGGTCGATCTTTGCTGCTACATTACCATTTACGACTGTTTTGTGCTTAACAAATGATAGTGGACAGTGTAGAGTGGCTAAGTGACTGGTGTATGTTCAGCACTTGAACAATTGAGTACATAGTTGAATAAGAACAGCTGATTTATTTTGAGAAACATTCATTGACGACGTAGGCTCACGTAGCCTATTCATGTTATTCGTATATTTTCTGACCACATATTCCAAATTTCTGAAAATAATTATTGATAAACTTCACTTTCTTTTTATCTAGTACAATTTTCTACAGCGTGTGTCATTTCTTGAATTCATGCAGGCTTGGGATTTGTGCCTTTCCATTCCATACATATATATATATAATATATATATATATATATATTATATATATATATATATATATATTATATATATATATATACTTCCTCCTTGGCCATGAAACGCCAGACAACGCTTCACTCTTTGTGGTGTAAGAAAGTCACCATAGAATCAAACAATGCCCCGGACAATTAATTTAATCAGGTAGGTAAATAATGATGACATAATTAATAAGATTAATGAAACTATGTACTCATGCAGCTCATGCTATTCAAAGATTTGTGTTGCTGTGAACATGACACCAAAATATTTGAAGGTTTAAATAGCCTACGTATCGGATTGTTGGTGTATTACAAACAAGGCCATGACTGCAAAGGTTTATTAATGTTGGAAGGAAGTGGTTAGCTGCTATAGAACAAAGCGTTTTTTTTTTTTTTTCTTTATCGAAAAATTACATATTTCAGGAGAATAAGTGTGATGCTGATGATGTGAATCTAGACGCCCAAGGCCCTCAACATCGCTGAACTTAAGTAGTGAAAATTATTCCACATCAGAGCCGGAATTATCAAAGTTGCTTAGTGTTGGAGTTTAAAAGAACATTTTATGTGTTAAGGGGACATCCCGTTGGAAGCGTGGAGTCTCCCGCAAGCGGGGCCCAGTCTTGGCCCCCCGTCTGTCTTGTAGTTGTCAGCAATAAAGCTCTCAAGGATATCTCGGCTTTCATGACCCTGGGCCACACTCTTACATGGCGCAGTGAGTAGGATCGAGGTAAGCAATACACGTTTCCCGGACTGGCCCTGGGGGGGCCTTAGGGGGGAGATGTGTGGGTTGCCACCGGGAGGCGACCGTAGTGTAACGGTGGCACGTCCGCCCGGCAAGTGGAAGGTCTCGGGTTCGTTCCCCGAGCGGTGCCTGCCTTTTCGGTGAACCCCCTACCTCTAACACTTGGGGTTGGAGATATTGGTTTGACCGTAGAATTGAAGAAAAATTAACAACAGAAGACCGTCTGCACTTGACGACCAGCCACTGGAAACCTGACAGTGCATTTGTTTGGCCGTACACAGAACGAAAAGATGGCAATGAAACGCGGAGGAAATATCTATGTCCTAAATTTAAGTGGCAAATGTGCTAGTCCAAGGAATGGAGCTGTGCATGTGTCATGTTTGGTTCGCAATGGGGTGAGTAACAGGTCGCGAGCCACTAAGGAATATGCCTTTGCGGAGTGAGGTGACAAGTCATCTGTAATTTCATGAGGATGAATGCTTAAGCTCAGTTGAATCAGAAAAAAAGTTGTATCTTATGTGTATGCAGGTTAACTGGCTTCATGAGGCGGCAGGAAAGTCTCTCAAGCGCATCGGCAATTGAGTATCATGGTCGTCTGGGAAGAGAGGTCGTGACGTGGACATTTTCTGGGTGAAGTGACTCAGAAATGATCAAGGAAAATTTCTTTATGGAAGGCTTATGAGGGAAAAAAGTTTGTCGAATAAACACGGGAAAGAAGTTTCACACTGGTATGACAGAAAACTACTGAAGAATTTGAAGTGGAAAGGAACTGTTTGGAGAATGCAAAAATATTCACCTGTGGCAGATGAAATGATGTGTGGAAGGACGGAGGTGCGGAAATCATCCATTCGTGAAAGACTCCTGTGCTTTGCCACAGCCCCAGATCTGACTGGAGCAGGTCTTGCAAACCAGTTGTTGACGATCATTAGTAATGCAGGACTAGGCATTTCGTATCTGGTTGGCCAGGGATATGGTGGAGCAGCAGCTAGGTCAGGTGACAAAAATGGTGTCCAGAGGCACATTCTTGAAAAATGCCCTACAGCTCTGTACACTCACTGCATTTCTCACTGTCTAATCTCTGCCTAGTCAAAGCCTGCCGCATCCAAGAAATACAGTCAGCAGTTACCTTTATGAATCAGAGGGCCCTTTTTTTCAAGAGCTCCCCCAAAAGATTGTTAGTACTGCAATACAAAATTTGGTGAGTTTGCCCATCAAGCTCTCTACCGACTTAAAGTTTACTGAAAAAAACCGGGGGGGGAGAATCGGCGGCAAGCCTCATCTTCAGTGAAAAATACCGCGTAGTGGCATCACTTGACGATTTTATTACGAACAGAAACACGAGAATCGGAAAAGCAAATGCTTTCAAGAAAGCAATAAGGACCCGGTTTTCTCATCAGTTTGGAAGGGTCACCAGTTTTTAAGGCATAAACCCCGTCAGAAAAGGCGGGGTCAACAAGAATGATGGGTGTCTTGGAAGGGGCGAGCTGGGATGAGACTTTGTCCATGGGGTGGAGATAAGTTTAACCAACTTTTGCCCCAAGCTGAGAAAAGGTACGGGGATGTCATCCAGAAGCCTCGAACAATCAGTGGTCAGAAATATAAGGCTAACCCTCCATCAGCAACTCCGCTGGAGTACTATCGAAGAGCGATTTTTCTCCCATTTTTTAACTCTAATGCTAACACAACTGAGGGAAAGGATTGCATCTCAGCACAATGGGAGTCTTTTGTTGGGAAACCTTGTTCCCTCTCTCAGTTGATACTGATTTTAATGATCTAAAGGAAGCAGTTGAATTTTATGGAAAATTTCTTGATGGTGATGCAGATCTCGTTGAAGCTGAATATCTACGTTGGCAGAGTTATTGGAAGCGTCGTAAATCTCATGAGAGACCAAACCAAGTTCTGAAGGCATTGTCATGTGCCAAAAAATTGGGCACATATCCAAATCTTTCCACCTTATTGCAGATTTTTTCAACTCTAACTGTCACCACTTGCACCAATGGGCGATCCTTGAGTGCCCTTAAATTACTCAAAACATCCCTTAGCAACACAATGAGTGAAAGTCGTTTAAATGGACTGGCCTACTCTGTGTCCATCGTGACATAAATCTTGATCATGATAAAGTCTTTGATGAATTTGCACGTAAGAACAGACGCCTAAATTTGAGGTAAACCAGTTCCAATGTATTGTTTGTTGTTAACAGTAGGTAATTCATCTAGTTAATTTTTATTTCTTTTCATAAAATACCTTACCCACATTCCATGTATGTTGTAAAAATATGTGTAACAGAAGCAGCCTGTATAAACGACCACTACACAACATGTTGAATGAGTATAATATTTATTTTTTTATCCTTGCCAGTATATTACTTATTTATCTAAACATAAAGTTCTAAAGTAATAAGTGCTGTTTTGAGGGTAAATTTTGCAGTCCAAATTACAGAAATGAACAAGATTAAAGACAATGGTCGCTCAAATATCATAAAATGAGTACTTTTCAGAATATTTAAATTCCCCAGATATATGTTGTACTTATATGCTACTAACAAAATTATAAAATGTAGAATATATGTCGCCTATATGTATAACTAGCCGAAAAGCCGCCCTCCGGGCGGACTTTTTGGCTAGCTCCTGCGGAGGGCTATTGGTGGGCCTTCGGCCCACCAAACACAGACTCTCCAGATAGCACCTTCTAACTTTCCTGAAATCACATTCACATCACCCCCAACCCATTCACTCACCCATTACCCATCACCCCACCCATTCACTCACCCATTACCCATCACCCCCCACCCATTCACTCACCCATTACCCATCACCACACCCATTCACTCACCCATTACCCATCACCCCCCACCTATTCCCTCACCCATCACCCCCAACCCATCACCCCCACCATTCACTCACCCATCACCCCACACCCATTACCCATCACCCCACCCATTCACTCACCCATTACCCATCAAGGTTTCCTCAAATCTCGCAACCCACTTTTTTTTTCACAATTCTCGCTCGCTAATAGGCTACTAAAAAAAAAAAAAAAAAAAGTGATCGGATCATCCCCAAAGTGGCCTTAAAATGTTCCCCTGGTCGACCTGGTTCCAAAACTGCCATATGATGGGATTGCGCCACTGGGGGCGGAACCTATCGCGGACACACAGACAGACAGACAGACAGACACACTTTCGCTTATATTATTATAGATTCAATGCATGTATGTTTGAAAAAATTGTAAAATTAGCCTAACCCGAATCCCCAAACTGTATGGGATCACTGCGCTTGCAAAAATTCTGGGCGTAGAACATATATATATATATATATTGGCCGAGGTTGGCCCCCCCCCCCCCCCTTTTTTCTATTTTCTGGGTACGCCACTGAGTCTGTACTGTATGTTCGTTTCAATAATTGTGTGTGCGTGTATGTGTGTGTCATTTATTTAATAAGTGGTGGTTACTGGGTGGTTAGTTTCAGGTCTTCTATTAGAGTCAATCAGCTCGGGTCGTCATGTGATTTCGGGTTGATCTTCGTATGATACAAGTGTTGCAGTGAAGATGTTTGTGTGTGTGTGTGTGTGTCGTAAGTGGTGGTTACTGGGTGGTTAGTTTCAGGTCTTCTATTAGAGTCAATCAGCTCGGGTCGTCATGTGATTTAGGTTTGATCTTCGTATGATACAAGTGTTGCAGTGAATGTGTGTGAGTATGTAGTGTAGTGTTATGTGCGAGGCTGTGGAGATAGATAGTGTGTAGTGTAGTGTTATGTGCGAGGCTGTGGAGATAGATAGTGTGTAGTGTAGTGTTATGTGCGAGGCTGTGGAGATAGATAGTGTGTAGTGTAGTGTTATGTGCGAGGCTGTGGAGATAGATAGTGTGTAGTGTAGTGTTATGTGCGAGGCTGTGGAGATAGATAGTGTGTAGTGTAGTGTTATGTGCGAGGCTGTGGAGATAGATAGTGTGTAGTGTAGTGTTATGTGCGAGGCTGTGGAGATAGATAGTGTGTAGTGTAGTGATATGTGCGAGGCTGTGGAGATAGATAGTGTGTAGTGTAGTGATATGTGCGAGGCTGTGGAGATAGATAGTGTGTAGTGTAGTGTTATGTGCGAGGCTGTGGAGATAGATAGTGTGTAGTGTAGTGATATGTGCGAGGCTGTGGAGATAGATAGTGTGTAGTGTAGTGATATGTGCGAGGCTGTGGAGATAGATAGTGTGTAGTGTAGTGTTATGTGCGAGGCTGTGGAGATAGATAGTATGTAGTGTAGTGTTATGTGCGAGGCTGTGGAGATAGATAGTGTGTATAGTGTAGTGATATGTGCGAGGCTGTGGAGATAGATAGTGTGTAGTGTAGTGTTATGTGCGAGGCTGTGGAGATAGATAGTGTGTAGTGTAGTGATATGTGCGAGGCTGTGGAGATAGATCGTGTGTAGTGTAGTGATATGTGCGAGGCTGTGGAGATAGATAGTGTGTAGTGTAGTGTTATGTGCGAGGCTGTGGAGATAGATAGTGTGTATAGTGTAGTGTTATGTGCGAGGCTGTGGAGATAGATAGTGTGTAGTGTAGTGTTATGTGCGAGGCTGTGGAGATAGATAGTGTGTAGTGTAGTGATATGTGCGAGGCTGTGGAGATAGATCGTGTGTAGTGTAGTGATATGTGCGAGGCTGTGGAGATAGATAGATAGCAAAACACCCTTGAATGATACATGTTTCTCTTTATAAGTATCGTTGCATCTGTGTGTATGTGTGTATGTATGTATGTGTGGTGCCGTTTCGTCTTGGAGGAGGAGGAGGAGCAGTCACGTTTTGTACATGTTTGAGAAATCAACATACGTGAGCTAATATCACCCGTGACGGTTATACAAAATCACTACAGGTTCTAGCGATGTGACCGCGTATACCCTTCGCGTGTAGCTACACCTACCTTGACTTGGTCGTGCTTATGCTTCACGTAATGCCTTAGACAATCATTATCAAAACTATTGTTTCAGTACTGGCTGGCGGAAAAAAAATCTGCCACCCCCCTCGAAAAAATTCGTGGTAGCGCCCCTGCACCCGTGCATCACTTATCTACACTAGAGTCCAGCCAGTCTGTCGTGTCGAATAGGTCGAGTCTTCTATTTCTCGATATGGCGGTGAATCTACGTGTGAAACCCCCACTACTGTGTATATTATCTATGAACTGTCAACACCGCTGCCTCTTTTATACTGCTGACAAGTATTTTAATACTTTTTTTTCCTTTGCCTCTTCGCGCCCAGATCTTTCCTTTGCTATATAACATCGTATGTTGTCGCGCCATCAAATTAGGAAAAGTAACTGTATATACTAAATTAGTTAGTCGACAAGGATACAAAACAGGTCATATCTGTAAAACATTGCTTATATTAACTAAAAATCGTCTAATGGGACCCAAATTACAATGGAAATTACGTTCTGGGCCTCAAGGGGTTAACTAAAAAGGGAAAAAACCATAATTAAAGTACGTCGTTTAACCCTCCCTCTCCTACACTAACCCAGGACTAACCCTTCCTTTGCCTGCCTGCCCCCCCCCCCCCCCCCGGTCAATCCACGGGTCTTGCCTTGCCGTGGCCAGCTGTGTGGGGAGGCTGATGCACGATTTCCTGCCTCACACTTTATGTAAAGGAGGGTGTAGATCATTGTTGAGCTGGAGGGGCATCTCTTCCTTATCGCAGCACCCGTATTATACAATGAAGTACTTGAGACGTGGCCTTGGGGTTGGAGTAACGTTATCTCCCTCCGCGGCGCAACACATAAAGGGCACGGCGGCAGGGGTGTGTCCCGAGGATGTCCTGCAGAATACTGATCTGTCAGAGCCTTGTTGACACTGTTATAGATGGCCAGAGTCAGCCTTAACTCTGAGATTATTCAAATGCTGCTGCTGCTACTACTACTACTACTACTACTACTTCTTCTTCTGCTACTACTACTACTACTACTACTACTACTACTACTACTACTACTACTACTACTACTACTACTACTACTACTACTTCTTCTTACTACTACTACTACTACTACTACTACTACTACTACTACTACTACTACTACTACTACTACTACTACTACTATTTGAGTATCATTATCGTTATCATCACCATCATCATCATAAAGTATTGCTTATATTCACTAAAAATCGTCTAATGGTAACCAAATTACAATGGAAATTACGTTCTGGGTCACAAGGCGTTAACAAAATCACAAAGGTAGTATTTTATAACAGTTACGTAATAGGAGAGTGGCAGCGGGAATACACGACATTATATGAACACAACAACTGGTTTGAGTAAGGGTATTAGCTGATATATCGTAGCTTAAAGGTAATCTAATAGTCTGGTAATCTCTTCATTAGGCTTGCTGTGATCTGTGAGGTGTTAGGGTGAGATTAAACCCTTGAGACCCAGAGCCTAATTTCCATTGTAATTTGACTACCATTAGACGATTTTTACTTAATATAAGCAATATTTTATAGATATGACCTATTTAGTATCCTTGTCAACTAACTCATTTGGTATATTCAGTTACTTTTTGTAATTTTATGGCTCGACAACATACATTATTTTATAGCCAAGGAAAGATCTGGGTGTGAAGGGGTTAAGACGTGACGTGTGGGAGGCTTTACTAATCCTATTATTCCGTAGTTCAGATGTGGTATGTAACCCTGTTTAAGTAAGGGTCAAGGAGGGATTAGTGATAGTGGTGTTATGTATGTGGGTGTGTGGGTGTTTGTGTGTGTGTGTCCTGGTTAATTAATGTGTACCAAAACTAGAGTATGTATGTGTTATAAGTCTCATAAGGAAATCTCTCTCTCTCTCTCTCTCTCTCTCTCTCTCTCTCTCTCTCTCTCTCTCTCTCTCTCTCTCTCTCTCTCTCT
>JACEEZ010022169.1:464362-646862 GCA_016584305.1 Chionoecetes opilio
CACCCCCTACCCTTTCCCCCTCCCTCCCCCTCCCCCCCTCCCTCCCCCACCCTTCCTCTCCTCCAACTCCACCTATTATACCTATCATTGACATCTCAACTCCACCTATTATACCTATCATTGACATCTCAACTCCACCTATTATACCTATCATTGACATCTCAACTCCACCTATTATACCTAACATTGACATCGTCAACTCACATTTATACCTATCATTGACCTCTCAACTCCACTATTATACCTATCATTGACATCTCAACTCCACCTATTATACCTATCATTGACATCTCAACTCCATCTATTATACCTATCATTGACCTCCCAACTCCACCTATTATACCTAACATTGACATCGCAACTCCACCTATTATACCTATCATTGACATCGCAACTCCACCTATTATACCTATCATTGACATCTCAACTCCACCTATTATACCTATCATTGACATCGCAACTCCACCTATTATACCTAATCATTGACCTCGTCAACTCCACCTATTATACCTATCATTGACCATCTCAACTCCACCTATTTATACCTATCATTGACCTCTCAACTCCACCTATTATACCTATCATTGACCTCTCAACTCCACCTATTATACCTATCATGACCTCCCAACTCCACTATTATACCTATCATTGACCTCGCCAACTCCACCTATTATACTATCATTGACATCGCAACTCCACCTATTATACCTATCATTGACCTCCCAACTCCACCTATTATACCTATCATTGACATCTCAACTCTACCTATTATACCTATCATTGACCTCCCAACTCCACCTATTATACCTATCATTGACATCTCAACTCCACCTATTATACCTATCATTGATCCTCGTCAACTCCACCTATTATACCATCATGACATCTCAACTCCACCTATTATACCTATCATTGACATCTCAACTCCACCTATTATACCTATCATTGACATCCAACTCCACCTATTATACCTTATCATTGACCTCTCCAACTCCACCTATTATACCTAACATTGACATCTCAACTCCACTATTATACCTACATTGACTCTCAACTCCACCTATTATACCTATCATTGACCTCTCAACTCCACCTATTATACCTATCATTGACATCTCAACTCCTCCTATTATACCTAACATTGACATCGCAACTCCACCATTTATACCTATCATTGACCTCTCAACTCCACCTATTATACCTATCATTGACATCTCAACTCCACCTATTATACCTATCATTGACATCTCAACTCCACCTATTATACCTATCATTGACCTCCCAACCCCACCTATTATACCTAACATTGACATCGCAACTCCACCTATTATACCTATCATTGACATCGCAACTCCACCTATTATACCTATCATTGACATCGCAACTCCACCTATTATACCTATCATTGACATCTCAACTCCACCTATTATACCTAACATTGACATCTCAACTCCACCTATTATACCTATCATTGACATCTCAACTCCACCTATTATACCTATCATTGTCATCGCAACTCCACCTATTATACCTATCATTGACATCGCAACTCCACCTATTATACCTATCATTGACATCTCAACTCCACCTATTATACCTATCATTGACATCTCAACTCCACCTATTATACCTATCATTGACATCTCAACTCCACCTATTATACCTATCATTGACATCTCAACTCCACCTATTATACCTATCATTGACATCTCAACTCCACGTATTATACCTAACATTGACATCTCAACTCCACCTATTATACCTATCATTGACATCTCAACTCCACCTATTATACCTATCATTGACATCGCAACTCCACCTATTATACCTATCATTGACATCTCAACTCCACCTATTATACCTATCATTGACATCTCAACTCCACCTATTATACCTATCATTGACCTCCCAACTCCACCTATTATACCTATCATTGACACTCAATCCACCTATTATACCTATCATTGACATCTCAACTCCACCTATTATACCTATCATTGACATCGCAAACTCACTATTATACCTATCATTGACATCTCAACTCCACTATTATACCTATTCATTGACTCCAACTCTACCTATTATACCTATCATTGACACTCTCAACTCCACTATTATACCTATCATTGACATCTCAACTCCACCTATTATACCTATCATTGACATCTCAACTCCACCTATTATACCTATCATTGACATCTCAACTCCACCTATTATACCTATCATTGACCTCTCAACTCCACCTATTATACCTATCATTGACATCTCAACTCCACCTATTATACCTATCATTGACATCTCAACTCCACCTATTATACCTATCATTGACCTCCCAACTCCACCTATTATACCTATCATTGACATCTCAACTCCACCTATTATACCTAACATTGACATCGCAACTCCACCTATTATACCTATCATTGACCTCCCAACTCCACCTATTATACCTATCATTGACATCTCAACTCCACCTATTATACCTATCATGAACTCCCAACTCCACATATTATACTATCATTGACATCTCAACTCCACCTATTATACCTACATTGACATCGCAACTCCACTATTATACCTATCATTGACCTCCCAACTCCACCTATTATACCTATCATGACATCTCAACTCCACCTATTATACCTCATTGACTCCCAACTCCACCTATTATACCTATCATTGACATCTCAACTCCACCTATTATACCTATCATTGACATCTCAACTCCACCTATTATACCTATCATTGACATCTCAACTCCACCTATTATACCTATCATTGACATCTCAACTCCACCTATTATACCTATCATTGACATCGCAACTCCACCTATTATACCTATCATTGACATCGCAACTCCACCTATTATACCTATCATTGACCTCTCAACTCCACCTATTATACCTATCATTGACATCTCAACTCCACCTATTATACCTATCATTGACCTCCCAACTCCACCTATTATACCATCTTGACCTCCAACTCCACTATTATACCTATCATTGACTCCAACTCCACCTATTATACCTACATTGACATCCAACTCCACCTATTATACCTATCATTGACATCTCAACTCCACCTATTATACCTATCTTGAATCTCAACTCCACCTATTATACCTATCATTGACATCTCAACTCCACCTATTATACCTATCATTGACATCGCAACTCCACCTATTATACCTATCATTGACATCGCAACTCCACCTATTATACCTATCATTGACCTCTCAACTCCACCTATTATACCTATCATTGACATCTCAACTCCACCTATACCTATCATTGACATCTCAACTCCACCTATTATACCTAACATTGACATCTCAACTCCACCTATTATACCTATCATTGACATCTCAACTCCACCTATTATACCTATCATTGACCTCCCAACTCCACCTATTATACCTATCATTGACCTCTCAACTCCACCTATTATACCTATCATTGACCTCCCAACTCCACCTATTATACTATCATGACATCTCAACTCCACCTATTATACCTATCATTGACATCTCAACTCCACCTATTATACCTATCATTGACCTCTCAACTCCACCTATTATACCTATCATTGACATCTCAACTCCACCTATTATACCTATCATTGACATCTCAACTCCACTATTATACCTAACATTGACATCGCAACTCCACCTATTATACTATCATTGACATCTCAACTCACCTATTATACCTATCATTGACATCTCAACTCCACCTATTATACCTATCATTGACATCTCAACTCCACCTATTATACCTAACATTGACCTCTCAACTCCACCTATTATACCTATCATTGACCTCTCAACTCTACCTATTATACCTATCATTGACTCTCAACTCCACCTATTATACCTATCATTGACCTCTCAACTCTCACCTATTATACCTATCATTGACATCTCAACTCCACCTATTATACCTATCATTGACTCTCAACTCCTACCTATTATACCTATCATTGACATCTCAACTCCACCTATTATACCTATCATTGACCTCCAACTCACCTATTATACCTATCATTGACATCTCAACTCCACTATTATACCTATCATTGACATCTCCAACTCCACCTATTATACCTATCATTGACATCTCAACTCACCTATTATACCTATCATTGACATCTCAACTCCACCTATTATACTATCATTGACCTCAACTCCACCTATTATACCTATCATTGACATCTCAACTCCACCTATTATACCTATCATTGACATCTCACTCCACCTATTATACCTATCATTGACATCTCAACTCCACCTATTATACCTATCATTGACATCTCAACTCCACCTATTATACCTATCAGTTGACCTCTCAACTCTACCTATTATACCTATCATTGGACATCTCAACCACCTATACTAACATGACATCGCACTCACTATATCCCTATCATTGACCTCTCAACTCTCACCTATTATACCTATCATTGACATCTCAACTCCACCTATTATACCTACATTGACCTCTCAACTCTACCTATTATACCTATCATTGACATCTCAACTCCACCTATTATACCTATACATTGACCTCTCAACTCTACCTATTATACCTATTCATTGACATCTCAACTCACCTATTATACCTACATTGACCTTCAACTCTACCTATTATATCCTATCATTGACATCTCAACTCCACCTATTATACCTATCATTGACATCGCAACTCTACCTATTATACCTATCATTGACATCTCAACTCTACCATTTATACCTATCATTGACTCTCAACTCCACCTATATACCTATCATTGACATCTCAACTCCACCTATTATACCTATCATTGACATCGAAAACTCTCACCTATTATACCTATCATTGACATCCAACTCCACCTATTATACCTATCATTGACATCGCAAACTCACCTATTATACCTACATGACCTCCCAACTCACCTATTATACCTATCATTGACATCTCAACTCCACTATTATACCTATCATTGACATCTCAACTCCACTATTATACCTATCATTGACATCTCAACTCCACCTATTATACCTATCATTGACATCTCAACTCTACCTATTATACCTATCATTGACATCTCAACTCCACCTATTATACCTATCATGACATCGCAACTCAACCTATTATACCTATCATTGACATCTCAACTCCACCTATTATACCTATCATTGACATCTGCAACTCCACCTATTATACCTATCATTGACATCGCAACTCACCTATTATACCTATCATTGACCTCCCAACTCTACCTATTATACCTATCATTGACATCTCAACTCCACCTATTATCCTATCATTGACATCTCAACTCTACCTATTATACCTATCATTGACATCTCAACTCTACCTATTATACCTATCATTGACATCTCAACTCCACCTATTATACCTATCATTGACATCTCAACTCCACCTATTATACCTAACATTGACATCGCAACTCCACCTATTATACCTATCATTGACATCGCAACTCCACCTATTATACCTATCATTGACCTCCCAACTCCACCTATTATACCTATCATTGACATCTCAACTCCACCTATTATACCTATCATTGACATTCAACTCCACCTATTATACCTATCATTGACATCTCAACTCTCACCTATTATACCTATCATTGACATCTCAACTCCACCTATTATACCTATCATTGACTCGTCAAACTCCACCTATTATACCTATCATTGACCTCCCAACTCCACCTATTATACCTATCATTGACATCTCAACTCCACCTATTATACCTATCATTGACATCTCAACTCCACCTATTATACCTATCATTGACCTCCCAACTCCACCTATTATACCTATCATTGACATCTCAACTCCACCTATTATACCTATCATTGACATCTCAACTCCACCTATTATACCTATCATTGACATCTCAACTCCACCTATTATACCTATCATTGACATCTCAACTCCACCTATTATACCTATCATTGACCTCCCAACTCCACCTATTATACCTATCATTGACATCTCAACTCCACCTATTATACCTATCATTGACATCTCAACTCCACCTATTATACCTATCATTGACATCTCAACTCCACCTATTATACCTATCATTGACATCTCAACTCCACCTATTATACCTATCATTGACCTCTCAACTCTACCTATTATACCTATCATTGACATCTCAACTCCACCTATTATACCTAACATGACTCGCACTCCCCTATTATCCTTCATTACCTCTCAACCTACCTATTATACCTATCATTGACATCTCAACTCCACCTATTATACCTAACATTGACCTCTCAACTCTACCTATTATACCTATCATTGACATCTCAACTCCACCTATTATACCTAACATTGACCTCTCAACTCTACCTATTATACCTATCATTGACATCTCAACTCCACCTATTATACCTAACATTGACCTCGCAACTCCACCTATTATACCTATCATTGACATCTAACTCCACTATTATACCTATCATTGACATCGCAACTCTACCTATTATACCTATCATTGACATCTCAACTCTACCTATTATACCTATCATTGACCTCTCAACTCCACCTATTATACCTATCATTGACATCTCAACTCCACCTATTATACCTATCATTGACATCGCAACTCTACCTATTATACCTATCATTGACATCTCAACTCCACCTATTATACCTATCATTGACATCGCAAACTCACATATTATACCTATCATTGACCTCCCAACTCTACCTATTATACCTATCATTGACATCTCAACTCCACCTATTATACCTATCATTGACATCTCAACTCCACCTATTATACCTATCATTGACATCTCAACTCCACCTATTATACCTATCATTGACATCTCAACTCTACCTATTATACCTATCATTGACATCTCAACTCCACCTATTATACCTATCATTGACATCGCAACTCTACCTATTATACCTATCATTGACATCTCAACTCCACCTATTATACCTATCATTGACATCTCAACTCCACCTATTATACCTATCATTGACATCGCAACTCTACCTATTATACCTATCATTGACCTCCCAACTCTACCTATTATACCTATCATTGACATCTCAACTCCACCTATTATACCTATCATTGACATCTCAACTCTACCTATTATACCTATCATTGACATCTCAACTCTACCTATTATACCTATCATTGACATCTCAACTCCACCTATTATACCTATCATTGACATCTCAACTCCACCTATTATACCTAACATTGACATCGCAACTCCACCTATTATACCTATCATTGACATCGCAACTCCACCTATTATACCTATCATTGACCTCCCAACTCCACCTATTATACCTATCATTGACATCTCAACTCCACCTATTATACCTATCATTGACATCTCAACTCCACCTATTATACCTATCATTGACATCTCAACTCCACCTATTATACCTATCATTGACATCTCAACTCCACCTATTATACCTATCATTGACATCTCAACTCCACCTATTATACCTATCATTGACATCTCAACTCCACCTATTATACCTATCATTGACCTCCCAACTCTACCTATTATACCTATCATTGACATCTCAACTCCACCTATTATACCTATCATTGACATCAGCAACTCCACCTATTATACCTATCATTGACATCTCAACTCCTTACCTACATTACAATGCTTGCAAGTTATCTTCTGTGGGTTTTTTTCTTTCATAACCTCATTGCTCTGATTGACCCCCCCTCTATCTCCCCTCTCCTCTCTCTCTCTCTTCTCTCTCCGCTCGCTCTCGCTCTCTCTCTCTCTCTCTCTCTCTCTCTCTTCTCTCTCTCTCTCTCGTCTCTCTCTCTCTCTCTCTCTCTCTCTCTCTCTCTCTCTCTCTCTTCTCTCTCTCTCTCTCTCTCCCTCTCTCTCTCTCTCTCTCTCTCTCTATCTCTCTTCTCTTCTCTCTCTCTCTCTCTCTCTCTCTCTCTCTCTTCTCTCTCCTCTCTCTCTCTCTCTCTCTCTCTCTCTCAGTATACAGAAGTTGATATTTTCATATTAATTTACAGGCTTATTTATTTTTTATTTTATTTTTTTATTTATTTGTAGGTTACATTTCTTTTTAATTTACAGGTTAATTTACAGGCCTCGTTTTAATTAATGAAGCGACAGGTAGGCTAGAGATGACGTAGTGGTATTCATGAAAATTTGTATAAGTGAAGAAATGAATCAAATGTGGAATATATATGGCAGGGTGTTTTATATGGCCGGGAAGCAGCGATCTCACACACACACACACACACACACACACACACACACACACACACACACACACACACACACACACACACACACACACACACACACACACACACATACACACACACACACACACACACACACACACACACACACACACACACACACACACACACACACTCCATAGTGTAAAGGTTAGCACGCTCGGCTCACAACCGAGAAGTCCCGGGTTCGATCCCCGGGCGGAGCGAAGACAGACTGGCGGTCTTCTTAAAACCCGAGCCCCTGTCCACCCAGCAGTGAATGGGTACCGGGTGTTAGCCGGGGGTTTGTGACCCGCCTCCCGGGGAGGTGGCTTCGGCCAACACTAAAGATGAATGAGAAAATAAAAATGTTGATATGGAGACGGGGCCATACGAGCGTTGCTCTGGCCCTGTAAAATACAACTAGATGAATACAACTAGATGAATACACACACACACACATACACGCACGCACGCACGCACGCACGCACGCACGCACGCACGCACGCACGCACGCACACGCACGCACACACACACACACACACACACACACACACACACACACACACACACACACACACACACACACACACACACACACACACACACACACACACACACACACACACACACACACACACACACACACTATCTCTTTCTCTCGTCTGCATAAATCTCTGAATATTTCCTTTCTTTAACCAGTTACACATTCTCTCTCTCTCTCTCTCTCTCTCTCTCTCTCTCTCTCTCTCTCTCTCTCTCTCTCTCTCTCTCTCTCTCTCTCTCTCTCTCTCTCTCTCTCTCTCTCTCTCTCTCTCTCTCTCTCTCTCTGTGTGTGCGTGTAATTGTGTGTGTAATTGTGTGTGGCGGCGCTTTAATGAATCGTGCAGTGCAGTAATGAGGTAAAGCCCTGTCCACACTGTACCTCATGATGCGTGCTCTGTTTTAAGAAGCAGGAATGCGGCTGAATAACAGAGAGGGGGATGCGCTGCGGTGTCCTGCGGGAGGGGGTGGGGCAAACCTTCGTCCGTATGCGTAATGTGAGGGTAACAGTGGATACCCTCGCCCCGGTACTGGAACTGTCGCCGATAGGAACACTCGCCGACGTAAACGAGTGTTCCTATTTTTCACGTCGCCGAGTGTTCCTATTTTTCACGTCGCCGAGTGTTCCTATTTTTCACGTCTGCGAGTGTTCCCATTACCCGTGTTCGTGCATTCAGGGATTAAATACCAACAATAGCCTGAATAGTTAGGCTAGGTTATGCGGTTAGGTTAGGTTAGCTTCCTTTTCATATATTACAAGTTGAACTGTTGCCGAAAATGTCAAGGTCGGCGAGTGTTCCAATGTCGGCGAGAGTTCTGGGTTGGTGTTTCGGCGAGAGTTCCATAAACCCGCGCCCCTCCCTCCCTCTCGCAGCTTAGTGGTGACGGTGTAGGCAATGAATTTCAGAGGTTTATGGAACGTCGCCGATGGGAATTCTCGCCGAAACACCAACCTAGAACTCTCGTCGACGTGGAAATTATAACCTAACCTGGACATGGCACCTAACTTAACCTAACTGAAAAAGCTAACGATAGTATTTCATCCCTGAATGCAGAAACACGGGTAAAACTTGATTAAATGTATATAATGGGTCCTGTAATATCAAGAATTGGAACACTCGACGACGGCGGCGAGTGTTCCTATCGGCGACAGTTCAGGTACCATTTCAGATCGCTTTATGACGTAATACTAAACCATAACAACAACATTATTAACCCCTTCACGCCCAGATCTTTCCTGTGCTATATAAAATCTTCTGTTGTGAGCCATACAATTAAGAAAAGTAACTGAATATACCAAATTAGCTAGTGGACAAGGATACTAAACAGGTCATATCTATAAAATATTGCTTATAGTCACTAAAACCGTCTAATGGTTGCTAAATTACAATGAAACTTACGGTCTGGGTCTCAAGGGGTCAATTGTGTTTCTGAGTTTGTTGTTGTGTTATGTTTAAATTGTTATACGTATAAACTAGTACTTGATTTAGAGTTCTTATGATAGGTATTAGTGGTGTGGATTTGTTACAGGGAGAGAGAGAGAGAGAGAGAGAGAGAAGAGAGAGAGAGAGAGAGAGAGAGAGAGAGACTGCTATACATAGAAGAAAAATGTTTGCTCTTGCAACTATAAAATGACCGATACGAAAATGTTTTGAATCTAATGGAGTCGATAAATTGCATATATGAATTAATAAATGTCCAGATACAGTCATATATTTTAACACCATTGATTAACATACTAAATAGATAGATAGATAAATACATAACATACTAATAGATAGATAGATAAATACATAACATACTAAATAGATAGATAGATAAATACATAACATACTAAATAGATAGATAGATAAATACATAACATACTAAATAGATAGATAAATACATAACATACTAAATAGATAGATAGATCAATACATAACATACTAAATAGATAGATAAATACATAACATACTAAATAGATAGATAGATAAATACATAACATACTAAATAGATAGATAAATACATAACATACTAAATAGATAGATAGATAAATACATAACATACTAAATAGATAGATAGATAAATACATAACATACTAAATAGATAGATAAATACATAACATACTAAATAGATAGATGGATAAATACATAACATACTAAATAGATAGATAGATAAATACATAACATACTAAATAGATAGATAGATAAATACATAACATACTAAATAGATAGATAGATAAATACATAACATACTAAATAGATAGATAGATAAATACATAACATACTAAATAGATAGATGGATAAATACATAACATACTAAATAGATAGATGGATAAATACATAACATACTAAATAGATAGATAGATAAATACATAACATACTAAATAGATAGATAGATAATAAAACATAACATACTAAATAGTAGAAAAAAAAAGATGGATAAATACATAACATACTAAATAGATAGATAAGTACATAACATACTAAATAGATAGATAAATACATAACATACTAAATAGATGGATAAATACATAACATACTAAATAGATAGATAGATAAATACATAACATACTAAATAGATAGATAGATAAATACATAACATACTAAATAGATGGATAAATACATAACATACTAAAATAGATAGATAGATAAATACATAACATACTAAATAGATGACAAATAGATAGATAAAATACATAACATACTAAATAGATAGATGGATAAATACATAACATACTAAATAGATAGATGGATAAATACATAACATACTAAATAGATAGATAAATACATAACATACTAATATAGATAATACATATACAAGAGTAGAATTTACATAAGTAGTATATAATATTTAATTTAATTTGTTTATAGACTTAGATATTATTTTACTTTATTATATGTAATGATTTGTTCAGGTGTTGTTTTGTGCTGTTGAGAATTGCTTCGGTTTTAAGAAGAGCTACATGTGTGTGTGTGTGTGTGTGTGTGTGTGTGTGTGTGTGTGTGTGTGTGTGTACCTATTAAATGCTGCTTCACGCTTCCTTTCATTCACTCTAGGAGATTAGGGTACAACAAAGAGAGAGAGAGAGAGAGAGAGAGAGAGAGAGAGAGAGAGAGAGAGAGAGAGAGAGAGAAAAAAAATACTACTGAATCTACCACAACTAAACAGATAGCTACCCAAAAAAAAAAACTCAACACATTAAAAATAAAATAAAAATAAAAGTGTCTCTAATCGTAATAAGGAGAAACATAATTAGGAGGAGGGGAGGGGGAGGAGGGTTGGGTTAACCTCAGCAGTCTCCTGAAAAATTGTTACCCTAATACGCAAATCTTAATCCTTTGCACATAAAAGGATCTCTGTTGTTAGTCCATAAAATGTAACGAAAACTAACTTAAAATACCAAATTAGCAACTAGACAAGGATACTAAACAGGTCATATCCATAAAATATTGCTTATACGCATTAAAATTGTCTAATGGTGTCCAAATTACAAGGACAATTACGTTCTGGGCCTCAAGGGCTGAGCTGTACTGCCGCCCAAGACCCTGTTATCGCGGTATGGGTAGCGGCTGTTATCTGATAAGGAGAGAAAGAACCAATAATTGACACATATAAATGAGGCGCGTGGCGATAGGAGTGTGTGATATAATTATGTCCTTAGGGGTGTGTGTGTGTGTGTGTGTGTCTCTGTGTGTGTGTGTGTGTGTGTGTGTGTGTGTGTGTCTGTGTGTGTGTGTGTGTGTGTGTGTGTGTGTGTGTGTGTGTGTGTGTGTGTCATTCACCCATGGTCTTGTCCACGCGAGTCGGACAGTCTTTGGGTAATGCTGGGACCTCACACACCACACATCCCCATCCATTTGCTCAAGGGGGACAGTAACCGCCCGAATTTTTCAGTGGAAAAATCCCCGGGAACGAATGGGGCCGGGGATCGAACGCCGGATCACAGAATGGTGCCTGATGCTCTAGCGAGTAATTTAGTCATTTTCCTATATCAATCCTTAACCACTTGAGGCCCAGAACGTAGTTTCCATTGTAATTTGGGTGCCATTAGACGATTTTTAGTGAATATAAGCAATATTTTATAGCTATGACCTGTTTAGTATCCTTGTCGACTACCTAATTTGGTATATTTAGTAACTTTTCTTAATTTTATGGCTCGACAACATACAATTAATTACAGTTTATTATAGCAGAAGAAAGATATGGGCGTGAAGGGGTTAAAAAAAAAGTGTTTGTGTGTATGTATGTGTTTTTTCAAGGACTAAATATTCTCAATTGTAAGATTTTTTTAAATACAAGATAACAAAAAAATAACGAAAGTAAAAAAAAAAAAATTCAAGTCTCCCCTCCATCAGCCCTGCCTCGGAATATTCCCACGATAAACAACGTCATAATTATGGTTACGCGTCTTTCTGATCACGCGCAGGAGCTTCCAAATGACCTCCTCCCTCCACTTGTCCTCCTCCTCCTTCTCCTTCTCCTTCTCCTTCTCCTTCTCCTTCTCCTTCTCCTTCTCCTTCTCCTCTCTCCTCCTCCTCCTCCTCCTCCTCCTCCTCCTCCTCCTCCTCTCCTCCTCCTCCTTCCTCCCCCTCCTCCTCCTCCTCCTCCTCCTCCTCCTCTCCTCCTCCTCTCCTCCTCCTCCTCCTCTCCCCCTCTCTTCTTCTTCTCCCTTTTCCTTCTCCTTCTCCTCCTCCTCCTCCTCCTCCTCCTCCTCCTCCTCCTCCTCCTCCTCCTCCTCCTCCTTTTTCTTTCTTCATCTTCCTGCTCCACCTCTTTCTCTTCTTCATCTTCCCCCTTCTCCTCCTCCTCCTCCCCCTTCTCCTCCTCCTCCTCCTCCTTCATCTTCTTCCTCCCTCCACTTCTCCTCCTCCTCCTCCTCCTCTTCCTCCTATATACTCCTCTCCCCTTATTATTAACCTACTATCAAAACTAAACAAAAACCAGGAAGTACCACGTGTAGGTTTAACAGCCTCTTGTAGCTTCCTTATGTTCTGATGTTCTTAACCCCTTGAGGCCCAGAACGTAATTTCCATTGTAATTTGGGTGCCATTAGACGATTTTTAGTGAGTATAAGCAATGTTTTATAGATATGACCTGTTTAGTATCCTTGGCCACTAACTAATTTGGTATATTCAGTTACTTGTCGTAATTTTATGGCTCGACAACATACATTTTTTTATAGTAAAGGAAAGATCTGGGTGTGAAGGGGTTAACAGCCTCTTGTAGCTTCCTTATGTTATGATGTTCTTAATTAACTATGTCCTTGGCAGGGGTATAAGTAAGTCACTAGGGTGCATAACGTCAGGCAAGAAGACAATGGGTGTTTGTGATGCAAGTTACATTGATTTAGTTACAAATGTGGAGGTCGGGGGGAATTTAGATAATAGCGACCATTATGAGATCAGATTTAGCTTAAAATGGGAAGTTGGAAAATTAAGTGGCAATAGGCATCGAATACCTAATTTCAGAAAAGCCAATTATGCGGGATTAAGAAGACACCTGGAGGTTATTAATAAGAGGTGTGGGATGGAGGAGCAGAAAGTCTCCCAGGACAAGGCGTTGTCAGCTGGAAAGGCCAATTATGAAGGATTAGGAAGGCACCTGGAGGAAATTGGCGCGGTCAGATATGGTAGTGAGGTCGAGGCTGAGGAGATAATTAGAGCGGTTAGACAGGGAAGTGAGGTCAGGGCTGAGGAGGTAATTAGAGAGGTTAGAAGGGGAAGTGAGGTCGGAGCCGAGGATGATTATATCTCATTTGTAAGGAATATAATTGACGGACAGAAAAGAAATATTCCTTATAGGGAGATAAGGTCCAGAAAGAGTGATCCAAAATGGATGACCACCAAGTTAAAACACAACATTGGAGTAAAAAGAAACATTTATTTAAGGTTCAAGGCAGGATTGGTAAACAAAGAACAGTATAACGTGATGGCGAGGACAGTGAAGAAATTAACTCGAGTTGCTAAGAACAATTATGAGATTAAAGTAGCAGAACAGGCGAACAGGGACCCAAAGGGGTTCTATCAGGTTTATAAAACAAAGACAAGGGAATTAGTTGGCCCCCTAAGGTCAGGACAGGGTGAGGTCTTAAATACGGATGAGGATATGTGTAGGAGTCTAAATGATTATTTCTTAAGTGTTTTTACGGAGGAGGATACACAGACGATACCTGATAGTGAACAGATGTTCAAAGGAAGCGATGAGGAGAAACTCAAAGATATTGTGATAACTAGGGAAATAGTGGAGGAGGGTATAGAAAAAATGAAAACATTTAAATCGCCAGGACCAGATGAAGTATATCCCAGGGTATTAAAGGAATGCAAGGAGGTTGTTAGTGAGTCGTTAGTGCACATTTTTAGGAAATCGGTTGAGATAGGCGATGTGCCATTATTGTGGAGGAAAGGAAATGTTGTTCCCATATTTAAGAAGGGAGACAGAGGACTAAAGTCAAATTATCGACCCGTAAGTCTAACATCAGTGGTGGGTAAATTAATGGAATCTATTATTGCAAAAAACATTAGAGAGCACTTAGATAAACATAGTTTGATCAATGATTCACAACATGGATTCACCAAGGGTAGGTCATGTCTCACCAATTTATTGAGTTTTTATAGGAAAGTTTATGAGACGGCAGATAATGATAAGGATTATGATATAATATATCTGGACTTTAGTAAGGCATTTGACAAAGTACCACACGAGCGACTCTTAAATAAGGTTAGGGCTCATGGTATAGATGGGAAGGTTCTTCATTGGATCAGAGCTTGGCTAAGTAATAGGCAACAAAGGGTTACAATTAATGGTTCCAAATCTGAATGGGGACTGGTGACAAGTGGAGTTCCACAAGGGTCTGTTTTGGGCCCATTACTATTTTTGATTTACATCAACGACTTGGATAGTGGGATTAGCAGTGATATCAGCAAGTTTGCTGATGATACTAAGTTAGGTAGGATTATTGGATCACAGTCTGACGTAAACATATTGCAGGGAGACTTAGATAAACTTAACGAGTGGGCAGTCAGATGGCAGATGGAATTTAATATTGATAAATGTAGCGTTATGAATGTTGGTAGAAAAAACCCTGGTAATAGATACACCATAAGCAATGTATCGCTGAAAAGATCAGAAGGTGAAAAAGATCTTGGAGTGAGGGTGAGCCCAGACCTCCGACCTAGGAAACAATGTATTGAGGCCAGAAATAGAGCTAATAGAGTATTAGGATTCATTACCAGAAGTGTTAAAAGTAGAAGTGCGGAAGTTATTCTAAAGCTTTATCTGGCTCTAGTCAGGCCTCACCTAGACTATGCAGTTCAGTTTTGGTCTCCATATTACAGGATGGATATAGTGTTGTTAGAAAAAGTGCAGAGAAGGATGACCAAAATGATACAAGGGATGCGTAACTTTAGTTATGAGAGGAGATTGAAGTTATTAAAATTACACTCACTCGAGAGACGCAGAGTAAGGGGCGATCTGATAGACGTTTTTAAGTGGATAAAGGGATTTAATAAAGGAGAGGTAGGAAAAGTTCTTACCGCTTTTAACCAGGGTAGAACAAGAAGTAACGGATTCAAGCTGGAAAAGCGTAGATTTAGAAAGGAAATAGGGAAAAACTGGTTCACAAATAGGGTGGTGAATGAGTGGAATGGTCTCAGTAGACAGGTAGTTAGTGCGGAGTCATTAGGGAGCTTTAAAGGGGAGCTGGATAGGTTCATGGATGGGGATGAAAGGTGGATGTAGGTAGTGTTAGGTGACAGGAACTACCACGTGTAGGCCTCGCGGCCTCTTGTAGCTTCCTTATTTTCTTATGTTCTTATGTTCTTATGATGCAGGGGTGAAGGAAGACTATAGGGTGAGGTAAGTCTTGGGCAACCTTGCTTGCGTCATCTTGTCCTAGCAGAGTGGATCAGAATGAGGCTTGGCATAGACCACTGTAAACCTGGACTGCGCACGGAATATCGGCCTGTCGCACAAGGGCCTGAAGTCGGAGGGCCGCTCGAATTAATATATATATATATATATATATATATATATATTATATATATATATATATATATATACGGATCATATAGACTGGTTTATCAGTATATATGATATACTGTAGTCTTCGTAAATGTTTGTTCTATAATATTATCAAATAAAAAACAGTAAAACACGCTAAAGAAATGCCATTACGAGACTGAAGAAATATGCATGAACATATTAATATTCACTTCAACTCTACGCCATTTAAAACTTTGCGAGTCAACTTTTATCATGAAGGGTATCAATAGAAGCGCAATTTTATTAGCTTTCCATTGATGTATTTCTTTTTCGGATAAATTAATTAGAACCATGCATAAATTAGCGTTAACTAAATAAATAAAATCATCAATCGGGTAATTTTCCCGATTGATGTTATTTATTTGCTTATATATTTCTTTTTCTGATAAATTAATTAGCACCATGTATAAATTAGCGCTAACTAAATAAATAACCTTCAATCGGGAAAATTACCCGATTGATGATTTTATTTATTTATTTAATGCTAATTTATGCATGGTTCTAATTCATTTATCAGATAACGAAATACATCAATGGAAAGCTAATAAAATTGCGCTTCTATTGATACCCTTCATGATAAAAGTTGACTCGCAAAGTTTTAAGTGGCGAAGAGTTGAAGTGAATCAGTCTCGTAATGGCATTTCTTTAGCGTGTTTTACTGTTTTTTATTTGATAATATTATAGAACAAACATTTACGAAGATTACAGTATATCATATATACTGATAAACCAGTCTATATGATAGTCCATGACTCCATACACCACTATATCTCTTAGTCGGGCGGGCAGGCGCTATGCAGCCTGGCAATTTCAAAACATTGTCGCGTGAACAGTCCAGAGATATAGTGGTCTAGGGGCTTGGCTTAATGAAGGGAAGAGAGGGAATTTAAAGGCTTGTTATGGTGACGGTACCGTGTGTGTGTGTGTGTGTGTGTGTGTGTGTGTGTGTGTGTGTGTGTGTGTGTGTGTGTGTGTGTGTGTGTGTGTGTGTGTGTGTGTGTAATGTGTGTGTGTGTGTGTGTGTGTGTGTGTGTGTGTGTGTGTGTGTGTGTGTGTGTGTGTTTTTGTGTGTGGTGTGTGTGTGCTGTGTGTGTGTGGGGTTGTGTGTGTGTGTGTGTGTTGTAATGTGTGTGTGTGTGTAATGTGTGTGTGTGTAATGTGTGTGTGTGGTGGGGGGGGGGTTTCTAGGCATGTGTGGTTTTCTCAAGTATGTAATGTTTTCGAAGTGTACATGTAGAAAGGGGACAAAAATCAGTATGTAACACACACACACACACACACACACACACACACACACACACACACACACACACACACACACACACACACACACACACACACACACACACACACACACACACACACACACACACACAGAGGGTTCCTTTTAATCCCACGCGCCGTAATCTTGTTCATAAGAAGTCCTGACACCGTACAGAGTTAAATGCTTCACTACATTCCACTAAGTATACGATAGCGTAATTGTTATCGCTATCTATTGCTCCATAATCGTTGTTAAAGCCCAGTATATAAGTGGTTGATAAGACATGACCTATTCCTTCACAGATACCCCGTGGTGCGAGTTATTTAAGGAACTGTAATGATTTCAACATTCTCTAATGCTATTTGTAATGAACATGAATTAAAACATTGATACCGTGATAGATAATGTTGCTGTACGAACATTTACTGCCTAACTGATCTACCTCTTAACCCCTTCACGCCCAGATCGTTCCTTTGGTATAAAAAATTGTATGTTGTCGAGCCATAAAATTACGAAAAGTAACTAAAAATATCAAATTTGTTAGTCGACAAGGATATCTAAAAAGGACAAATCTATATAATATTGCTTATAGTCACTAAAAATCGTCTAATGGTTGCCAAATTACAATGGCAATTACGTTCTGGGTCTCAAGGGTTAATAACTGTTTAAATGAAAATAGAAAGATTAAAAAAAAAACTAATTATGAGATGGCATTATACATATCAAGACACTACTATGTATGTATGTATGATGGATGACACGATCATTCCAAGGTTGGGGCGATTAGCAAGTCATAGCACACTTGATGGCTGCATTGGAGTGCATGGTAACTGCGATAGCAACCCAGGCGGTATTTTGAAGGTATCGACTGAACTGGCTGATTCATGGACTGATTTGACTTACTGACTCACTGGACTGAACTGGCTGATTCATGGACTGATTTGACTTACTGACTCACTGGACTGAACTGGCTGATTCATGGACTGATTTGACTTACTGACTCACTGGACTGAACTGACTGATTTGACTTACTGACTCACTGGACTGAACTGGCTGATTCATGGACTGATTTGACTTACTGACTCACTGGACTGAACTGACTGATTCATGGACTGATTTGACTTACTGACTCACTGGACTGAACTGGCTGATTCATGGACTGATTTGACTTACTGACTCACTGGACTGAACTGACTGATTTGACTTACTGACTCACTGGACTGAACTGGCTGATTCATGGACTGATTTGACTTACTGACTCACTGGACTGAACTGGCTGATTCATGGACTGATTTGACTTACTGACTCACTGGACTGAACTGGCTGATTCATGGACTGATTTGACTTACTGACTCACTGGACTGAACTGACTGATTTGACTTACCAACCCTCTGACTCACGGGACTGGACTGACTGAGTCATTGACTGATTTTACTTACTGACTCACTGGACTGAACTGACTGATTCATGGACTGATTTGAAATACCAACCCTCTGACTCACTGGACTGATTTGACTTACCAACCCTCTGACTCACTGGACTGAACTGACTGATTTGACTTACCAACCCTCTGACTCACTGGACTGGACTGACTAATTTGACTTACCAACCCTCTGACTCACTGGACTGAACTGACTGATTTGACTTACCAACCCACTAACTCACTGGACTGAACTGACTGACTTATATTGACTGATTTGACTTACCAACCCACTAATTCACTGGACTGGACTGACTGACTTATATTGACTGATTTGACTTACCAACTCACTGACTCACTGGACTGGATTGATTCATTGACTGATTTAACTTACCAACCCACTGACTCACTGGACTGGACTGGCTGATTCATTGACTGATTTGACTTAATGACTCACTGGCCTGGACTGGACTGACGGTCTTTAGCTATACATGTACACTTTACTGCCTTAATGCAATCAGTTTTCATCCACTTTTATATTTAAATACTGTTTGAATAAAAAGGAATAAAAAAATACCTACTTGACTTACTGACCGATTGACCGACTTGACTTTAAGACGGACTGACCCGATGACTTACTGACCGACTGGACTTGACTGACTCACAGGCCGGAGGAGAAGGAGGAGGAGATAGCCAGGGTGGAGATGACTTTCCACATTACAGGAACTACCACGTGTAGGTCTCACGGCCTCTTGTAGCTTCCTTAATTTCTTATGTTCTTCTATTCCGTAAAGGCGTGAGGTAGAAGACGTAAGGTAAAGGCTTGAATAAGACGCTACACACTAACTCCTGACGATATTCTCTTGTCCTTTAGGCTCAGTGGAGGAAGAGTATTTTTGTGGGTATATATGAGTGGGTATAAGAAGGGTGGGTGGGTATATGAAGGAGTAGGTATATATGGGCGGCCGGAGTGCGAATTTTTTTTTCCTTGACGTGTTTGCAAAGTTTGGCTGCCCTCTACGCATGGCTGTAGATCCGAAACTAACCACAGGATTTTCTTTAAAATACCCTCATTGTGATTCCCACGCAAAATTACTGTACTGAATGTAACCTCGAACGTATCCTAACCTAAGCCTAACCGAAAGTTTGCGAAGGTTCTGTCTAGGAAAAGAAATTCGCGGCCGGGGTCAAGACAGGTTGGAGGGACAGGCTTTTCCTTTCTTTTCTTTCAGATCTTCGCACCTAACTATCTTTCTGAAGCTTTGACTTTTCTTTCTTTCTTTCCTGACTTTCTGTACTTTCTTTTTTCTCTTCTTTTTCTTCCTGATGTTCACCTAGCTATGTGATCTGAACTTGAGATTGAGAGAGAGGTTTGACAGAGATCTAGTATGAAAGATAGTATGGTTTTCTCCTAGATTTAGAGAGAGAAAGAGACAGACAGAGATCTAGTATGAAAGATAGTATGGTTTTCTCCTAGATTTAGAGAGAGAAAGAGACAGACAGAGATCTAGTATGAAAGATAGTATGGTTTTCTCCTAGATTTAGAGAGAGAAAGAGACAGACAGAGATCTAGTATGAAAGATAGTATGGTTTTCTCCTAGATTTAGAGAGAGAAAGAGACAGACAGAGATCTAGTATGAAAGATAGTATGGTTTTCTCCTAGATTTAGAGAGAGAAAGAGACAGACAGAGCGAATTAGGTGACACACATATTTAGAGATAGGTCAGGATGCGCCGGGTGGGTGGTGAGGGGGTATCTAGGGGCGTCCCTGGCGGCCCTGAGGGGGTGTGGGTGTCCTGCAGGCGTTGGGGAAAGGAGAGGTGGTGATGGAAAGCCTTAACCCCTTGAGACCCAGAACGTAATTTCCATTGTAATTTAGGTACCATTAGACGATTTTTAGTGACTATAAGCAATATTTTATAGCTATGACCTGTTTAGTATCCTTGTCCACTAACTCATTTGGTATATTCAGTTACTTTTTGTCATTTTATGGCTCGACAACATACAATTTTTTATAGCAAGGGAAGGATGTGGGGTTGAAGGGGTTAATAAAGGAGAGACCAATAAGAGTAGTGGGAAGAAAGAGGAGGTTGTAAAAAGGAAAGCGAAAGTAAGAAGAGGAGGAGGAAGAGAAGGCCAACAATGAGAGATACTGAAGGAAGGCGTGAGTAGATAAGGATAGGAAGGGCGATGGAAGCAGGAGGGATGGCTGCTATAAGGAAGGGTTGCTGGATAGGGAGTGATGGTTGCTTTAAGGAATGGTTGCTGGATAGGGAGTGATGGTTGCTTTAAGGAAGGGTTGCTGGATAGGGAGTGATGGTTGCTTTAAGGAATGGTTGCTGGATAGGGAGTGATGGTTGCTATAAGGAATGGTTGCTATAAGGAACGGTTGCTGGATAGGGAGTGATGGTTGCTATAAGGAATGGTTGCTGGATAGGAGTGATGGTTGCTTTAAGGAATGGTTGCTATAAGGAATGGTTGCTGGATAGGGAGTGATGGTTGCTATAAGGAATGGTTGCTATAAGGAATGGTTGCTGGATAGGGAGTGATGGTTGCTTTAAGGAATGGTTGCTGGGTAGTGAAGGAATGGTGCTGTATAGAGTGATGGTTGCTTTAAGGAATGGTTGCTATAAGGAATGGTTGCTATAAGGAATGGTTGCTGGATAGGGAGTGATGGTTGCTATAAGGAATGGTTGCTGTATAAGGAGTGATGGTTGCTTTAAGGAATGGTTGCTGGATAGGGAGTGGTGGTTGCTTTAAGGAATGGTTGCTATAGAGTGATGGTTGCTTTAAGGAAGGGTTGCTATATAGGAATGTTGCTGAAAAGGAGTGATGGTTGCTAAAAGGATGTGGTTGCTATAAGGAATGGTTGCTGTATAAGGAGGTGTTGCTTTAAGGAATGGTTGCTATAAGGAATGGTTGCTGTATAAGGAGTGATGGTTGCTATAAGGAATGGTTGCTATAAGGAATGGTTGCTGTATAAGGAATGGTTGCTATAAGGAATGGTTGCTATAAGGAATGGTTGCTGTAAGGAGTGGTTGCTATAAGGAATGGTTGCTGTATAAGGAGTGATGGTTGCTATAAGGAATGGTTGCTGTATAAGGAGGAATGGTTGCTATAAGGAATGGTTGCTGTATAAGGAGTGATGGTTGCTATAAGGAATGGTTGCTATAAGGAGTGGTTGTTGCATAAGGAGGAATGGTTGCTATAAGGAATGGTTGCTATAAGGAATGGTTGCTATAAGGAGTGGTTGTTGCATAAGGAGGAATGGTTGCTATAAGGAATGGTTGCTATAAGGAGTGGTTGTTGCATAAGGAGGAATGGTTGCTATAAGGAATGGTTGCTATAAGGAATGGTTGCTGTATAAGGAGTGATGGTTGCTATAGGAATGGTTGTTGCATAAGGAGGAATGGTTGCTATAGAATGGGTTTTGCTGTATAAGGAGGAATGGTTGCTATAAGGAATGGTTTACTATAAGGAATGGTTGCTATAAGGAGGAATGGTTGCTATAAGGAATGGTTGCTATAAGGAATGGTTGCTGGATAAGGAGTGATGGTTGCTATAAGGAATGGTTGCTATAAGGAGGAATGGTTGCTATAAGGAATGGTTGCTATAAGGAGGAATGGTTGCTATAAGGAATGGTTGCTATAAGGAATGGTTGCTGTATAAGGAGTGATGGTTGCTATAAGGAATGGTTGCTATATAGGAGTGATGGTTGCTATAAGGAATGGTTGCTGTATAAGGAGTGATGGTTGCTATAAGGAATGGTTGCTATATAGGAGTGATGGTTGCTATAAGGAATGGTTGCTGTATAAGGAGTGATGGTTGCTATAAGGAATGGTTGTTGCATAAGGAGGAATGGTTTGCTATATGGAATGGTTGCTGTATAAGGAATGGTTGCTGTATAAGGAATGGTTGCTATAAGGAATGGTTGCTATATAGGAGTGATGGTTGCTATAAGGAATGGTTGCTGTATAAGGAGTGATGGTTGCTATAAGGAATGGTTGTTGCATAAGGAGGAATGGTTGCTATAAGGAATGGTTGCTGTATAAGGAATGGTTGCTGTATAAGGAATGGTTGCTGTATAAGGAATGGTTGCTGTATAGGAGTGGTGGTTGCTATAAGGAATGGTTGCTGCATAAGGAGTGGTGGTTGCTATAAGGAATGGTTGTTGCATAAGGAGGAATGGTTGCTGGATAGGGGGTGATGGTTGCTATAAGGAATGGTTGGTATAAGGAGCAATGGTTGCTTATAGGAATAGAAAGGATAGGAATATAGGAATAGAAATGCTTGTCGCTAGTCTTGAGTGGCGTGTGTGAAGGGTAGTAGTGAGTGTGGTGACCTCCCTCCTGACCTAATGACCTGAGGTAACCAGGTGCTGCCTGGGGGTCACGTGGTGTATTGGTGTACTGGTGATGGACCTGATTAGAACGAGTTTGTTTTCCTCCGCGATTTACATACTTGGTGGAGGTATCGCCCCAAGTGCCGCTGGGAGATTGCCGCGATAACCTCATGAAGCGTTTGTGTACAGATAGTGTGTGTGTGTGTCCTGTCTGTGTATGTCTATTTGTCTGTCTGTATATCTGTCTGTCTGTCTGTCTGTATCTGTCTGCCTGGCTATATGTATGTCTGTCTGTGTATGTCTATCTGTCTGTCTGTATATCTGTCTGTATCTGTCTGTGTATATCTGTCTGTCTGTCTGTATCTGTCTGCCTGGCTATATGTATGTCTGTGTCTGTCTGTCTGTCTGTGTGTCATCAAGGAGTTAGATCTCAAGAAGTTAGGAATAAAACCAACACTATTCAACGCCAATACTGGTAAACCTGCACGAATAATTGATAACATCCCTAGAATTCTGACTGTAGCAAAAGTGTTCAGTTTAACAACACTATGAAGAGGTACAAAGCGTCTGGAAACGAGGTGCCGATCTCTGGAAAGTTCCCTTCTGCACCCGCACTTCAGCCCCGATGACATCAGAGTCAAAGACATTAGAAACACGGCCTTGACTAGAGTCCTTCGCCTGGTTATCACTGCCGCATACGTGTTCCATTCGTTACCATTATTATATTCGGTCATCTGCCGCCGACGCGCTACTCACAATAAGTCTTAAAGTAATCGTCCAGACCCATTTTTTCTTTGCATAATTATGTTGAATGTTCATTCAAAATACCTAATCCACAAAAAATTATTCATTTTCACCCCTTATTTCCCTAAAAACATGACTTTTGTAAAAAGCGCGGGAAAAACAACAGCCACATTCCAGCCGTGGCGGGAAACTTGCTGGCGACGTCACACGAGTGAGGCTCCCAGCCTCGCCCGACACAGACACACGGAGACTGAGAAAAATGTAGTACTTGGGGAATTTTGGGTGCTTCTGGTATATTTTTTGTGCGACACGGCACATACTTGCATCCTGCATGGGCACGGCAAGAAAGCCGTGCCCTTCCCGAGAGCTTAGCACCCATTCACAACCCACACGGCGACGATATATGTATGCAGACCCTTGGAGCGACGGGGAGCGGCTGGTAGTAGCCAGGGTACTGCAGCCCTCTCATCTCGGTGGCCTTGCACCTACCCGCCGCTCCCCACCGCTTCCCGCCGCTGCACACATTTGCACACATATATCGTCGCCCCACAGTTTGCAAATGGGTGCTAAGCTCTCGGTAAAGGCACAGCCCCCACGCTGCACCCACACAGGATGCAAGTACATGCCACATCGGACAAAAAAATATCAGAAACACCCAAAATTCCCCAAGTACTACATTTTTCTCCGAGTCTCCGCGTATCTGTATCAGGCGGTGCTGGGAGGCTCCCTGTTGTGACGTCGCCGACCCATGGTGCGTCGTCTGCTGATAAACAATTGTGTTTTGAGAGCACGGGGAATTTACAGGTTTTGAATGCGGATCATTTAAAAACGGGTGACTGGATGCAAAATGTGACAACATATTGTTGATATACTCGATCATGGCTATATTTTGACTGCATTAAATCAGGAATGATGAAATGGTCTGGACGATTACTTTAAAGATTTTTAGGATTTTTTTTTAATACATTGGAGCCTCTCTATGCGCCTGTAGACTACTATGTTTTTCCTTGATGACTCAGGTGGTTGGCCGTGCACGTTTTGGAGGGTTGTGATGGTTGGCCCTTGCCCGTGATGGCGCAAGCTGGATTATTTTAGTGACCCCTGTGGTCTATAGGTGAAGGTCCTGTTTTCTGTGATGGTCAAGCCTCAGTTTAGGCTCATGCTGCCACCTGGTGTTCCGTCCGCCGCACTAGTAGTCGCAGTCGAAAGAACAGGCATGCAGCATGCGGGTGTCTTCGGCCACTCGACGATGGATTAGTTTTTCCATTGGTGGGACTTGAACTCGGGAAGAGTTCCAGTTTGAATAAGAAGGATATTAAATTTCACATCCTTCTTTGGCTTTCTCGATGTATTAGCTGTGCGAACGATGTATTAGCTGTGCGAACGATGTATTAGCTGTGCGAACGATGTATTAGCTGTGCGAACGATGTATTAGCTGTGCGAACGATGTATTAGCTGTGCGAACGATGTATTAGCTGTGCGAACGATGTATTAGCTGTGCGAACGAAACACGCGTCCGTAACATGCTTCGCGCGACGCCAAAATTCACATCGCGCCCTGAACACTAGTGGCGCCCGGGGTGTGTTTGGGGTCACTGTGACAAGCAGCGTTACACAATGCACTATCGGGGTACCCTTCAAGGCGGTCAGATAGCAGTGGCACGGCAGGTGGGCAGTGTAGCGCCGGCTGCTGAAGGGTGAGCACGTGTCATCCAGGCTATCCAGCAACGGTAGGGGGGAGTCACGGGCCTTGGCTAGCGAGGGTGTGCAGAGAGATGTGTCTTGTGTAGGAATGGAAGGTGGTCTGCTGTGGTGTGTGTGTGTGTGTGTGTGTCTGTATGTGTGTGTGTGTGTGTGTGTGTGTGTGTGTGTGTGTGTGTGTTGTAGCGGCGCCTTGCATAGAGTAAGAGAAAGGTTGTAGCGTGGTTGTGTTGTGTTGTGTTGTGTCGCAGCGCACGATACACGAGGCGGGTTGTTTGATAACTTCGCGGCGTCCCAATGCACGAAGGTGTACTCTTTAGATCACTTAACCCCTTGAGGCCCAGAACGTAATTTTTATTGTAATTTGGTTACTATTAGATAATTTTTAGTGAATATAAGCAATATTTTTATAGATATGACCTGTTCAGCATCCTTGTCGACTAACTAATTTGGTATATTCAGTTACTTTTGTAATTTTATGGCTAACAACAGACGATTTTTTATAGCAAAGGAAAGATCTGGGCGTGAAGGGGATAAACATACTTACTTTTCAACATCGTCTCCCTTTCACACACCCTTTTTTTGTAATTGCATGCATGGGGTTATGTGAGGCGTTAATTATGCAGGTGTTGGGGTGGGGTGCAACATGCGGGTTCATTCCAAAAATTAGCGGAATCAGATGTGGCGACGTTTACAAGTGTGCGGAACAGAGGGCGAATGATCCACAACCCACTCTCTACTATATACTTTTGTAACCCCTTCACGCCCAGATCTTTCCATTAATATATAAAATCGTCTGTTGTTAGCCATAAAATCACGAAAAGTAACTAAATAAACCAAATTAGATAGTCGACAAGGATACTGAACAGGTCATTATCTATAAAACATTGCTTATACTCACTAAAAATCGTCCAATGGTACCCAAATAACAATGGAAATTACGTTCTGGGCCTCAAGGGGTTAACATGAATACTTATACCCCACACAATAACCTTACATGTTTTATACGTGTTTTACGTTTTTATACATTTTATAAATATACGCTATAAACATTTCTATCATGAATCCTTGAACCCCTCACATTAACCTGACATGTTTCCACTATTTGACCCATTATTTTACGCGTTCTTTACCGTAGATAACACTATAGTCGCCAGTCACTCGCCACTGCACTAATGTCGCCAGGCACAATATATTACGAATTTAGCATCACTACAGACTTTTATGTGCCACTGAAGACATGTAGTGTGATGTACATAATATAAACTACTGTGCATGCCTCTTCAATGGCACATAAAAGTCTGTAGTGATGCTAAAATTCGTAATATATTGTGCCTGGCGACATTAGTGCAGTGGCAAGTGACTGGCGACTATAGTGTTATCTACGGCAGTATATACTTTTTTAACGTGAATCTTTAACTTTAACTTTACTTATATCCCGCGTCCTACAACACAACGCGTCCGTGACAGGTAGTAGTAGAGTTCCATTACATCGCCTGACCTTATTATATTTTTCTGTGATTCTGTTCTATGTAATCCCCCCCCCCCCCCTTCCTTTCTCCATTTCTTTAATAAACTTGTAAACCTGTCCAGCCATCACGCTGTCCTATTGATGCGGACTCCAATAAACTTACCAGATTTAGTATAGCGTCATAATTATAGTCACACAGCTCGCGGACCGGAGACAACTAGCCAACCTATATAGCTCAGTAGTTCTTCCCCCTGCATGTTAGAATACCCCATCCATTCAATACCCTTGCTCCGACCTTACGATAAAAAGAAAGAGAAAGAAAATACCCCATCCTATCAATACCCTTGCCTCGATGTTACGTTAAAAAGAAAGAGAAAGAAAATACCCCATCCAATCAGTACCCTTGCCTCGATGTTACGATAAAAAGAAAGAGAAAGAAAATACCCCATCCATTCAATACCCTTGCCTCGATGTTACGTTAAAAAGAAAGAGAGATAGAAAATACCCCATCCATTCAGTACCCTTGCCTCGATGTTACGTTAAAAAGAAAGCGAGAAAGAAAATACCCCGTCCTATCAATACCCTTGCTTTGGCATTGCGTTAAAAAAGATAAGGACATACAAAAGCTCAGTAATTAATATCGTTAGTCTGAATACCACTTAATTACTCCTCGTCACTTTGCGTGTATAAAGACGATAAAAAGACGGAGACGAACATTTTAATTGGAGAGGAGGAAGAAATATGATGACTCAGTGTGTGCAAGTGTTAAGGAGTCATTAGAGGTAGCGGGCTTGCCAGAGTATATCAGGGAGGGGCTATGTAATTACTGGGGGGCATATTCCTGTTCTCTATGAGAGTCTGTGGTTTCCGAGTGAAGACGCTTGGCTGTAGCTCCGACACTAACCATAGGATTGTCTCGAAAATACCCTCATTGTGATTCCCACGTAAAGTATCTATTATATTTCTATTTTTTAAACCGTAACCTAACGTAACCTAACCTGACGTGTTCAAGAGTAAACGCCACATACTCTTCCAGAAAACGGGAATATGTGGCACGCGAGCTGACGAACCATGCGCGATCCGTGAGTGGATATTTGCTCTTCATTGTGGATATTTGCTCTTCATTGTGGATATTTCGTCACTCGAGTATATTGTAGATTTTCGTTTCCTCCCCCATCCGTAATTCCTGCCTTCACTTCCTCCCACGGCTTACCTGTCTCTCTGGATCAGTGAATGGTGTGTGGTGTTGGGTGGTATTACGGCTGAGGACATCCCTTGGTGGGGGTCTTTCTGGGGGACCATTATAGGGGGCTGGGTTACCTACTATCAAGTTAGGAGGTTATAATGCAGGCTCAGGTTTAGTTTTTAAATGCCCTTCACTCTTACGTTGCGAGAGAGGGTGTCTTCCTTTCTGCCTTCATCATATAGTGGACTGTAAATCGCGGGATGTCCTCAACGAACATGACTTTGTTTTGCCTCTCTCCCTGCGGTGCGCCCCTTCCCCTGCCGCACCCCGCTGAGGGAGGCTGACAGGGGGGGGCAGAGTCAGGACCTGTGAAAGCACTACAGGAAGGATATGAAGTGGATTAGAAGCAGAAGAAATAGTATTACTAGTACAACACCAGAAATGATAATGATAGTGAGTTATGGAAGCAAATTTTAAAAAGTCCAGGCTGCGTCACCACGGGCTAGGGCCAACCATCACGGCACTCAACCTTTAATAGGAACCTACGCACGGCCTACCATCCCAGCACTCAACAATTAACCCCTTGAGACCCAGAACGTTATTTCCATTGTAATTTGGGTAGGCTACCATTAGACAATTTTTAGTCAATATCAGCAATGTTTTATAGATATGACCTGTTTAGTGTCCTTGTCGACTAACTAATTTGGTATATTTAGTTACTTTTCGTAATTTTATGGCTAACAACATACGAGTTTTTATATAGCAAAGGAAAGGTCTGGGCGTGAAGGGGTTAATAGGAACCGACGCACGGCCTATCATCCCAGCCCTGAAGGAAGATAAGAAAAAGTCACCAGAATCTTTTACCAGTAACTTGGCCCACAAATTTGCCCAGTAACTTGGCCCCAAAAAAACTTTTCCGCTAACTTGGCCCCAAAAAAACTTATCTAGTAACTTGACCCCAAAAAAACTTTACCCAGTAACTTGGCCCCAAAAAACTTGACTCAGTAACTTGACCCCAAAAAAACTTTACCCAGTAACTTGGCCCCAAAAATACTTTTATGCTAACTTGGCCCCAAAAAAACTTAGGTCCGTCGCTACGTGGGTGGTGGTGGTGGCGGTAACAGTGACGAGACGACATTCCCCTTGCAATCTCTGCTGATAAGAAAGGGTGCGTTGTGGTTCTTGACTTACTTACAAACGAGATAGAAGAGATAGTTGAGTGTGTGTGTGTGTGTGTGTGACATGCTGTTGGGGAGAGATAGTCGTGATAACGGGGGAGGCGTGACTCCAATGTGACAGTGAGTGTGTGACAGTGTTTCCAGTAGCTCCCCGCACTCACTAGGGAAGGTTATACTTATACCACGTCTCTGCCTATACAGTCTGCCTTCTCTGCCATCAAAGTAACGTACTGCTCCTGGTTGTCATTGTATAGGTCACAGCATCGCAGCCAGCTCAGGCTAAGTCCTCCCATTAACCCCTCACGTCCACATCTTTCCTTGGCTATAAACAATTGTATGTTGTCGAACCATAAAATTACGAAAAGTAACTGAATATACCAAATTAGTTAGTGGAGAAGGATACTAAACAGGTCATATCTATAAAATATTTCTTATATTCACTAAAAATCGTCTTATGGTACTCAACTTACAATGGAAATTACGTTCTGGGTCTCAAGGGGTTGAGCTTATACCGCGGCGAAGTCATGTTTAAGGGCTAATAAGTGGAGTCAGGTTTAATTTAGACATATTTGTCCAAGCGGGCAAAGCAAGCTTGGACACCTATTTCAGCCGAATTCATTCTTTGGTACTAAATAGATTGGTGAATCTGTCATACAGGCTTGTAAAATGTTTACTCCACGAATGGGGGCAAGGTCTAGAGGGCATAGTGGCTTGTAAAATGTTTACTCCACGAATGGGGGCAAGGTCTAGAGTGCATATAAATGTTTACTCCACGAATGGGAGAAAGGCAAGGGATGGTGAAGGTTAGGTTGGGTTAGGTCAGGTTGTAATAGAAGTATTTTAAGGTGAGGGTATTTAAAAAGTTGACTTTAGCCTGTGCGAGCTGGGACACGTTCCACATCTTTAGAGTGGAAGTCTATTTCCTAGTTTTTACTGTTCCAACTGTTAGGATTCTGTGTGTGGTAGGTAGTTAGGAGTAGTGGGGGAAGGCAAGTTATGTTAGACAGTTAGAGTAATGCGGTCCTGTTAGGGTATCTAAAATTACACTTTTATTCTTATTGATATTTTTCGTGTTTGCGAGTCAGGGAAATTAATATGTCGAAGTTATTTGTACTGACGCTCACGTGTGTGTGTGTGTGTGTGTGTGTGTGTGTGTGTGTGTGTGTGTGTGTGTGTGTGTGTGTGTGTGTGTGTGCCATACCGACATGCCCTGCACCTGTTGACACACACACACACACACTTGCACAGTACACACACACAGTTGGGTGGCGCGCGTGTGGGAGTGAGGTGCAGTGAAAGTAGTAGGACTACTACGTACTCTACTATAGTCTATTCACTTAAGCTGGATTCTTGGGAGCTGCTCGCTGCCTAGCCGAGTTTGTAAGGACGTCGCTGATTGGCTGATAGACTCGGGCTGGGTGGCGATGGTGGTGGTACTTGCCTCGCCGCAACCCAAAACCCTTGCGTTGCCTCAGAAAAATATTCATATTTCTTGGCTTTACTCATCTCTTACACAAGATAGGCCTATTTTGTTTACATCAGTGAATCAGGCAGTGATTGTTCAACAACAACACGCCATTCATAACTCAATAGGGTAAAAAATAAAGTCATGACTGACTATCACAAGAGTAGGCGAATTTTTAGGTTTTCAGTGCATTGAAATGTTGTACTCCTACCCGATATTACCAAACTACCAGATGGTATTTATGAAAGCTGAGCCTACCATCGTGTTCATAATACATTGCTGCATATCATGAGCATAAAAAGGTTACACTAAGACTACACTAATATTAAGATATAATTGAAGGAAAACAAAAGAGTGTATAAACATTTTTTCTTGCTTATTTTGCTTCAACTCGCTGTAACTCCATCAGTTTTGGTCGCATTCAATTTTCAAGAACAGTTTCAAAATCCTTATACGTTTTCGCTTCCTGTAGTATGTAGCACGTACCAATAAGGAAAAGAGTAGGTGGTGAAAATGGTTAAGAAAGTTAAACCACTACTCCAAACTGGCAGAGTGACGGGTGAGCATTGCTCCCTATACAGGAGACTGTTCTCGGGAGAGCTCCCTATACAGGAGAGACTGTTCTCGGGAGAGCTATCAGAGGCTCCACCCGTCACGGTACCAGTTTGAAACAGTTTAACTTTCTTAGCCATTTTGACCACCTACCCTTTTCCTTATTGGTACGTGCTACATACCACAGGAAGCGGAAAAGTATAAGGATTTTGAAACAGTGCTTGAAAATTGAATGCGACCAAAACTTATGGAGTTACAGCGAGTTGAAGCAAAATAAGCAAGAAAAAATGTTTATACACTCTTTTACTTTCCTTCAATTATCTTAATATTAGTGTAATCTTACTGTATTTTTTTTATACTCATGATATGCAGCAATGTATTATGAACACGATGGTAGGCTCAGCTTTCATAAATACCATCTGGTAGCTTGGTAATATCGGGTAGGAGTACAACATTTCAATGCACTGAAAACCTAAAAGTCCGCCTACTCTTGTGATAGTCAGTCATGACTTTATTTTTTACCCTATTGAGTTATGAATGGCGTGTTGTTGTTGAACAATCACTGCCTGATTCACTGATGCAAACAAAATAGGCCTATCTTGTGTAAGAGATGAGTAAAGCCAAAAAATATGAATATTTTTCTGAGGCAACACAAGGGTTTTGGGTTGCGGCGAGGCAAGTACCACCACCATCGCCACCCAGCCCGAATCTATCAGCCAATCAGCGACGTCCTTACAAACTCGGCTAGGCAGCGAGCAGCTCCCAGCCTAGGAATCTAGCTTAAGTGAATAGACTATAGTAGACTACATACCAGAGCTGGGCACGTTCCTGGATTTGGGGTAGTCCGTACCTGTACTTCCGTACTTCGGGACGCGGGTCGTCCGTACCTGTACTTCCGTACCTTATTTTACTTTGTTCTGTCCGTACCCGTACCTCCGTACCTGTACCCTATAACTATTAAAACGCGCCTGAAAAAATATAGTCAGTACCTCAAAAATAAAACAAAATACAAGGCTATAATACATCAGAGCTTCATAAATATATATAGCAATATATATTTACCATCAAATAATCATCAAATCAATTAAAATAAAATTTGTCTCCAGTCTTCACAGTTCACAAATGAGTGAAATGACTAATTAGTTTAAATCACAAGTTCCAGAAAACACAGAAAACACAGAATTTCACAGAAAACCTGCCTGTCTAAGACAGGCAGGTTTTCTGCTGACACCTAGCCCTCCCAGTGTGCACAGACTTCCCCTCCAGTGTGTCATTCTCTGTCCTGACATATGAGTCAAAGACAAAGAACCTGCAATTTTTTAAAGTTTTAATTGACACGATGCGATAGGCGATAAGAACATTAACTTATTAAGATCATAAGATGTCAACTTAAAAATATTAAATTAGTAAAATACTGCAATAGAACAGTTAGATTTGTCTTACTTCTCAAGGTGCCACAGCATAGCCTTTAGCTGTCTGGTGCCCTCCTGCCTCTTCCTCTGATCCTCCTGCTCAGTCCCACTCTCCTCTATGTCCTGGGTGAACAGCTGGGAGGAGTCCAGCTCCACGTCAGACAAAGAAATATCTGACGTCCCCTGTGGTGTATGGGTTCTGGACGCAGATGGTGCAGGCGTGCTGGTTCTGTAGCTCACACTACTACAGCTACTATCCCCAGACACACTCCTGCTCCTGTCGCTATCACTTCTTTTCACGTATTTGTCCATGTTTAGTTGTAAACACTAAACAGTAAGCAATAGCAGTGAAACTTTGAAACGCGTTGCCGGGTGATGTGACTGTAAACATAAAACGTTGTTGATCTTGAGCTTGATGCCGCACGTTTGGTGTTTACCAGGCACCACAGATGCACGGATCTCGCCTTAGGAAATGATCAGCTGACAGCTAGTGGCAAATTGCCCGCCAAAACGCGTGAAAGTTATTCTGTGGACTGTTTTTTCGTCTTCGTTTTTTTTTTTTTCATCATAGAAAATATCAGGTACGGAAGTACGGACCCAAAATTTCGCAGGTCCGTACCTGTTACTTCCGTACCTTTGAAAAACTTTCCGTACCTCCGGACTTCCGGACCTAGTTTGGAAGTCCGGAGGTACGGAGGTACGGACAGAGGTACGGAAGTGCCCAGCTCTGCTACATACATACATATAAAGATGAGTGTCCCCCTGCCTGCATGTCTGTCCCTCACCCCTCTGCGAGTCTGCATACAAACAAGGGCGAGTGTTGAGTAGAGTACCCTAGTGTTGAGGTGACCGTGGGTGGTCGAAGACGCCAACAGCACGCTTTGTGGGTAAGGCGACGTATTGTCCCGCGAATATTTTGTCTGCATGCGGGATTTGTGTTGCTATAACGCCAGCAGGGCAGCTCTGTGTATGGCATATGCCATGGATTCTTACGTTTGTATGGAAGAGGCCTTAAATATGAGTTTTTTTAAGAGGTGAGTTGACTAAGAGGAGGAAGGAGAGAGCATGCTGTTAGTGTTTATGCAGGTATGCGATGGCGATCTCTCATCCCTTATAGAACGCGTCCTGTGTCAGCTATAAAAGGAACATTGATTTAGTTGTGTCAGCAGGCGTGTAAACCAGGCAGGTGCTGTGGCAAGAGTAGTGACGCATGTGGTGGTTAGTGGTGGCATTGTTTCATTTTTTTTTCCTCTCCGAGGCTATGAATGCGTCTATCTTGTCTCGGCGTGTTGTTGTTATGTCAAAGTCCTGAAATTTCCTGGGATTAATAATTGAGAACAGTGTAAGTGATGATTGCGTTGTTATAGTGGGTGTGTGTATGGTAGTTTAGGGGGAGGCTGTAGTAGAGTGGTTAGCGTCTCAGAGTGGCGTTCTCGGTGACCCGAGTTCGATCCCCGATGAGAACCAAAATCCTTCTGCACCGTCGAGTGGCCTAAGTAAGAACACCCACATACCCTGTCAATAACTCTACCTTCGATTGCGAGTGCATTGGAGGACACGGGGGCGGCATGAGCCTCTAATCACAGACGTCACTATAAAAATCCTGCCTGCGCCACCACGGGCGAGGACCAACCGTCACAGCCCTCAAGTGTGCCTCAAAGGCCTACCATCCGAGCCTTCGAAGACACTGCCTACAGGCGCTATAGGCACAAATGTATAAAAAAAAAAAAAAAAAAAAAAAAAAGTTGGTGTGTCTATGGTGGTGTGTGTGTGGTGTGTGTTGGTGCAGTGTGTGTGTGTGGTAGTTGGTGTGTGCGCTACATACTGCCCCGGCAGATTGCGATACTGATAACACTAAAATCATGATAACAACAACAACTCGGTAGCTTGGTGAATGAATGGCCTTGGTTCATGATAAACACTTTTTGGCGTTGTTTAGGGCTACGATATCATCCTCGAACAAGAAATTCCTAGGAACCAAGGCTAGTCATGATGCTGAAAGAGTTGTGGAAGTCAGGACAATTATGACGGGATAATGAGGGATGCGCAGAATGTAGATGTTTGAGTAACCACTACCTGTCCGCAGCAAGGATTGGTTTCAGCCCTTACCACACACAAGTATTAATGCCGTATTGTACTGTGACCATCGGGAGGGGATCGTGAGCTAACCATGTAGGCTATAGGTGATAATGGTGATTTCAGTTTAGTTCAGTTCAGTTGTGGGTCGGGAGTCTTTTTTTTCTCGGCACTCCCTGATGTTTCTCTTCTTGCTGTCTGGGGTCTTTAGTGAGTTGTCTTCTCTCGTTATGTCTTTTAATTTCTTTCTCTTTTCTTTTCCATGGTCGTCCAAAAACTGTTGATTGTTCTTTTTGCTTCTTCCACATTCCCATCTCCATTCCTATCTGCCGTGCCCGTGCGTGTTGCCAGACGTGGGCCTCGAAGCACACCAAGGGATCGAGGCGTAAGCTGTCACCTCCGTCAGTAGTTTTGGGAGGGTCGTGTCACTCGTGCCACGTTCTTTGTGCATGTCAACCTCAATAACAGAAACAGATGCATAAAATCAACCAAAGAAATAAACGTCATCTATTGACCAAAAATCCAAATACAGTAATTTACTTTAGTAAATAACTTGGTAATTTTACTCACCCCAGTTTGAATGTCGTAACATTGGATTTTCGATCCCGTATATTGAAAATAGACCCTAATTTACACATCTCGTATCATCGGATTCTCGTATATCGAATGCTCGTATAACGGGACCTCCCTTATATATATATATATATATATATATATATATATATATATTTATAGTATATATATTTTATATATACATATATATATTTTTTCAATATATATATTTATTTATTATTATTTATTCTTTGCCAAAGGGGGGGCCATGGCCGCATGGCACCCCCCTCGGTACGCTACTGAATGCAACTGGTTTATGACTCCCATAAAAGCAAACCTAAACCTAACCAAACCTATCCTAATCTGACATTATAGCCTGCAAACCAGGGTATCAATTTACCAGTATTCTCAACACAACCAGGAGTATGGTTTCTGTTTACCTTAATGTATTCTGACAAACTGCACATTTTTACTATAGTAGGACCATAATCCAGTTGATGGTCAAAACTATGTTATTCCAACGTGTTTTTATGTTTCACACAAAAATCACCAAAAATAACGTCTGAAATTCTTCTGTTTGCTTCTCCCCGTTCCCTCCCCGTGGTCCTGGACACCTGGAGGCAAGGCCAGGCTTTTCAGTGGGGAGACAAAATTCACTGATTTAACTGATCTAATCTAACCTAAACATACAAATTAGGGGGGACTTTGCCCCCTTAGACACCCCAAAGGTTTATTAACCTGACCTGACCTCTCCTTTACCCTCCTAACTGGGGTGCAGGAGGCAGAAACGACATCCTCTCTCCATGGCGACCTTCACCTCACTGCCGGTCACATTAAACGTAAGAACACTCCAGTGTGCCCAAATACAAGTGTTCTAACACAATATAATTGTATCTGGAACTAACTCCTTGAGGTCGAGAACCCTCCACAGGTCCATGTTTGTACTCTTATTCGTTTGTACTTTAGTGTGAACAAACACGGCGTGCGTTTGTTAACTCAGCGGACTTATTCCTCCTGCTTAAAGTTATTTTATGCGTCTCCAAAAGTAAAGATTTACGACGGAAATTCAAAGAGAGAAAGTTTTTCAGAATTCAATAAGGTAAACTGAAACCAAACTCCCAATTGTGTAGGGAATTTTGGTCCTAGAATAAAATAATACCAAACTTTCGCTTAAGTTTCCGCCGCAAATTATCATTATTTTTTTAGGATGACATGATAGGTTAGACTGGTTTTTTTATAGTGGTAGTAGTTTAGATGAAACGGTGAGTTCGACTCAAAGTTTAGGTTTAGAAACACATCACAGTTTATAGTGATGTGAAAACAAATTGATTCATAGTTGATTATTGAATTTGTGTTGACTGCGGATTACTAGATAGAACCTTATCACTCTGCTAGGATTCCTCCAAAATAATATTTGTGGATGAGCGTTTCGACATTGGCTGTAACATAAACTACCAATGTTATTGTTACAGAAAACACACCCGGTAGGGGATAGCTAAAGTCAGCTGACAGATAACCTCAGGTTTCAGACTTACTACAGGTGAGTGAGCTGCGTGTGTTTATTTGGTCTGACGGCTGTTGCATTCCATGTACATTACAGATGATCAAGCTGTTGCTCCATTTTTTACTATTCAGCATATTGTCCTAAGCTCTTGTGTGTGTGTGTGTGGGTGTGTGTACTTTATATACAACTGTTGGTTTTGTGTGTTAGCTCATATGTTGTATTTAATAATACATATTCATTTTTGAAGAATACGTCTTGACTTTGCTTAATATTAAGTCGTATTTGGAAATACTGTTCAATTACAGTATGACTCTTTAGTTTCTTGCTGAACTAATCTCTGCATCATTTTCTTTTTATTTAGTACGTCATGCATACTGTGCCCATGTGATTACTGTCCCATGCATTACGTGTCATGTTCTTATGTCAGATACTATGTCTTACTGTCATTATACTGTCATTTTACTGTTTCATTACGTCCATGTCATTACTGTCCATGTCACTACTGTCCATGTCATACTGTCCTGTCATTACTGTCCATGTCATTACTGTCCATGTCATTACTGTCCATGTCATTACTGTCCCAGTCTCTACTGTCCCATGTCATTACTGTTCCATGTCATTACGTCCTGTCATTACTGTCCCATGTCATTACTGTCCCATGTCATATGTCATTCATCTGTCCCATGTCATACTGTCCCATGTCATTACTGTCCCATGTCATTACTGTCCCATGTCATTACTGTCCCATGTCATTACTGTCCCATGTCATTACTGTCCCATGTCATTACTGTCCATGTCATTACTGTCCCATGTCATTACTGTCCATGTCATTACTGTCCCTGTCATTACTGATGTCTACTGTCATGTCATTACTGTCCCATGTCATTACTGTCCCATGTCATACTGTCCCATGTCATTACTGTCCCATGTCATTACTGTCCCATGTCATTACTGTCCCATGTCATTACTGTCCCATGTCATTACTGTCCCATGTCATTACTGTCCCATGTCATTACTGTCCCATGTCATTACTGTCCCATGTCATTACTGTCCCATGTCATTACTGTCCCATGTCATTACTGCCCATGTCATTACTGTCCCATGTCATTACTGTCCCATGTCATTACTGTCCCATGTCATACTGTCCCATGTCATTACTGTCCCATGTCATTACTGTCCCATGTCATTACTGTCCCATGTCATTACTGTCCCATGTCATTACTGTCCCATGTCATTACTGTCCCATGTCATTACTGTCCCATGTCATTACTGTCCCATGTCATTCTTGTCCCATGTCATTACTGCCCCATGTCATTACTGTCCCATGTCACTACTGTCCCATGTCATACTGTCCCATGTCATTACTGTCCCATGTCATTACTGTCCCATGTCATTACTGTCCCATGTCATTACTGTCCCCATGTCATTACTGTCCCATGTCATTACTGTCCCATGTCATTACTGTCCCATGTCATTACTGTCCCATGTCATTACTGTCCCATGTCATTACTGCCCATGTCATTACTGTCCCTATGTCATTTACTGTCCCATGTCATTACTGTCCCATGTCATTACTGTCCCATGTCATTACTGTCCCATGTCATTACTGCCCATGTCATTACTGTCCCATGTCATTACTGTCCCATGTCATTACTGTCCCATGTCATTACTGTCCCATGTCATTACTGTCCCATGTCATTACTGTCCCATGTCATTACTGTCCCATGTCATTACTGTCCCATGTCATTACTGTCCCATGTCATTACTGTCCCATGTCATACTGCCCATGTCATTACTGTCCCATGTCATTACTGTCCCATGTCATTACTGTCCCATGTCATTACTGTCCCATGTCACTACTGTCCCATGTCACTACTGTCCCATGTCATTACTGTCCCATGTCATTACTGTCCCATGTCATTACTGTCCCATGTCATTACTGTCCCATGTCATTACTGTCCCATGTCATTACTGTCCCATGTCATACTGTCCCATGTCACTGTAACTGTCCCCATGTCATCTACTGCTCCCATGTCATACTGTCCCATGTCATTACTGTCCCATGTCACTACTGCCCATGTCATTACTGTCCCATGTCACTACTGTCCCATGTCATTACTGTCCCATGTCATTACTGTCCCATGTCATTACTGTCCCCATGTCATCTTACTGCCCATGTCATTACTGTCCCATGTCATTACTGTCCCATGTCATTACTGTCCCATGTCATTACTGTCCCATGTCATTACTGTCCCATGTCATTACTGTCCCATGTCACTACTGTCCCATGTCATTACTGTCCCATGTCATTACTGTCCCATGTCACTACTGTCCCATGTCATTACTGTCCCATGTCACTACTGTCCCATGTCATTACTGTCCCATGTCATTACTGTCCCATGTCATTACTGTCCCATGTCATTACTGTCCCATGTCATTACTGTCCCATGTCATTTACTGTCCCATGTCATTACTGTCCCATGTCATTACTGTCCCATGTCATACTGCCCCCATGTCATTACTGTCCCATGTCACTACTGTCCCATGTCATTACTGTCCCATGTCATTACTGTCCCATGTCATTACTGTCCCATGTCATTACTGTCCCATGTCATTACTGTCCCATGTCATTACTGTCCCATGTCATTACTGTCCCATGTCATTACTGTCCCATGTCATTACTGTCCCCATGTCATACTGTCCCATGTCATTACTGTCCCATGTCATTACTGTCCCATGTCACTACTGTCCCATGTCATTACTGTCCCATGTCATTACTGTCCCATGTCATTACTGTCCCATGTCATTACTGTCCCATGTCATTACTGTCCCATGTCATTACTGTCCCATGTCACTACTGTCCCATGTCACTACTGTCCCATGTCATTACTGTCCCATGTCATTACTGTCCCATGTCATTACTGTCCCATGTCATTACTGTCCCATGTCACTTACTGTCCCATGTCACTACTGCCCCATGTCATTACTGTCCCCATGTCATACTGTCCCATGTCATCTTACTGTCCCATGTCACTACTGTCCCATGTCATTACTGTCCCATGTCACTACTGTCCCATGTCATTACTGTCCCATGTCATACTGCCCCATGTCATTACTGTCCCATGTCACTACTGTCCCATGTCATTACTGTCCCACATGTCATTTACTGTCCCATGTCACTACTGCCCCATGTCATTACTGTCCCATGTCATTACTGTCCCATGTCATTACTGTCCCCCCCATGTCATTACTGTCCCATGTCATTACTGTCCCATGTCATTACTGTCCCATGTCATTACTGCCCCATGTCACTACTGTCCCATGTCATTACTGTCCCATGTCATTACTGCCCCATGTCATTACTGTCCCATGTCACTACTGTCCCATGTCATTACTGTCCCATGTCATTACTGTCCCATGTCACTACTGTCCCATGTCACTACTGCCCCATGTCATTACTGTCCCATGTCATTACTGTCCCATGTCATTACTGTCCCATGTCATTACTGTCCCATGTCACTACTGTCCCATGTCATTACTGTCCCATGTCACTACTGTCCCATGTCACTACTGTCCCATGTCACTACTGTCCCATGTCATTACTGTCCCATGTCATTACTGTCCCATGTCATTACTGTCCCATGTCATTACTGTCCCATGTCATTACTGTCCCATGTCACTACTGCCCATGTCATTACTGTCCATGTCATTACTGTCCCATGTCACTTACTGTCCCATGTCATTACTGTCCCATGTCATTACTGTCCCATGTCACTACTGTCCCATGTCATTACTGTCCCATGTCACTACTGCCCCATGTCATTACTGTCCCATGTCACTACTGCCCCATGTCATTACTGTCCCATGTCATTACTGTCCCATGTCACTACTGCCCCATGTCATTACTGTCCCATGTCATTACTGCCCCATGTCACTACTGCCCCATGTCATTACTGTCCCATGTCATTACTGTCCCATGTCATTACTGCCCCATGTCACTACTGTCCCATGTCATTACTGTCCCATGTCATTACTGTCCCATGTCATTACTGTCCCATGTCACTACTGTCCCATGTCATTACTGTCCCATGTCATTACTGCCCCATGTCATTACTGTCCCATGTCATTACTGTCCCATGTCATTACTGTCCCATGTCATTACTGTCCCATGTCATTACTGCCCCATGTCATTACTGCCCCATGTCATTACTGTCATGACGTCATTACTGTCATGCTGTCATTACTGTCCCATGTCATTACTGTCATGATGTCATTACTGTCATGATGTCATTACTGTCATGATGTCATTACTGTCATGATGTCATTACACTCACATGACACTCTCCCTGTCATCACTCTGTAATGCCATGATGAAAACTAGTGTGACGGAATCATACATAAAGGCTGTTTGTGTAAAGCAGAGAAATGGGTATTTTTAGATTGTCCATTACTATATTTGAGAGAGAGAGAGAGAGAGAGAGAGAGAGAGAGAGAGAGAGAGATGAGTGCGTGAAAGTGTGAGTGAGTGTGAGTGAGTGTGTAGGCCTGAGAGAGAGAAAGAGAGTGAGAGAGAAAAAATTTAGTTGCAGCATTTTTTTATCCTGCATGGCTGCTCACTGTGCCTGGTTACAAAATCCCGCTGCATTCCCACAGGCAAGAGCGAGAAAGTTCTTCAGCCGAAAGACGTTGAACCAGCGTCTGCCCATCACGCAATGGCTGCCCAAGTACGACCTGGAGTGTCTGGAGGGCGACGTGATGGCGGGCCTCACGGTGGGCCTGACGGTCATCCCGCAGGGCATCGCCTACGCGGGCATCGCCGGCCTGCCGCCAAACGTGGGTGCCCGGGTGTTGCTGTGTGCTGCTTCCTCTACCCTCAATAACTTATTAAAAATTACACTCATTAAACACATTATTACACTCATCACACTTATTAAATTTACACCCACTCGAGAGGCGTATATTAAGGGGCGATCTGATAGAAGTTTTTGATGTGGTTAAAGGGATACAATAAAGGAGAGGTAGGAAAAGTTCTTAAGGTTAGTAAGCAGGGTAGAACGAGAAGTAACGGATTCAAGCTGGAAAAGCGTAGATTTAAAAAGGAAATTGGGAGAAACTGGTTCACAAATAGGGTGGTGAGTGATTGGAATGGACTCAGTCGTCAGGTGGTCAATGCGGAGTCTATTGGGGTCTTTAAAAGGAGTCTGGATAAATTCATGGATGGGGAAGAGAGGTGGATATAGGTAGTGTTAGGTAACAGGAACTACCTCGTGTAGGTCTCGTGTGGCTTCCTTATTTTCTTATGTTCTTTTGTAATATTACTATAGTCGCCACGGTGCACTAATGTCGCCAGGCGCCATATATTACGAATTTTACCACTAAAGCATCACTACAGACTTGTATGTGCCACGGAAGAGGCATGCACAGTACGTAGTTTATATTATGTACCTGTCTTCAGTGACACATACAAGTCTGTAGTGGTGCTAAAATGTGTAATATATGGTGCCTGGCGACACTAGTGCAGTGGTGACTATAGTGTTGTTGAGGGTAATGATAGTGTCATGTATCAGGTCACCCTTTGTCCCCCTTTGAAGAAAAAAAAAAATTATGAAGAAAGAGTTTATAGGCTTTGTATATTGATCACTTAGAAGACTGCAGTATGTAGTTTAGACTTTAGAATCTAGAAAGTAACGGTGACTATATAGAAAAAATGAAAACATTTAAATCGCCAGGACCAGATGAAGTGTATCCCAGGGTATTAAAGGAATGCAAGGAGGTTGTTAGTGAGTCGTTAGTGCACATTTTTAGGAAATCGGTTGAGATAGGCGATGTGCCGTTAATGTGGAGGAAAGGAAATGTTGTTCCCATATTTAAGAAGGGAGACAGAGGACTAAAGTCAAATTATCGACCCGTAAGTCTAACATCAGTGGTGGGTAAATTATTGGAATCTATTATTGCAAAAAACATTAGAGAGCACTTAGATAAACATAGTTTGATCAATGATTCACAACATGGATTCACCAAGGGTAGGTCATGTCTCACCAATTTATTGAGTTTTTATAGGAAAGTTTATGAGACGGCAGATAATGATAAGGATTATGATATAATATATCTGGACTTTAGTAAGGCATTTGACAAAGTACCACACGAGCGACTCTTAAATAAGGTTAGGGCTCATGGTATAGATGGGAAGGTTCTTCATTGGATCAGAGCTTGGCTAAGTAATAGGCAACAAAGGGTTACAATTAATGGTTCTAAATCTGAATGGGGACTGGTGACAAGTGGAGTTCCACAAGGGTCTGTTTTGGGCCCATTACTATTTTTGATTTACATCAACGACTTGGATAGTGGGATTAGCAGTGATATCAGCAAGTTTGCTGATGATACTAAGTTAGGTAGGATTATTGGATCACAGTCTGACGTAAACATATTGCAGGGAGACTTAGATAAACTTAACGAGTGGGCAGTCAGATGGCAGATGGAATTTAATATTGATAAATGTAGCGTTATGAATGTTGGTAGAAAAAACCCTGGTAATAGATACACCATAAGCAATGTATCGCTGAAAAGATCAGAAGGTGAAAAAGATCTTGGAGTGAGGGTGAGCCCAGACCTCCGACCTAGGAAACAATGTATTGAGGCCAGAAATAGAGCTAATAGAGTGTTAGGATTCATTACCAGAAGTGTTAAAAGTAGAAGTGCGGAAGTTATTCTAAAGCTTTATCTGGCTCTAGTCAGGCCTCACCTAGACTATGCAGTTCAGTTTTGGTCTCCATATTACAGGATGGATATAGTGTTGTTAGAAAAAGTGCAGAGAAGGATGACCAAAATGATACAAGGGATGCGTAACTTTAGTTATGAGAGGAGATTGAAGTTATTAAAATTACACTCACTCGAGAGACGCAGAGTAAGGGGCGATCTGATAGAAGTTTTTAAGTGGATAAAGGGATTTAATAAAGGAGAGGTAGGAAAAGTTCTTACGGCTTTTAACCAGGGTAGAACAAGAAGTAACGGATTCAAGCTGGAAAAGCGTAGATTTAGAAAGGAAATAGGGAAAAACTGGTTCACAAATAGGGTGGTGAATGAGTGGAATGGTCTCAGTAGACAGGTAGTTAGTGCGGAGTCATTAGGGAGCTTTAAAGGGGAGCTGGATAGGTTCATGGATGAGGATGAAAGGTGGATGTAGGTAGTGTTAGGTGACAGGAACTACCACGTGTAGGCCTCGCGGCCTCTTGTAGCTTCCTTATTTTCTTATGTTCTTATGTTCTTATGACTATGGAACCTTCAGTACTTTTAGACTATTAAGGTTTTCCTCGACTTACAGATAATTGAATATGCAGGATGTGAATGGCGGTGGAATACACAAGAATATGAGCAATATTTTATAGATATGACCTGTTCAGTATCCTTGTCGACTAACTAATTTGGTATATTAAGTGACTTTTCTTGATTTTATGGCTCGACAACAAACAATATTTTATAGCAAAGGAAAGATCTGGGCGTGAAGGGATTAACATGGTAGTGAAGGATGTCAACTTTCATTCATTCACGACGGGTTAACCTGAACCTCCCTCGGTGCTGTCATTTACTGTGCTGGTAACAGGAACTACCACGTGTAGGTCTCGCGGCCTCTTGTAGCTTCCTTATTTTCTTATGTTCTGATTTGTCTTGCATCCTTTTATCCCATGTGTGTTCTAGTGTATAAGGAGTTTAAGGAGAGGTAGGAAAAGTTCTTGCGGCTATTAAATTAACCAGGGTAGAACAAGAAGTAACGGATTCAAGCTGGAAAAGCGTAGATTTAAAAAAGAAATAGGGAAAAACTGGTTCACAAATAGGGTGGTGAATGATTGGAATGGACTCAGTAGACAGGTAGTTAGGGCAGTCAATAGGGAGATTTAAAAGGAGGCTAGATCATTTCATGGATGGGGATGAAAGGTGGATGTAGGTAGTGTTAAGTAACAGGAACTACCTCGTGTAGGTCTCGTGGCCTCTTGTAGCTTCCTTATTTTCTTATGTTCTTATTTAAGTATTTTCATAGTTTTCATTTCATATTTTCTTATGTTCTTATTTTCTTATGTTCTTATGTTTGTTTACGTGTGTGGTCCCCCGGCAGTATGGTCTGTACTCTGCCTTTATGGGGTGCTTCATGTATGTGTTCCTGGGCGGCTGCAAGGACATCTCCATCGGCCCCACCGCCATCATGGCCATCATGACGCACCAGTACTCCGTCACCGGCAACGCAGATACGCCGTCCTCCTCTGCTTCCTCAGCGGCCTCATCATCCTTGCGGCCGGCATCTGTAATCTAGGTAGGACTCCGTAAAGAACTACTGTTTAAGTGCAGGACGAACAACCTACAACTAAATGACAGAAGGAGGTTTTGGGGAGAAGAAATAATTTGACTTGTGTGGGGCAGAAAAGCTGGACTTAAAACATTTCCTGTTATGGTGCCCAGCATACTATAGTGAAAGGAAGAAAAGTGTGAGGCTACAACAACCTTACATAGAGGAGGAAGAGGATATAGTGGGGGAGTATTTGTTTGGAGATGGGAATGTGGAAGAAGCAAAAAGAACAATCAACAGTTTTTGGATGACCAGAGAAAATAAGAGGAAAGAAAGAGAATGAAACTAATAAGATAGAATAAGAGAAGACAACTAATTAAAGACCCAGACAGCAAGAAGAAACACGTCAGGGAGTGCCGATGAAAAAGGTCAAACTCCCGACCAACAACTGAACTGCACTGAAGCAAGCAAACACAGTCCAAGCTGTGTAACCTCTCTACCAAAACTGCAACTGTAAACTTATTATTTTGGTCATTCACGTCACTTTACAAAAACAGAATGTCATCCGCAATAAATCTCAATTCACTGTGTTCTCCGTCGTCGTCATGTCCTGTCGTCCCATCAGTCACTTCAACTGGTTTTTGTAGTGACAAGATTTATTGCGAATGACATTGTGTGTTTGTAAAGTGAGGTGAATGAGCATCGGAATAATAAGTTTACAGTTGCAGTATTGGTACAGTGGTTGGTTACTCTGGTCCCGTGTTTGCTTGCTTGACGGAAACTAGAACAGAATTAGATAGTACATGTTTATATGACCGTCTCTCCATAGTCTTACGGTCTATGGAGAGTCGGGTGTGTTAAGTAATGTGTACGTCATGACTATTAGTTTTGAAGTGCTGTAGAAACTGAATGTCACCCATCGATGTTCTTATTTTCTTATGCTCTTATGTTCCTTATGATGTTTGGTGTTTCAGGGTTCCTCATCACCTTCATCTCCAAGCCGGTGATCGCCGGGTTCACCTCGGCGGCCGCCATCACCATCGCCGCCTCCCAGCTGAAGGATCTGTTTGGCCTCCAGTTCTCCAGTGAAACAGTCATTGAGGCATTTAGTGAGCTCTTCAAGAACATCACGGACACAAGGTGGCAAGATCTGACCCTGGGAATATGCTGCATAGTTGTCTTGCTCCTCATGAGGGTATGTGCATCATTGATCAGTGTTTCAACTTTGTTATGAGAGGGATTATTAGAGAGTTGAAACACTTTCCATAAATGTTACTCTTAAAACAAATTCCAGACACACAATAATGAACACAATGCTCCTGCACACTACTAGCTCTCTTCAGAACATGCGAGCGGCACTTGGCACCAAACGGATCGCTCATTAACACTTAAACATAAATTTAAACTGTTACACAACTTACAACTTCAATGGCACTTGAATTTTTACAAAAATTGAGAAGTCTGCAAATTCTTTTCATTTTTTATACAAAATTTCCTTTAGCTCTCATTTGCCCTCTCAGAGCTGTTATTTTTCTTCAACCTTTTTTCAACACATTTTTGTACATTCTTATGATATACGGCAAGGCACTTTATTACTCGGCTGATATTTAACTAAACCTGTTTCTAAAGTGACCCTGATTCCTACATCTTGAAATGTAGGTGTGGCTGGTCAAAGGTTGGAAGTGATTGGTGTTCAACACATTCATTTGAGGGTGAGGAGTGCCACCCTGCAGAGCGGCTGGAAGGGTTGTGCTCACTGTCTCACGCCTAGCTAGAGCTGCTTGTAGGCACACCACTGTTGCTCTACACCCACCAACTGTGTTGAAAGAAATGACACTTTTTGGTCTCATTGCAATTAACAATCTCTGGATTCTATGAATGATTGCTGTGAAGAATAAGAGGAAATTTTCATTCAATGTTAGTAACGTTCCTTGTGACATTTTGTGGCATTAAAACTCGGTGCATGAAGGTGATAGAATAAAGCAACATTTTAAAAGCAGAACACTTCTGTATTCTCTATTCATTCATAAACTCAAACTCAGTAAGCCATAAAGTTCATTGGTGTGCATACGTGAAGGGTTAGAGGAGGGTGTGGTGTCCTGGACTGTGCTGATGGGGGGTGTGAGGCAAGGGTGTTTAGGAACCATTGCCCTGGACACTAAGACTGAGACAGGTCATAAACACAGTGCTGTGTGTGTTGTATAACTCATCACTGTGTACAGGTAGAAATTCTATGAAGAATATCATATTTCAGAAAATCAAGGACCTGCAGTTTGTGAAGCCGCGGCCTGGTGACGGCGTGCCCGCCCGGCTGGGGAGGAAGCTGTTGTTCCTGACCTCGGTGGGACGCAACGCCATCGTGGTGATTGTGGCGGGCGTGATTGCCTTCGTCGCCAATGCCGACCAACCCTTCTCCCTGACAGGTGTGTGATTACAATGACCATCCTGACCTCTGATCCATAGAGGAATATAGGCTCTATAGGCTCTATGTGTATATGTGGCTGTATCTCCATACAGGACTGGGCATCAGAGATAAGTAGATAGAGATCATGGTATATATGTATGTATATTTTGCCATATAGGTATGTACATAGACCACTGTATACCTGGACTGCGCACGAGACAATGTTTTGAATTGCGGGGCTGCATAGGGGCCCGCGGGGTGCCCGACAAAGAGATATAGTGGTCTATGGACTATCATATAGACTGGTTTATCAGTATATATGATATAATGTAATCTTCGTAAATGTTTGTTCTATAATATTATCAAATAAAAAACAGTAAAACACGGTAAAGAAATGCCATGACGAGACTGAAGAAATATGCATGAACTTAATATTCACTTCAACTCTTCGCCATTTAAAACTTTGCGAGTCAACTTTTATCATGAAGGGTATCAATAGAAGCGCAATTTTGTTAGCTTTCCATTGCTATATTTCGTTATCTGTTAAATGAATTAGAACCATGCATAAATTAGCGTTAAATAAATAAATAAAATCATCACTCTGGTAATTTTCCCAATTGACGAGGTTATTTATTTAGTCAACGCTAATTTATACATGGTTCTAATTAATTTATCAGATAACGAAATATAGCAATGGAAAGCTAATAAAATTGCGCTTCTATTGATACCTTTCATGATAAAAATTGACTCGCAAAGTTTTAAATGGCGAAGAGTTAAGTGAATATTAAGTTCATGCATATTTCTTCATAGTCTCGTAATGGCATTTTTTTTAGCGTGTTTTACTGTTTTTTATTTGATAATATTATAGAACAAACATTTACGAAGATTACATTATATCATATATACTGATAAACCAGTCTATATGATCCGTATATATATATTATATATATATATATATATATATATATATATATATATATATATATATATGAATCCGAGCGGCCCTCCGATTACAGGCCCTTGTGTGACAGGCCGATATTCCGTGCGCAGTCCATGTTTACAGTGGTCTATGGTATGTAGTATGAAAATGTCATGAGAAATATGTAAACATAGACTGAGACAAAGGAATGTGGTCAAGGGAGTCTGTGTACAAATATTGCAGAGGATTTGTATTTATAGGATTTTTTATTAAGTTTATTCTTGAAAGTTTTAATTTTTTTTGTAAAATTTGTGATTTTTTAATGATCTTTTAATTTTCTGTTGAATTCGTTACTTATATAAATCATCAGTTAAAGAAAGAAAAAGGAGCCTGTATGTAATATATTACTTGAAGTGTTAAGGCTGTGCAGAGATCACCTTGTTAGCCGTGTCAGTGAGCTCAGTGCTGTGTTGACGCCGCCTCCTGTGTTTAGAGTGTCTTGTTTACTTGGTCTGGTTTTGAGTGTCTTCATGAGTTTAACCCCTTGAGACCCAGAACGTAATATCCATTGTATTTTGGATGCCATTAGACGATTTTAGTGAATATAAGCAATATTTTATAGATATGACCTGTTTAGTATCCTTATCGACTAACTAATTTCGTATATTCAGTTACTTTTCGTAATTTTATGGCTCGACAACATACAATTCTTTTATAGTCCAGGAAAGATTGGCATGAAGGGGTTAAGAAGAGTGTTTTAGAGTGCCTGGTGTATGATGAGAAAAATCTGATCCCTGCTTTTTAGGACCCATTGAGGCTGGTCTGCCGGCCTTCAAGCCACCGGCCTTCCACACCAACGACTCGTCCGGCACCTACATAGGCTTTAATGACATGGTGTCTAACCTGGGCGCCGGCATCATCATCATCCCGCTCATCTCCATCCTCGAAGCATCGCCATCGGCAGCGCTTTCTCCGACGGCAAGACTCTGGACGCCACGCAGGTGAGAGGCTCTTCAAACAGCCTTTTTTATTTGCATACCTAGAGATATATTTTCACATGGGGTCAATATATGTTATAGCTTTTCTCTGCCTCTTTATTCTTGCCTTACTTATTTGTACTTCTTATGTCGTCAATGCCACCTCCACCACTACTATTCCTACTACTACTACTACTACCTACTACTACTACTACTACTACTACTACTACTACTACTACTACTATTACTACTACTACTACTACTCTATCTACTACACTACTACTCACTACTTACTGAACTACTACTACTACTACTACTACTACTACTATACTACTAACTAATACTACTACTACTACTACTACTATTATTTCTACTACTAATACTAATACTACTACTACTATACTACATTCCCACTACTACTACTTTCTATACCCACTACTACATTACTACTACTACTACTACTACTATCTACTACTACTATTTACTACTACTATTACTAACTACTTTCTACTACTACTACTAAATACTACTACTACTATCCCAGTGGTACTACTACTACTTACTACTATACTTACTTACTACTACTACTATACCTACGATCACTACTACACTACACTATTACTACTACTATACTACTACTACTACTACTACTACTATACTACTCACTACTACTACTAATACTAAAACTACTACTACTACAATACTATTCCTACTACTACTACTACTACACTATACTACTACTACTACTACACTACTAAACTACTCTACTACACTACTAATACTACGACTTATTATACTACTACTAATTACTACTATACTACTAGACTACCTACCACTACCACTACACTACCAACTACTACTACTACTACAATACTACCATAACCCTTTACTACTACTACTACTATACTACTACTACTACTACTACTACTACTATAATACTACTATTACTACTAACTCTACTACTACTAATACTACTACACATACCTACTACTACTACTAATATACTATACACTACTAATACTACTACTTTCTACTAACCCACTTAATACTACTACTACTACTACTATTACTACTACTACTACTACTTACACTACTTATAAACTACTACTATACTATATCTACTACTAATAAAATACTACTATACTCTACACTAACTACATCTATCTATCACTACTACTACTACTATACTATACTATACACTACTTACTACTAAATAATACTATTTCTACTTACTACTACTACTACTACTACTACTACTACCAACTTAACTACCACTATTTCTACTACTACTACTTTCCCACTACTATTATACTACTAAACTTACTATTACCTACTACCCTTTCTACTATACTAACTTAAATACTATACTACTACTACTACTACTACTACTAATACTACTTACTACTATCACTAACCATTACTACTACTACTACTACACTACACTATACTACTAAATACTATACTTACTATTAACTACTACACTACTACTATAGTAAATAAACTATTAAACTACTACTATTTTTTAATATTACTATATACACTACTACACTACTACTAATTTAAAACTATATTATACTACAAATACTAACTATACTACTACTTATACTATAACACTACTAACTACTACACAATACTATATACTAATACTACTACTATACAAATACTACTACCACTACCACTACCCTAACAATCCCCACTCCCAACACCACTACCCTACACTACCACTAATACTACTCCCACTCCCCACCCCAAATACCATACCACTACTACTACTACTACTACCATACCATCCCACTACCACTATATCCCACTCCCCTACTATACTATACTACTATACTAACACAACATTATATCCTATCATCATCATCAAGGAGGAAGGTTCAAATATCACTTATCAAGTCTATCATATGGTGTGTCATATAGACAGTGTGATGCTCTTTCCAACAGCCTTTTATAGGAGTACTGTTTTTTTAAATTCTGTATCATATGCTTTTTCATCTTTCCAATAGCCTTTTTTAGGGGTACCACCTTTTTTATTTATCTTTTTATACTTTTACTGAATACTTTTGTTATTTCTCAATCCTACGCCTTATTCATATCAATAAGTGTCAAGAGTGAGTGTGAGTGTCAGGGCATGGAATATCTCTCAGGATGTTCAGTTGCCGTGAGGAAGAAAAGTCACCATGAGATTGAAAGAGGACAGTGAGAGTAACCCCTTCACACCCAGATCTTTCCTTTGCTATATAAAATTGTCTATTGTTAGCCATAAAATCACGGAAACTAACTTAATATACCAAATTAGCTAGTGGACAAGGATACTAAGCAGGTCATATCTATAAAAACATTGCTTATATTAATTAAAAATCATCTAAAGGTGGTCAAATTACAATTAAAATTACGTTCTGGGCCTCAAGGGGTAAATATGAATACCTTATGACTCTCCATTTCATTCTGTTATGCAGTGAGCATGAAAATAACAGTAGAAGATAGCAAGAGAAGCAACATTGCGGCGGTGATTTAAAGATTGAAGACAGTCAGTCAGAGGAGGGGAGTTGATGAGACGAAGAGCTTTTGACTCAACCCTGTTTAGGAGAGCTGTATGAGTGGATCCCCCCAAAACATGTGAGACATACTCCATACATGGGCGGATAAGGCCCCTGTACAGAGCAAGCAACTGGGAGGGAGAAAAAATGGACGCAGACGCCACAGCACACCTAACTTCATAGAAGCTGTTTTAGCAAGAGATGAGATGTGAGATATCCAGTTCAGATTTTTAGTAAAGGATAGTCCAAGAATGTTCATTGTAGAAGAAGGAGACAGTTGAGTGTCATTGAAGAAGAGGGGATAGTTATCTGGAAGGTTTTGTCGAGTAGATAGGTGAAGAAATTGGGTTTTTGAGGCATTGAACAAAACAAGGTTTGCTTTGCCCCAATCAGAAATTATAGAAAGATCAGAAGTTAGGCGCTCGGTGGCATCTCTCCATGAATCACTTAGTTCCTGTTGAGTTGGACGTCTAATAAACGACGTTGAAAAATGCAGGGTAGAATCATCAGTGTAGGAGTGGATAGGGCTTTGAGTTAGACATAGAAGATCATTAATGAATAATAGAGAGAGTGGGTGATAGGACAGAACCCTGGGGAACACCACTATTGATAGATTTAGGAGAAGAACAATGAGACATAACTTGACATTATTGAAGAAGTATAGTTAGAGATATACAGCACAGATACATTTAGTAAGAGTGACATTGAAGTCCATGCTCGATGGTGGAAATCTCTGATGTTTTGAGGCTGTGGGCATGAGAGCAAGTGATCGCGGTGCATAAATATACGCAACAGTCTGCTTTGGTTTTAAAATGAGTTAGAGAAAGTTGGAGGGAACATAAGAAAGACAGGTGTCAGGAGCCACAGACACCTGCTGGGTTTCAGTGAGGAAAGGATGAGGAGCAAAGGAGGAGAGGTGATGTTTCACAGATTGCAAATTAGATCTGTGAAAGTCACAAAAGTTTATAAAGAGAAAGTCTTGAGGTAGGAAGAGACCTCACGTCACCACCTCGAGGATGGCTGAACCTCAGGACATGTCTAGTCCCTCCCCTGATGGGGCTCCAAGGATAAAGGGCTTTTGTCAGGGCTGTAATAACTCTAATTAGATTAAGTTATGAGTATCCCTGTGTAGTGTAGTATGTGGGAAGTGCATGTAATGTAGTGTGAGGGGTTGAAGCTGTGGTGCAGGACGGACTGCACCTGCTCCTGTCAGTGAGACACTGAGGGAAATGGGGGAGAGGACATTGGGAGGGTCAACAATAAGTCTGTAGATCCAACTTTCCCATCCATAAAAACTTTCCTGGGAGTATTTCACGGAGGCGGCCGCGGCGGGTGTGTGGCCGCCTGCGCGGCCACCCTGCTGCTGGGTGGCCTTCCACCTCCTTGTATTACTTGACACTCTGAAGTACTAACTGGTCTCTGTAGCTTTGATTCTTTATTCTACTTCATGTCACATCCATGTTTGGAAACATATTTCAGTATAAGTAGTATTATATTGTCTTTAATGAGCTAACCCAGTACAAACCTACAGCTGTTCACTTAACTCGCTAATCTGTGTAGCCTGACTCCTCTGCCTTGGTCTGTCCCTCTGTACTTGTTCTTGTGTTTGGTGAGTCATTGAGTGAATGCATGATACAATGCTCCTCCTTTGCAGGAAATGTTTGCACTTGGCATGTGTAATTTAGTAGGGGCATTTGTGCAATCCATACCAGTGACCGGGTCTTTCTCTCGGACGGCTGTTAATTCCACCAGTGGTGTCAAAACGCCGGCTGGCGGTATAGCAACGGGTGTGCTGGTAGTGCTGGCACTGGCCTTTTTGACGCCATACTTCACGTAAGTCTAAAGTCCCGTCTCTAAAGGGTTGTGTTTTACGTTACAAGTTATTGGGAATTTTCCAATTAGTCATTAGTTTGATTTGGCATGACATAAAGTTTAGAGTGTTGTTCAAGTATTACATATGTAGCCTGTGTGGGCTTCTTCCTAAACTTACTTGCATCTTTTGGTTTTCCTGCAGGTGTCTCATGTCAGGATAAGAAATGTATGTAAAAAGTAATGGCACTGTAGTGATAGGAGGATACTAAGTCCCTGCCTGCATGTATGAACTTTTCCACTGTTACTGAAACAAAGATTGCGAGGCAGACAGCCAACACAGACAGGTCCTGCACCTCAGCGGGGGGACTTGCATGTTCAGGCTGGAACACGCAGGATAGATCAGAATAAGTTTGTAAATGAAAAATTATTTGAAAATAGAATATGACCACGGTAAGGCAAGTAAGGAGACAGCCTGTAGAAGTGAGCTGTCCTCCTGCCTGTAATGAATGTATGGAGCTCTTGTTGTTCAGTCCGTGTTGCCAAGTCAGGGTCAGACTGTGCATAAACAGCCTCAATAGCAGCCACACTCTCTTTTTTGCATAGATCTAGAATATATTGTGAGGAAATCTGTTTGCAATGAGGTTGAGAAACATGGAGAAAGTCGTTGTCTTGCACTTGTGAGTTCATTAGGTAGTCTCTATGAAGTAGCCACAGTAGCATGGTGAGGGATGTGTGAGGCATGGCGTGTGTGACGGTCCAAGCAACAGAACAGTACACCAGGACCACAGCACAGGCCTTCATTTGTTTATGTTGGCTATAAAAGTGTGTGCAATATTTTCTTCTTACTTGATGCCTACCTTGTCATTCTTTGGCGTGACTGTTGCAGGTACATTCCCAAGGCCACGCTGTCTGCGGTGATCATCTGCGCCGTCATTTTCATGGTGGAGTACGAGACCATTGTGCCGGTGTGGAAGGTGCGGCGGCTGGACCAGCTGCCTCTGTGGGGGACCTTCCTCACCTGTCTCTTCTGGAAGCTGGAGTACGGCATCCTCATTGGCGTGGGCATCAACCTGGCCATCCTGCTGTACGGCGTTGCCCGGCCCAAGGTCAATGTTGTCACCGTGCTCAGGAAGGTGAGGGGCTCTGCTCTGTCAGTGTGTGTGTTTACTTCTGATTTTATTTCAAAGATGATGTGTGTTACCTGTTTTGAGTTTTTTTTTTTTTGTATATGTTAAATTAATGTATGAACTACTTGCTTATAATTCACTTTGACCCTAAACCTAGGCTCAATAATTGATACCATAATTTGTTGGACCCTATATCGTGATTATTATGATTATAGAAAGTGTCTGTTGTGGTCAATAAAATATCTATATCTGTGGATTGTTCAGTGAGGATTCTATGATGATGGAATCCACAAGATATAAGACATAGAATCTGCAGGTTCTATGAATTGTGATTAGTAAAGGTATCTGTGTATTGGATTGATGAAGGGGATACACCCATTCCAGCTGACCCATTTCCTCATATACGCGAGCCATTTATGAATTGTATTATTTTCTCATTTTACTTTGGAATGCTTGGGTTTTAAGGAGTTTTGATGTATCACATATTAAGATATATAAGGAAGAAGCCTGTGTTGCTAGTGATTTAGTGGTAGAAGGTGTGTATTGTTTAAAATAGTGATTATTAGTGTTATGGCGTGGCCGCTACTACGTCTCCCTGTCACCTCAACACCCTAAATCACCCTTATCTAAGGTGACACGCAGTGCTACACTGACCTAAATAGTGACACGTGTATAGAACTGCACTTCACAACCATATAATATATATAATAATGAGCATTAGTCATGATAATATGCAATACCTTTGGAAGCCACGGGCTGTGTCTGGCTTATTGTTTGTTTACCTTTCACTAGAGCTTGAGCTTGACTAGCTACACGGTCTGGTTGTGTTTGTGATTATTTCTCATTTATTTCACGTGTAGGAGCGGACCAAATTCAGCATGTAGTGCCAGTCACTGTTTACCTCCCAACATAGCTACACAGTCTGGTTGTGTTTGTGATTATGTCTCATTTATTTCACAATTTTTCCGTTTTTTTCATATATTTTTCCACCCTTGGGAAAATACCCTCGCTATAACGGACAATCGGCTTTAACGGACCACTCCTCCCCCCCTTTAGTCTGTTATATCGAGGTTTCACTGTATATACATATCCCTATACACGCCCTCCTATGATGAGCGGAAAATACCTCTCACTAGAGGGGGGGGGGGGGACAAACTACCCCTCTACCAATTATGAGAGGGTGTTTGGTGGATAATTTCCACAGGTACTGCATTTCAAGACCTCAGTTTTAGCCATGTTTTGGTGAGTACAACTAAAACAATCTGTCTTATTTTGGCATGTTTGAGTGAGTTCTTATTGTGTGGAGGGGCTAGAGGTAACTATCGGATAATTTGGACTTTCGGCTAATTCGACCCAGGTCTCCCCCCATTAGTTTGAATTAGAGAGTGTTTACCGTACAGGGAGCATTGGATCCTGGCACAGGGTGTAACGACGGCACACCTTCACCTAGAAACCCTGCCCGGTCTCCTCACACTCGGCATGTCATCAAATAGTTATTAAGGCAATTTCATCATTATGGTCTAGAAAGTCGGGAAAAATAATATAGCAAGAAAAATAAAAGTAATTTCTGTTTCTTCATCTCACAGGAAAGTAACGAACCTCATTATGTGTTAGTGGAGCCCCGCAGCGGCCTGTACTTCCCGTCGGTGGACCACCTGAGGAGCCAGGTGACCAAGGCGGGCGTGGGGCCGGCGGGGAACAGTGTGATGGTGGTGGTGGACTGTCGGCACTTCACCGGCGTGGACTACACCGCCACAAAGGTAGTGGCGGGGAGGCAGGCGGCACCATGGTCTGCCTCTTCTTTTCTTTTTCTTTCTGTTTAACCCCTTCACGCCCAGATCTTTCCTTGGCTATAAGAGAATGTATATTGTTGAGCCATAAATAAAATTACAAAAAGTAACCATATACCAAATTAGTTAGTTGACAAGGATACTAAACAGGTCATATCTATAAAATATTGCTTATAGTCACTAAAAATTGTCTAATGGTAGTCAAATTACAATGGAAATTACGCTCTGGGTCTAAGGGGTTGATGTCAGTTTTTCCCGTACTATTTTATGAGGTTAGACGGCCGATGATACGCCTCCAACTCTCTCTATCCGTTGCCTCAACTTTGCCTCACTCAACCAATCATGAAAGTTACAAAGTGTCAGTGTAAATAAGACCTTTGAAGACTTAAATGTTTAAAGTAATTCATACAGGCCCATATGTTGACCCAGTCAGATGTGAAGATTTAGAATCTGTTCCCCCATTGCCTGCATGTTATAAGCCTACCTGCCAGCATGTTATAAGATAATTGATCCCTAAGCAACTGATATCTTTGTAAAGAATCATAGTCTCCAGATATGTTAGTAAGAAAAATGACAGTTCATCCTTTTGTCACTACAATAAAGCCTCACTTTAACGGACACGAATATAACAAATTTATATCGGATATAACGGATGGCCAATGGCTACCGGATTTCTCACCTATATAACTGATTTAATGCGTTATTCAGGAGAAATGAATCCATTGGATTGATGATGTTGACAATCATTCATTGGGATTTTGAGGAATGCGGAAAAAAAGATGGATAAAATAAATTCAACAAATAGAATGATAAACACCGTAAATTGCGGCGTACAAGTCACCCCAAGATTATTAGCTCAAGATTACGGGTCAGGCCTACACTTGCCGTATAAGTCGGCCCCAAAAATACGGTAGGCTACTGGTAGCCAAAGCTTGAATGTGGATAGGCTACGGTACGGTATACGGTAACCTGTCGCAAAAACATGTAACACCACAACACTTATATGAAGATATGAATCTTTACTATAGGTCCACCTCTTGTTTACGCTTGAAAAACACCCTAGTCCCCTGATAGTACCTCTAGGCTACATACTGTATATTATAATAAAACACCATAGTCCCCTGATAGTACCTCTGCATACTGTATATTATAGTAAAACACCATAGTCCCCTGATAGTACCTCTGCATACTGTATATTATAGTAAAACACCATAGTCCCCTGATAGTACCTCTGCATACTGTATATTATAGTAAAACACCATAGTCCCCTGATAGTACCTCTGCATACTGTATATTATAGTAAAACACCCTAGTCCCCTGATAGTACCTCTGCATACTGTATATTATAGTAAAACACGGTAGAATGACTGGACTGCACTTACCGGTGCCCTCCGCCATTTGCATATATGGAAAAAAAACTGCCCGTGTAGTTGTCTGACTGGCCGCTTGGGTTCACTGGCGTTCCGGTCAGTGTTTACAATCTGTGTATCAGCTGTTGGAAACAGCCTATGGTTTTGTGTTGATATAAACTGAATTTTTATTATTATTTGATTATTTATATATTAATCTGTGTGTTAAATATGTTAAGTAAGTTCACCGAACACAAGTTTTAGTTGGAAATATTTGTGGTAACCTGCTGGAGTTATGGTAAGTGGTGTACAACAATTGTTAGTAGTGCTGATCCACTTGTTTGCCACTCGGTGGTAAAGGTTCACATTTTATCCTAGCTGTATAAGTCGACCCCTAGTTATGGAGAGATTTTTTCAGGCTCAAAGAGTGGACTTGTACGCCGCCATTAACGGTAGATAGATAATTGCATGCAATCTTGTGTAACCCGCCATCAGGTGGTTAAGACTGATCCATGCAAGCATAGAGCATAAGTTCATAAATAATGATGTCGATAATTATATGATTTATGTTTTCCTATGCACCAGGGGATGAAGAGCCTGTGTCAGGACTTTGAGAAGCGGCACCAGCCCTTAGTGTTCACCAACGTGACGCCCGGCGTGGAGCGAGGACTGTGCGCCCTCATCGACAACATTGTCATCGCCCACGCACCGGACCAGTTTGATGCCGCGTACAAAGGTATGTCTCACTCCCCTTGTAGCCTGCAGTGTGGGATCTCTTGGAAGCTTTGCATGCTTGTGTCTGCTTGTTTTGTACAAGTCGTTGATCCTCTGTGTGCATGAAATAAGCTTTTCCTTGTAGAGTTTGCACAGCAGTAGTGCGGGAGCCGCGGCGCCGCCAGGCAGGTGCAGCGCCACACTGTGGGGTTGAGCTCAGGGATGTTTTGGTGTGAATATTATGGATGAATGAGATGAGAGTGAGCATTGCCAGGATTAGATGACCTCAAAGTGACTTGCCAAAAATGTTGAGTTTTGAATAATATTTATATAGAGATTACTCCAGCAGACTATTTATATACTTTGTAAATGTTGTAATCATAACTGTTTTCGTAGGCATTCTAATATCTCCTGTTACTAAAACCACTGCTGTCAGCAGGAATATTGTTGTCTTTATTTTGTTCTTAAATAGCTAATACCAGATACTAACACTAGAGGTGTGTTGCAGTGTTGAACTGTTGTGTGTCAGATGTATCTCCAGTACTAATCCTTGCCTGTTTTGGGTGAACCTCCATGCAGGCTTAGAGGTCTGTGGTGCAGCCATTGGTAAGCTTGAGCCAGGCACAGGTAATGACCATCTCTTCAGTGTTAGCCAAGGCACAAAGACACCCGTGGAGGATGGTGTGAAGCATGAGTGACTCACAAGGCACAGTGCACACCACAGCTGCAGCGTCAGCAGTGGCAAAGTGGCATCGCTGCGTCATACTTTAGAAAAGGCAAAAGTCAAGTAGTCAAAGACACGGTTCACTCTGGACAATTCCAGTTTAATGGAATAGTTGCAAAATATCATGAGTGATTCATACAGAAGCATTTGTATGTAGTATTAAATCTTTTCTTATAAAGCCTCACTATACAATGTCCTTGACATGCAAACAAGAGGTCAGAAAGAAAAGTACAAATCTAGAATAGATGCTCCCGATTTTCATCTTGTATATAATATACTCCTGTATATCCCTTTTTTGTAAGAAGAAGGGACCTTTGTAGGTGTCATTGCTGTTATCAGTGCTGTGATATATGGTTATGTAAGTAATATAGACCTGGACGTGTAACAAAATTGATCTAGAATTGTAATGTGAAAAGGAGGAAATATTAGATGAGTGTGGAATGAGTGGCATGGTGCATATGTGAGTAATGAAAGGACACTGGAAGAGAGTTGGGTGTGTCTAGTAAGGGAGAAAATCAAAGGAAAAAAGGTTTATGAGATCCACTCCAGACATTGTATGAGTGAGGTGCCCGGACAGCGGCACGGAGACAGTTCTGCCGTGGCCGCCGCCTTGTGGGAATACTTAGGAACAGACGGCAGGCTAGACTAAACTTCTTCCTTCCCCTCAAGTGAAGTCCCTAGGCACCAGGACTCATTTTGTATGTTGACTCCAGGCTATGAGTCAACCAGCAAAGAACGGGAATGCCTCCCTGCACTGTACCTTGTGTAGGCCGGGACACTGTTGCCTGCACGGGATGGGGTTGTAGTGTGTGTTGTGTCTTGAGCATGTACTGTGTTGTAGCCAGGGCTGTGTTGTAGCCAGGGCTGTGTTGTAGCCAGGGCCAGTGTGGTCGTCCAGTAGCAGGACGAGTAGAGGTAGTGGCTTCCCTCCTATGTAGTATCTGTTTATCTCTTCCCTAGTGAATGTAGTTATCACAATACTAGAAATGATAGAATTGTAGATATAGGTTGTGAATGTTGATGTGAATGAAGATAATGGTAATGAATTAATTTTTAGTTGTGAAGAAGGAATTATGGCGGAATTCAGCCTATGCTTTTCTCAATTGTTATGTCTCATCCAGCCAAGATGTATTGTTCAGCATGTAATGTCCATTTCAAATTTATTTCCAGTCTACCGCCTTTTGAAATCTGCCTAATGTAACAGCTCGATGTGCCGTAAGTTCAAACCCCAGTTCAGCATCCGTCCTGAGGGGTTAGGGTACCAGTAAACACTAATGAATTAATGTGCATCCAGCCCACCTAGGGCCTGGGAAGATAACTTGCATCTGCATCTGTCATGTGTTGTTGTAAGGTTACCTTGCATGGACTTGTTATTACAAGTTTTAAAGAATAATTTGTCAAACTTATTTCAAAATTGTGAAGACAAAATTTGCAGTGCCAGACATAACCTGCAAAAGGCTGGTTTAATTTTTACAGCATCTAGTCAGTGATTCAGTTGACTAGTGATGTGCAGTAGTACAAAGACTGTAGAGGTCAAAACTACGCTGAGAGGAGCCTGTGATGGGCGGGGAGTGTGGCCGCTTGAGAGTGTGAGGGAGCTGCTGATCATTCTTAATAGTCATGACATGCTGCATTGGATCTTGATTATCTATGACAAGTTATTCAGATTATTTTGTATCATTGAATTGAGGTGAATGAAAATGCCCGTCATAGCAAAGATAAGAATTGACTTGATGGTTGTCCTTGCCATGCCCGGTTGGTGATTGGGTGATTGAGTGATTGCGCTCACTCATGGGTGACTCATGAATAAGAGCTCAAATAAAATGCTTTTAAGTACACAATGCTATGTTTTAATGGTTTGTTTACTAACTTCCTAATCTTTCATTGCACATTAGAATTAAGGTGACTTGAGTGTTGCACTACTAACCATGATTGCTTTGTATGTGCCACCACGCATGCCTTGGCTGTAAAGGGTCATAGAATAGTAGCTTGATGTTGACTGAATCTGTTGAATTGGCTTGAATTGAGATGAGCCTTTCCTAGCCTGTCTCTGGTGGCGGGGAGTGAGGCAGCGTGTGGGGCGGGTGTTGAGGAGGAACAGCTATGTGATGCTGCAAGGCCGAGGTGATGACGTCATGCTGGTTCACACAAACCCATTGAACCTTTTTTGTACACAGTTTCTTTGGTGGCAAAACAGAATTAGGGTCAGAATGATGAAATTCTATATTTTGCTCACTAATGTTATCAAGTATTCACATCACTTGGAATTACAAAGAGCAGTTATCCAGGCTTTAGAGAAAACTTTAAAATGTTGTCTTGAGTAAAGTATAAACCTGTGGCAACAAAACTGGGATGTAAAAGTATCATGGTCACAGGTGATGCCTAAATCAACAGTATGATGGGAAAGATAAAAACAAAAACTGTTTGTTTGGAACCCAGCATGATGTCCCACTGGCAGCTTGTTGCAGCGTCACTAATTACACAAAGAAGCATCTACCAATATATTAGCTGGGAAATTCATAACTATCAATTTTAAGATGAAACTGTTTCAGATGAAATGTGAAGGTAAGTTAGCGGCATATTTTTACATTCAACAATGGTTCATGAAGAAGTACTCGATTCCTTCTCTGTGCATCAACGGCCTCAATGCATGACCACAAAGACCTTGTGTGTCGCACATCAATGTCTCATGGAACATTTGATGGTTTGATAGACACGTGTGTGGAAAACCAGAAGCCATTATGATGTCTGATGGCATGGGATGATATTGGTCGAGACATATATTAATGAAAAGAAGTTTTGGAATGAAAAGATAATAAATATTTTGAATTGCCATTTAGCCTTGGGTTAGAATGTGAGGCTACATTTTCACTCCTTGACTAATGTGTGAGTGTGGCGGTCAGTCTGTTGTGGGGCGTCATTCTCCTCTCCCTCCGCTGGTACAGTATGTAGGTTGTTTCTTGAGTTCAGAAGCGAAAGTCTTGCATTCCTTGATGTAGAGAGCGAGTTGCTGATGAGTCGGTGGTGAGTGTGATGCACATTTAGGCCTGGCATTGGAGGATACTGATGTGCAGAGGAAAGGAGGACCATTGTGATCACCCTTCTGTGCGGCAAGTTCCAGGCTGTGACGGATCAGCCTTGTCACTGGAGCATCTTGCCAAGCAGCACTGGCATGTCTGGCTTGTCTGTCAATCCAAGGAAATGGTAGAAGAGGGCATAGATAGAATGAAGAATTTTAAGTCACCAGGACCAGACAAAGTTTACCCCAGGGTGTTAACCCCTTCACACCCAGATCTTTCCTTTGCTATAAAAAATTGTCTTGTCGAGCCATAAAATTACGAAAAGTAACTGAATATACCAAATAAGTTAGTCGACAAGGATACTAAACAGGTCATAGCTATAAAATGTTGCTTATATTCACTACAAATCATCTAATGGTACCCAAATTACAATGGAAATTACGTTCTGGGTCTCAAGGGGTTAAAAGAATGCAAAGAGGTTGTTAGTGAGGAATTGGTGCATATCTTTAGGAAATTGGTTGATACAGGGGAAGTGCCGTTAATGTGGAGGAAGGGAGATGTTGTTCCCATATTTAAGAAGGGTGATAGAGGACTAATGTCAAATTATCGACCCGTTAGCCTGACGTCAGTGGTAGGTAAATTATTGGAATCTGTTATTGCAAAAAACATTAGAGAGCATCTAGAAAAGCATAGTTTGGTCAATGATTCACAACATGGATTCACCAAGGGTAGGTCATGTCTCATTAATGTATTGAGTTTTTATAGGAAAGTTTATGAGACGGCAGATAATGAAATGATGAGGACTATGATATAATATACCTGGACTTCAGTAAGGTATTCGGCAAGGTGCCACATGGTAGACTCTTAAATAAGGTTAAGGCTCATGGAATAGATGGGAAGGTTCTTCGTTGGATCAGAGCTTGCCTAAGTGATAGGCAACAAAGGGTTACAATTAATGGTTCTAAATCTGAATGGGGACTGGTGACAAGTGGGGTTCCACAAGGGTCTGTTTTGGGTCCATTACTATTTTTTATTTACATCAACGACTTGGATAGTGGGATTAGCAGTGATATCAGCAAGTTTGCTGATGATACTAAGGTAGGTAGGATTATTAGATCACAGTCTGATGTAAATATATTGCAAAGAGATTTAGATAAATTTAATGAGTGGGTAGTCAGGTGGCAGATGGAATTTAATATTGATAAGTGTAGCGTTATGAATGTTGGTAGAAAAAATCCTGGTAATAGGTACACCATACGCAATGTATCGCTGAAAAGATCAGAAGGTGAGAAAGATTTGGCAGTGTGGGTGAGCTCCGACCTCCGACCTAGGAAACAATGTATTGAGGCCAGAAATAGAGCTAATAGAGTGTTAGGACTCATTACCAGAAGTGTTAAAAGTAGAAGTGCTGAGGTTATTCTAAAGCTTTATCTGGCTCTAGTCAGACCTCACCTAGACTATGCGGTTCAGTTTTGGTCTCCGTATTACAGGATGGATATAGCCTTGTTAGAAACAGTGCAGAGAAGGATGACCAAAATGATACAAGGGATGCATAACTTTAGTTATGATTCAGCTGTCCAGGATATCACCGAATATCTTTGGTTTGCTAACTGGCACTGCTTTCCATTTAAGAATATCATGTAGAGTTTACACCATCATTCCCGTTGTTCTGGACACACGGCCAGGCCAGTGTGTAATGCCTTTCCTCATTGCTTTACTGAAAATGCAATTTTTTTTCCATTTCATATGTAGAAGTTTCCCCGCACATCAGGGGTGATATTAAAGAAATAAGAGAAAGTATTAGCTCTTAGGATCCTGATGATGCATTGAAGAAGAAATGTCACCTTTAGGCATTTCTGTTCCTTTCCCTTCATATTCAAATGGCTTATGTATTTTGTTATGCCAAACTTTTCTCTAAATTGTTAACCCCTTGAGACCCAGAACGTAATTTCCATTGTAATTTGGGTACCATTAGATGATATTTTCTGAAGATAAGCAATATTTTATAGATATGACCTGTTTAGTTTCCTTGTCCACTAACTAATTTGGTATACAGGAAAACCTCGTTTATCCGGCACCCTCGGGGGGGAGCGCATGCCGGATAACTCATTTTGCCGTTGTTTTGAGAGTTACTCATATGGAATCGCCCAAAATCCCAATATTTTTTGTTTCTTTTTTTACATCACAAAGGACTGGCCAAGGGCACAACAAAAATGGGAGACACAAAGCCCGCTTAGTTGTCAGTCCCTATAAAGAAGACAGTCAGAGAATAAAATAAAAAACAGGGGTGGGCCAATTTAGTTCGGGAGGTGTCTTGTTACTCTTCTTTTGAAAAGATGTAAGTCATAGGAAAGTGGACAAATAGAAACAGGAAGAGAGTTCCAGAGTTTACCAGTGAAAGGGATGAAAGGGTTGCCAACCCTGCGTACCCCGCCAAATTTGAACTAAATTTCTGCCAATTTCCTCAATTTTTGATATAATTATACCTAATTAATGCCTGGGTTATCCTGCTGAGTGCCCCTTTCTACCCCGCACTCCTCGTCAGGATGGACAAGCCAGTCCTCGTGTCGCACGCCAGCACCACGAACACTCTCCTCTCTTTTTTCACAGGATCAGGACCACGGGCTCAAGCTAGGCCTCAAGACCACGGGCTCCGTGGTCCTCCCTGCTGGAGGCCCGGAAAAAAAAAAAAAAAAAAAAAAAAAATGCCTGGGTCGATTAGTGCTGTTGTTTTGAGGCTGCCGTTGTTTTGAATGCCGGTTAAATGAGGTTCTCCTGTATTAAGCCATTTTCGTAATTTTATGGCTAGACAACATACAATTTTTTATAGCAAAGGAAGGATCTGGCCGTGAAGAGGTTAAATTCATCATTACGCATAAGTATGTATGCATATATGCATGTGTCTAAATACAAGAATTTATTAAAAAGTATCCAACTTTATGCCAGGAAACAAAAAATAGCTTACTTATTTAGTTACAAAGTCGTCCCCTCAATAAAAAGCGCCTTCAGAGTTGCCACTTGTCCCAGCGGTGCGTCCATGGGGGAGCATTCTTCAAAGACCTGTTTTGGAATATCCATCAGGCACTTTGTTGCTTTGGTCTTGATCTCCTGTGTGTCTTGAAATCTTGTCCCTTCGAGTGTCATCTTGAGTCTGGCAAAGAGCCAAAAGACGCATGAAAACCCTGTCTGGAGTGTGGGGCCGACGCACAGGTGCAATGCAGGGGTTCTTATTTATTTATATATTTATTTATTAGCTTCTTTTTTTTAGGGGGGGGGGGGGGGGGGGGGGTCCATGGCCCGTCTAAACTATTTCCAACTGAAAGTCATGTTTGGTAAAATTAATATATGTATCACAAAGACAGCACTATAGAATGCAGGACTCACCATACAGCCGGCACTATAGAATGCAGGACTCACCATACAGCCGGCACTATAGAATGCAGGACTCACCATAAAGACAGCACTATAGAATGCAGGACTCACCATACAGCCGGCACTATAGAATGCAGGACTCACCATACAGCCGGCACTATAGAATGCAGGACTCACCATACAGCCGGCACTATAGAATGCAGGACTCACCATAAAGACAGCACTATAGAATGCAGGACTCACCATACAGCCGGCACTATAGAATGCAGGACTCACCATACAGCCGGCACTATAGAATGCAGGACTCACCTTACAGCCGGCACTATAGAATGCAGGACTCACCATACAGCCGGCACTATAGAATGCAGGACTCACCATAAAGACGGCACTATAGAATGCAGGACTCACCATAAAGACGGCACTATAGAATGCAGGACTCACCATAAAGACGGCACTATAGAATGCAGGACTCACCATAAAGACGGCACTATAGAATGCAGGACTCACCATACAGCCGGCACTATAGAATGCAGGACTCACCATACAGCCGGCACTATAGAATGCAGGACTCACCATACAGCCAGCACTATAGAATGCAGGACTCACCATACAACCGGCACTATAGAATGCAGGACTCACCATAAAGACAGCACTATAGAATGCAGGACTCACCATACAGACGGCACTATAGAATGCAGGACTCACCATACAGCCGGCACTATAGAATGCAGGACTCACCATACAGCCGGCACTATAGAATGCAGGACTCACCATACAGCCGGCACTATAGAATGCAGGACTCACCATAAAGACAGCACTATAGAATGCAGGACTCACCATACAGCCGGCACTATAGAATGCAGGACTCACCATACAGCCGGCACTATAGAATGCAGGACTCACCATACAGCCGGCACTATAGAATGCAGGACTCACCATAAAGACAGCACTATAGAATGCAGGACTCACCATACAGCCGGCACTATAGAATGCAGGACTCACCATACAGCCGGCACTATAGAATGCAGGACTCACCATACAGCCGGCACTATAGAATGCAGGACTCACCATACAGCCGGCACTATAGAATGCAGGACTCACCATAAAGACGGCACTATAGAATGCAGGACTCACCATAAAGACGGCACTATAGAATGCAGGACTCACCATAAAGACGGCACTATAGAATGCAGGACTCACCATAAAGACGGCACTATAGAATGCAGGACTCACCATACAGCCGGCACTATAGAATGCAGGACTCACCATACAGCCGGCACTATAGAATGCAGGACTCACCATACAGCCAGCACTATAGAATGCAGGACTCACCATACAACCGGCACTATAGAATGCAGGACTCACCATAAAGACAGCACTATAGAATGCAGGACTCACCATACAGACGGCACTATAGAATGCAGGACTCACCATACAGCCGGCACTATAGAATGCAGGACTCACCATACAGCCGGCACTATAGAATGCAGGACTCACCATACAGCCGGCACTATAGAATGCAGGACTCACCATAAAGACGGCACTATAGAATGCAGGACTCACCATACAGCCGGCACTATAGAATGCAGGACTCACCACACAGCCGGCACTATAGAATGCAGGACTCACCATAAAGACGGCACTATAGACTGCAGGACTCACCATACAGCCGGCACTATAGAATGCAGGACTCACCATACAGCCGGCACTATAGAATGCAGGACTCACCATACAGCCGGCACTATAGAATGCAGGACTCACCATAAAGACGGCACTATAGAATGCAGGACTCACCATAAAGACGGCACTATAGAATGCAGGACTCACCATACAGCCGGCACTATAGAATGCAGGACTCACCATAAAGACGGCACTATAGAATGCAGGACTCACCATACAGACGGCACTATAGAATGCAGGACTCACCATACAGCCGGCACTATAGAATGCAGGACTCACCATACAGCCGGCACTATAGAATGCAGGACTCACCATACAGACGGCACTATAGAATGCAGGACTCACCATAAAGACAGCACTATAGAATGCAGGACTCACCATACAGCCGGCACTATAGAATGCAGGACTCACCATACAGCCGGCACTATAGAATGCAGGACTCACCATACAGCCGGCACTATAGAATGCAGGACTCACCATAAAGACGGCACTATAGAATTCAGGACTCACCATAAAGACGGCACTATAGAATGTAGGACTCACCATACAGCCGGCACTATAGAATGCATGACTCACCATAAAGACAGCACTATAGAATGCAGGACTCACCATACAGACGGCACTATAGAATGCAGAACTCACCATACAGCCGGCACTATATAATGCAGGACTCACCATACAGACGGCACTATAGAATGCAGGACTCACCATAAAGACAGCACTATAGAATGCAGGACTCACCATACAGACAGTACTATAGAATGCAGGACTCACCATACAGCCAGCACTATAGAATGCAGGACTCACCATACAGCCAGCACTATAGAATGCAGGACTCACCATACAGCCAGCACTATAGAATGCAGGACTCACCATAAAGACGGCACTATAGAATGCAGGACTCACCATACAGCCGGCACTATAGAATGCAGGACTCACCATACAGCCGGCACTATAGAATGCAGGACTCACCATACAGCCGGCACTATAGAATGCAGGATTCACCATACAGCCGGCACTATAGAATGCAGGACTCACCATACAGCCGGCACTATAGAATGCAGGACTCACCATACAGCCGGCACTATAGAATGCAGGACTCACCATAAAGATGGCACTATAGAATGCAGGACTCACCATAAAGACGGCACTATAGAATGCAGGACTCACCATAAAGACGGCACTATAGAATGAAGGACTCACCATACAGCCGGCACTATAGAATGCAGGACTCACCATAGAGACGGCACTATAGAATGCAGGACTCACCATACAAGCCGGCACTATAGAATTCAGGACTCACCATAAAGACGGCACTATAGAATGAAGGACTCACCATACAGCCAGCACTATAAAATGCAGGACTCACCATACAGCCGGCACTATAGAATGCAGGACTCACCATAAAGACGGCACTATAGAATGCAGGACTCACCATAAAGACGGCACTATAGAATGCAGGACTCACCATACAGCCGGCACTATAGAATGCAGGACTCACCATACAGCCGGCACTATAGAATGCAGGACTCACCATACAGCCAGCACTATAGAATGCAGGACTCACCATAAAGACGGCACTATAGAATGCAGGACTCACCATACAGCCGGCACTATAGAATGCAGGACTCACCATAAAGACGGCACTATAGAATGCAGGACTCACCATAAAGACGGCACTATAGAATGCAGGACTCACCATACAGCCGGCACTATAGAATTCAGGACTCACCATAAAGACGGCACTATAGAATGAAGGACTCACCATACAGCCGGCACTATAGAATGCAGGACTCACCATACAGCCGGCACTATAGAATGCAGGACTCACCATAAAGACGGCACTATAGAATGCAGGACTCACCATACAGCCGGCACTATAGAATGCAGGACTCACCATACAGCCGGCACTATAGAATGCAGGACTCACCATAAAGACGGCACTATAGAATGCAGGACTCACCATACAGCCGGCACTATAGAATGCAGGACTCACCATAAAGACGGCACTAGAATGCAGGACTCACCATACAGCCGGCACTATAGAATGCAGGACTCACCATAAAGACGGCACTATAGAATGCAGGACTCACCATAAAGACGGCACTATAGAATGCAGGACTCACCATAAAGACGGCACTATAGAATGCAGGACTCACCATACAGCCGGCACTATAGAATGCAGGACTCACCATACAGCCGGCACTATAGAATGCAGGACTCACCATACAGCCAGCACTATAGAATGCAGGACTCACCATAAAGACGGCACTATAGAATGCAGGACTCACCATACAGCCGGCACTATAGAATGCAGGACTCACATAAAGACGGCACTATAGAATGCAGGACTCACCATAAAGACGGCACTATAGAATGCAGGACTCACCATACAGCCGGCACTATAGAATTCAGGACTCACCATAAAGACGGCACTATAGAATGCAGGACTCACCATAAAGACGGCACTATAGAATGCAGGACTCACCATACAGCCGGCACTATAGAATGCAGGACTCACCATAAAGACGGCACTATAGAATGCAGGACTCACCATACAGCCGGCACTATAGAATGCAGGACTCACCATACAGCCGGCACTATAGAATGCAGGACTCACCATACAGCCGGCACTATAGAATGCAGGACTCACCATAAAGACGGCACTATAGAATGCAGGACTCACCATAAAGACGGCACTATAGAATGCAGGACTCACCATACAGCCGGCACTATAGAATGCAGGACTCACCATAAAGACGGCACTATAGAATGCAGGACTCACCATAAAGACGGCACTATAGAATGCAGGACTCACCATACAGCCGGCACTATAGAATGCAGGATCTCACATAAAGACGGCACTATAGAATGCAGGACTCACCATACAGCCGGCACTATAGAATGCAGGACTCACCATACAGCCGGTATCAAAATAGAAACTATCACCACCACACCAATTTGAACAGCCGAGGGACTGTAAACGGTATCATGTAGAAATTATCACCTTTATGCAATATTAGGAACAACCTTCTGACTGTAAACACTTGTATCAGGTGATCGGCGAGCCATTTGTACCGTAATCACCACACATCCAATTAAGGGCCCAATTATGGGTCCAATTAAGGGTCCAATTATGGGTATTTCCAATAGGGTATAAGGGTCCAATTAAGGTCATAGGTCTAGGTCATAAGGGTCCAATATTCCCATAGGGTCCCATTAAGGGTAATTAAGGGTATATAGCCAATTATGGGTCCATTATCAATTAAGGGTATCCAATTAAGAGTCCAATTGTAATGGGTCCATTGGTCCAATTAAGAGTCCAATTAAGGTCAATTATGGTCCAATAAGGGTCCAATTATGGGTCCAATTAAGGGTCCAATTAAGGGTCCAATTATGGGTCCAATTAAGGGTTCAATTAAGGGTCCAATTATGGGTCCAATTAAGGGTCCAATTAAGGGTCCAATTATGGGTCCAATTATTATGGGTCCAATTAAGAGTCCAATTAAGGGTCCAATTATGGGTCCAATTAAGAGTCCAATTAAGGGTCCAATTAAGGGTCCAATTATATGGGTCCAATTAAGAGTCCAATTAAGGGTCCAATTATGGGTCCAATTAAGAGTCCAATTAAGGGTCCAATTAAGGGTCCAATTATGGGTCCAATTAAGAGTCCAATTAAGGGTCCAATTAAGGGTCCAATTAAGGGTCCATTACACTCGGTAAACACTTATTGACTCTCTCACCTGACTGCTTATTTAGTCAGTCACTCACCTACCTACTGTTGCTTACACCCTTTTATTGTACCGGGGTAAGGTCAAGGTAAAGGTGGGGCCAGGCGCTGTGCTGCGCCTGGCCTCCATACCGGCCGCTCCCCTCAAGACTCGGTAACGCGACCAGGCGCCTGAGCCAGCCGGTCAACAGAGCAGGAGAGGAAACTTTGTTACAATTGGTGGTTTTCTACCTCACAGCAAGTGCCGTAACAGCCTCATATCCAAACCCGGGTTATAGAGGAAGGACTGATAAAGTGCTTGACACACAAAAAACTGCTTTTCCCAAGTGTTTCTTAAGTGGCGTGTTGGGCCACGGCCTTCTTTATACAAGGCCTGAGCGATGGGCCGTGACGTCATCAGCCTCAGTCATCTCCCTCGCTCCGTCCTGTCCCTGGCTCTGTCGGTTATGTATATTATACAGTAATTTATAAATGTTATCTTCGTAAATGTTTGTTCTATAATATTATCAAATAAAAAACAGTAAAACACGCTAAAGAAATGCCATTACGAGACTGAAGAAACATGCATGAACTTATTATTCACTTCAACTCTTCGCCATTTAAAACTTTGCGAGTCAACATTTACCATGAAACATATCAATAGAAGCGCAATTTTATTAGCTTTCCATTGATATATTTCTTTTTCTGATAAATGAATTAGAACCATGCATAAATTAGCGTTAAATAAATAAATAAAATCATCAATCGGGTAATTTTCCCGATTGATGATGTTATTTATTTAGTTAACGCTAATTTATGCATGGTACTAATTCATTTACCAGAAAACAAAATATATAAGTGAATAAATAACATCATTACATAAATTAGCGTTAACTAAATAAATAAAATCATCAATCGAGTAATTTTTCCGATTGATGATGTTATTTATTCACTTATAAATTTCGTTTTCTGATAAATTAATTAGTACCATGCATAAATTAGCGTTAACTAAATAAATAACATCATCAATCGGGAAAGTTACCCGATTGATGATTTTATTTATTTATTTAACGCTAATTTATGCATGGTTCTAATTCATTTATCAGAAAAAGAAATATATCAATGGAAAGCTAATAAAATTGCGCTTCTATTGATATGTTTCATGGTAAATGTTGACTCGCAAAGTTTTAAATGGCGAAGAGTTGAAGTGAATAATAAGTTCATGCATATTTCTTCAGAGTCTCGTAATGGCATTTCTTTAGCGTGTTTTACTGTTTTATATTTGATAATATTATAGAACAAACATTTACGAAGATAACATTTATAAATAGAATTTATAAATTACTGTATAATATACGTAGCCAACAGAGCGAGGGAGATGACTGAGGCTGATGACGTCACGTCGCTCAGGCCTTGTATATAGAAGGCCGTGGTTGGGCCCTTAAAACGCACATACTGTACCTTCATGTGTTTTAACTTGTTCTGTCTTTGATACTACTTGCCTCCATTTCTTCTTATCTTTTGCACTTCTGACATTCCTTACCTAGTGAAGGAAACGATCAAAAGTAATCCTGACCAATCAGAACCGGTCTGCTGAGCTGCCAGCGCCACCATCACACTCACAAGTCACTCATTTAACTGTCGCACACTCCAACTAGATTACCGTCAAAACATAATCGTCGACCACAAAATATTGATGTGAATCGCTTAAAAAAAAAAAAATTCGCCCAAAATAGTTTCTTATAATTGCATCAGCATCAGGTGTGTCCAGGGGCCATACAAGGCCTATCAAATAAGGCTAATGTTCAGCCCTCGTGTGGCTGAGGGAGCTTCCTTAGTGTCCTCCCTGCAGGATGTATTTTACTGCAAGTAATTTTTTTTTTCATTTTTTTTTCTCAGACTATATACGTATAAGTGATATCATAATTCTAATGATAGCATTTGAAAGCTCGTAAAATTTTACTTTTAGTTGTATATCACAAAAAGTCTGCTCCTAAATAAATGATACAGTGGTTATTAGGAGTGACAAAGGGTTGCAATGTTTACGTTTTTTTCTTAATGTTGCAGAACACTATCTTACAAAGCCAATGGTGTATAGTTATGCCAAGAATAAATAGGGAAAGTTGATATAATATAAATATATTTTGGTGTGTGCTGTCAGGCTGTCACAGCACATGTCGTAGTTTAAATTAAAATTTATGATACTTTTTGTGTGCAAGATTCTCCATTACTATCACGACACAATACTATGGAAAGCCTCACCACTTCATGTGGCTGGTGGTGGCGAGTCTTGAGACATTTCCACATCCTCATGACACTCACGACAGCACTGTGGCCATCCACCACCACACCGCTGATGACTCCCTTACTTGCATGGCTCCTCACACTTGCATGGCTCCTCACACTTGCATGGTTCCTCACACTTGCATGGCTCCTCACACTTGCATGGCTCCTCACACTTGCATGGTTCCTCACACTTGCATGGCTCCTCACACTTGCATGGCTCCTCACACTTGCATGGTTCCTCACACTTGCATGGTTCCTCACACTTGCATGGTTCCTCACACTTGCATGGTTCCTCACACTTGCATGGCTCCTCACACTTGCATGGCTCCTCACACTTGCATGGCTCCTCACACTTGCATGGTTCCTCACACTTGCATGGTTCCTCACACTTGCATGGTTCCTCACACTTGCATGGTTTCCTCACACTTGCATGGCTCCTCACACTTGCATGGCTCCTCACACTTGCATGGCTCCTCACACTTGCATGGCTCCTCACACTTGCATGGCTCCTCACACTTGCATGGTTCCTCACACTTGCATGGTTCCTCACACTTGCATGGTTCCTCACACTTGCATGGTTCCTCACACTTGCATGGCTCCTCACACTTGCATGGCCTAACTTGCTGCTCCTCACACTTGCAGGTCCTCACACTGGCATGTTCCTCACACTTGCATGGTTCCTCACACTTGCATGGCTCTCACCTTGCATGTTCCTCACACTTGCATGGTTCCTCACACTTGCATGGTTCCTCACACTTGCATGGCTCCTCACACTTGCATGGTTCCTCATACTTGCATGGCTCCTCACACTTGCATGGCTCCTCACACTTGCATGGCTCCTCACACTTGCATGGCTCCTCACACTTGCATGGCTCCTCACACTTGCATGGCTCCTCACACTTGCATGGTTCCTCACACTTGCATGGCTCCTCACACTTGCATGGTTCCTCACACTTGCATGGTTCCTCACACTTGCATGGCTCCTCACACTTGCATGGTTCCCCACACTTGCATGGTTCACACACTTGCATGGCTCCTCACACTTGCATGGCTCCTCACACTTGCATGGTTCCCCACACTTGCATGGTTCACACACTTGCATGGCTCCTCACACTTGCATGGTTCACACACTTGCATGGTTCACACACTTGCATGGTTCCTCACATGCTTGCCAGGCTCCTCACACTTGCATAGCTCACTGGCTGGGCAAGGATGTCACGGCGTGCATGCCTGGATGGGTGGGCAAGGTGGGCAGGGTCAACACGAATGGCATTGATAATTATAATAATATAGTGTAATAATCATATTGTCAGTATTCTGTTTCTTTTCTCTGCCTCTTTCAGTAAATATCAAGATAAAAATAATGTTAATGATGCCGTTTTGAAGCATCGTGTAGTGATTATAATGGCCTGCTGTGTAAGTATACTTAGTCCTGAAGAGCTACATGTATCCTAATTTATAGGAAACATACTTTGAGATGTTCAGTATTTTCAGTGAAAACATCTTAAAAGGCTCATCTAAAATTTAACTTTCAGATGTAGACTCCGCTGCTGCTGCTGCTGCTGCTGCCGGGAACCACTACGCAGGGGCCGGGGACACCTCGTGCAGGGTCAGCCAGAATGAAGACCCTGAAAGTCTGGACCCACTCCTGCAGCCCAGCAGCGGCCCGAGGCCCGTGGTGATAGCTGCTCGTAACGCATAAACTCTGGGTGCTTCTAGACTAACTATTAACGTATGTAAAATTTAAGTTTAATATCAGAACATTTTCAGTGTTTTTAAACTCTCAGTCTCAGCTTGTTCAGTCTACTCAGATCCTCGTTCCTTAGAAATGCTCTATGTCACTGTTGCTTGTCTATGTATTGCGTATCTGTTAATAGTCTCATAGCATTGAAATTCATCATATAAATGAGAGCAAGCCTAAGCCACCTCTATTTACCACACCGAGACTTGGCAAGACAGAGTGAACTTTCTAGTTATCAGCGACATATTTCTTTCTCTAATTAGGACAATGAGTAAACTAGGCGTTTCTTTTAACTTTATAGTAACATTTCATGTCTGAAGGGTTCTGTGAAAGCCTGGAAGAAAAATGACGAATACTAATGCGGGAAAGTACTGTAGATAATTATCAAAATGAAGCCACCACAAAGGCCACGGCGTAGCAACCCCCCCCCCCCCCCTCCCACAGGCCATGGCTGCCGTACTCTGTATAATGCTCTAATACCCACCACTGATCTGATCTTAGAATATACCCTTCTAGCCAAGGGCGTAGCCAGAGGGGGGGGGGCCAATGGGGCCATGGCCCCCCCAATTCAACACATCTACTTTAGGAGTGTATGGTATAATTTCATCAATTTTACTATATTGAATATCATGCAAAGAACCAATAAATGACCCCCCATAGGGCTCAATATGTCCCCAATTAAGTCATATCTTCAAAAAAATTATCTGGGGGGCTTACAGCGCCTCCCAGACCCCCAGCGGATAAGACTCGCTTCGCTCGCCACCCACCCCTCAACCATCATTGGGAGGTGGCCACCCCCAATTATTTTTCCTGGCTACGCCCTTGCCTTCTACAAGTTCTACGGTATATCCTTCTATGTGGCATCACAATGCCTCCGCTTGCCTAGTGCCCCCCCAGGTGCCCCCTCTAATGATAACTATCTAGCCACGCCACTGCTAACAAGGCAATCCACTCCCTTAACAACCCACAATCCTTTGCGGCCGGTTAACAAGTTCGAAGTGCGTACTAACAAACCCGATCAATATTAGCTGTAAAAAACATACTACAAACTATACCAACACTATTACTAACTCATATTTGCTAACATTTAAGACATAGATCAGGTTATAGGTCAATAATTATATTATCGGTCAAAGGTCAAGAGGTAAGGGCGTGGGAAGGAAATAAGGGAAAGGTTTAGTGTTTCGAAGCAGTGTTGAGTTCCTGGAGTAATCCGGTATGACCGACAGTCGAGAGCGATCCAGCGAAGGGGCAGGACGTGTGTGCAGACAGCTGGGAGGAGGAAGAGGAAGATTTTTTGGCCAAACAACGCTTTATTTTGTTGCTTTTCTTCATATTTCTGCAGCGTCAGGTAATAGAGAAAGGGAGGGAGTGGGAGACTGAGAGGGATGAGTGGCCGTGGCGGATGTAGGGGTGGCTGAAATCTGATTGGCCTCCCCAGATCCGAGTCATAGGTCTATTGAAAATTCAATCTTCTTTTTAATGGCTATGCCATGGCCACCCCACGCTAGATCTGTGTCCATTCTTGGCCACCCCAGTCACCATGTCCTGGCGGCGATACTGTGAGAGGGAGGGAGTGTCATCAGAGAGTAATCACTTATGTGTGATTAGAGGTTGTTTAGTCCTCCCTGCTGAGTAATGGTTGTTGCCTCGTTATCTTTCTACCTTATAAAACGTCAGATCAGGTATAGCCAGTGGCGTAGCTACGAGGGAGTGGGGCACGTGCCCCCACACTGGCCATGGCTGCCGTAATCGGCTTGGACCTGTGAGTAGGACATGTAGTACGGTACGGTACGGTAATATTTTTCGTAATTCGTACCTCAGATAAATATAGTACCGTAATTCCGTAACGTACCTGCATATTTGTATCGTACCGTACTGGTACGATTAGTTTTCGTACCGTAATTTCGAACTATTTTTCGTACCCAAAAAACATTTGACTTTCAGAAACAAAATCAATAATTGACAAAATTACCAATAATTTTCAATTGTGATTAATATACACATACTTTTGCAGGTAGTACATACAACACATAGTAATTTCTACCCATTTATCTCTATATACTACATACATTTCATAATTACATCCTATACCCAAGACTTACAAATCATTACCTATATATATATATATATATATACCTAATTTAGGGTTTATTTAGTTTATGTATTACATCGTAAAACCATGATGGCATCAACAATATCTTCCTTCAATCCTAACCTTAAATCGTTAAGGATGTAGCGCAACCCAGAGAATGTTCTTTCAACACTGGCCTGCGTCACAGGCAGAGCAATTGCCACTTCAGGCAGTCTGCAACAAACAAACAGACACGCACGCGACACGAAACAAACAGACACGCGCACACACACACACACAAACATACAAACAGACACGCACGCACACACACACAAAAAAAAACACGCACGGACTCAAACAAACAAACACACGCGCGCTCACCACACACACACACACACACACACACACACACACACACACACACCACACACACACACACACACACACACACACACACACACACACACACCCCACGCACACACACACACACCCAAACATACAACAACAGACACGCACGCGCGCACACACAACAAACATACAAACAAACAGACACGCACGCGCGCACACAAAAACAAACATACAAACAAACAGACACGCACGCGCGCACACACAAACAAACAAACACGCCCGCACACACAAAAACAAACAGACATGCACTCAAACAAACAGACACGCACACAAACAAACAGACACGCACGCACACACAAAAACAACGCACGCACACACAAAAACAAACAGACATGCACTCACACACACAAACAACACACGCACGCGCACACACAAAAACAGAACACAAACAGACATGCACTCACACACACAAAACAAACAGACACGCACACAAACAAACAACAACCCCGACACAAAAAAACGCAACCCCACAAACAAACAGACATGCACTCACACACAACAACAGACACGCACCCAAACACAAACAAACAGACATCGACACAAACCCAACAACAGACATGCAGACACAAACAGACACGCACACCAAACACAAACAAACAGAATGCACGCACACAAACAGACACGCACACAAACACAACAAACAGACACGCCGCACACAAAAAGACACGCACGCAAACACACAAAAACAAACAGACGCACACACAAACAAACAGACACGCACACACGCAAAAACAAACAGACACGCACGCACACACACAAACCAACAAAGAGACACGCACATACACACAAACACAAACAAACAGACACGCACACACACACGCAAACAAACAGACGCACACACAAACAAACAAACAGACAGACACGCACGCAGGCACACACAAACAGACACGCACGCACACATACAAACAGACACGCACGCACACATAAAACACACACACAGACACGCACATACACACAAACAGACACGCACATACACACAAACAAACAGACGCACACACACACGCACGCACGCGCACACACACACACACACACACACAGACAGACACGCGCACACACACACAAACACAAACAAACAGACACGCACACACACACACACAGTGTGTTAAATGCAAGTGGGTATGTGAGTAATGGGGCCGACGCCCCACGCCACCTGACTTATCTCCTTGACCTGACCGAGGAGGTCAGGAGGCTGAGGGATAATCCCCATTCCACGTTCACACCCAGCCGTCTCAGGCAGTTTGGCAGAAATTCTACCTGGCTAATGAGGTCACACGGTGGTGTTAATTAATGGAGTCAAATCTCGCTCATTCATTCCCCTATCCGCCCATCCACCGCCCAATGGGCGGCGGCAGTATGGGCGGCGCCCAAACTGCTGGGTACGAAAATGGTTCGATATAAGTACAGAAATAAAAATCGAACTTTCGTACCGTACCGAACTTGAAGAAATATATCGAACCGTACTTTTAGCCCTTAAATAACCGTACCGTACCGTACTACATGCCCTGCCTGTGACTGACGATATGCACTAATACCCTTCTATGTAGCATCAGAATGCCCCCCCCCCCCCTTGTTAGATACCTATAGCGTATTTTCGCGACCGCTCTGGCCCGGTCTGGACTGGGCTAGTCCCGGGCGGTCACTGTTTTTGCGAGGCAGTCTAGAACGGGCTAGCCCAGTCCAGTCCGGTCCGACCCACATACCAGGACCACCTTGGACCACTGATCTATATAACATGGATCGCGGATCTGGGCTAGCTGTGGCCGAGAAACTGAAGTCACCAGCCGCCATCTTGTCATAACCAAAACAAATACATGGGCCGGCCAGACAGTGGCTGGGTGTTGGCTGCTGGCTTGTGATAGCCTATATTACCACCTACTACTACTATTAACACCTACTACTACTATTAACACCTACTACTACTATTAACACCTACTACTACTATTACCACCTACAACTACTATTAACACCTACTACTAGTACTACTACTAAACTTCCAACCTAGTGCATCGTCGAACCTTCCAAGTCATTTATTTACGGTGATACACAGACAACAGGTGTGTTGCGAGGCTGTACAGGTGTGTAGTGACAGGTGTCTTGCGAGGCCGTACAGGTGTGTAGTGACAGGTGTCTTGTGAGGCCATACAGGTGTGTAGTGACAGGTGTGTTGCGAGGCCGTACAGGTGTGTAGTGACAGGTGTGGTGTATGTGGTAAAGCGAGAGGCTAAGAGTGCAGTGTTAGCCCCCGAGTGTGTGTGTGTCTGACCTAATGAGCGAACGCGCAGTTCTCGTCCACTATAACGGCGCCAGCCCCGTACCGCCGCGGCCACGGGTACGGCGCGAGCCACAGTGGTCCCTAGAAGCTACTCGGGGATTACAGGAAGTTTAAATTAATCAAAAACCTTTGGCCTAATCAAAAAACCTTTCTTAATTAGGTATATTGAATTGAAAGTAGTTAGTTTCGTACACTGATTTTGAGTATTTTCGTACATACCTGGTGTCGTTTCGTAACTCTAGTAGTCAAGTTCAACTCTGAGCTGAGTGTACGAAACGACTATGGTTTCATATAGACTACGAAACAACTTTTGGTAATAATGGACGAGAGTTTTGCGGTCGTTTTAAGAGACATCAACTATTTTTTCTTGGCCTACAATAGGTGCTTGTTGCAATGGAGATAGTTTTATTTTGCGCAACCCCAAAAACCCCCCCCCCCAAAAAAAAAATAATATTAATGAAACCTAACCTAACCTTATAGGTTTTAATGAAACCTAACCTAGCTAACCTTAAAAGGTTTTAATGAAACCTAACCTAATCTTATAGGTTTTAATGAAACCTAACCTAACCTTAAAGGTTTTAATGAAACCTAACCTAACCTTATAGGTTGTAATGAAACCTAACCTAACTTTAACCATAAGGTATACTTTTTTTTTTCTTCGCAAAATAAAGCTATCTCCATTAGAACAAGCACCACTTATTAGGAAGCGCTATGATCATTTGTATCATAACCGCACTCAGGTCTGCTTCCGTTCCCCACTAATTGTTAAAAAGTATAAAAAAATATACTTATATCTATATCTACCTATATAAAAAAAAGTATACCATATCCACCTTTATTTTTTTTTAACTAGTAGTTGGATGACTGGAGTGGGTAGATGGATTAAGAGTGAATGGGCTGGGTGGGGAGTGGGTGTGGGTGTGGGTGTGTGTGGGTGTCTGGGTGGGTGGGTGTGTGTGGTGGGTGGGTGGGTGGGTGGGTGTGTGTATGTGTGTGTGTGGTGGGTGCGTGTGTGTGTGTATGTGTGTGTGTGGTGGGTGCGTGTGTGTGTGTGTGGTGTTACTCACAGGTGGAAAGATTTGCCACTTCCAGGTCCTGGTCTGTTTGTACAGGACATAGCAGCACAGCTTGGCATGACGAGGCGATAACACAGCTAGACAGCAAGCACAGCTTGGCATGACGAGGCGATAACACAGCCAGACAGCAACGCGAGCCGCAGAAACAAGGCTTTGTTTTGGTTACGGCAAGATGGCGGACAGTTGGAACCAGTGCTGAGCCAGGCTTCCGCGATCCATGTTATATAGATCAGTGCCTTGGACCAGTGTGGGGAGAACTGGCGCATGCGCACTACAGTCAGCGGGGAAGGCGACCAGGAGCTTCTCGTGCTGCTGATAAGACATGAAACACCATGATGGCTGACCATAAGACTAAAGTATCACAGGCGTGGTAGTTGTAAAGTCTTCAGCACAGGTTAAAAGGCGGACGACAAAAAGGATATTGACAAGATGGACGCCTGCCGCCCTCCACAGTTCAGTTCAGTACCGTCCACTCGATCCCCCAGCCAATAGGAACGACGAATGGGACGGGGCCAGTCTCGATGTATTTTCGCGACCATCAGTCCACCCTGACCCGGTCCGGACTGGACTGAACCAGGGCGGTGAACGTCACGAAAATGCGCTTCTAGCTACACCAGTGCACAAAGGAGCCTCCCTCGTCATTATGTGGTGCTGGCTACGGAACAAACTAATATTCAGGTGCGTGAAGGCTGGAGCTGAGCCCCTTGTGCACGTCTCCTGATGTAACCCATAACGCTAACCCAACATTTAACATTGGGTCATTGTCTTACAGCCCACAGCCTGCTCTGTTATATTTTTATGATCATCACTGTGGCGTCCTTGTAGTAACAGGAAGGGAATGAAAAGAAAGCAAAAGTTCATTATGCTGGGGCCAAATGTGCAGATTAAACTTTATAAATAATTGAATCTGATTTTATTTAAGTTAGGTTTTTTTTGTTTAGTTTTAAGTTTAAGTTTAAGTAGTTTTTATCTATGATAGGTAAAAGAATCGATAAAGAAAGGCAAATTTACAGGAACTACCACATGTAGGTCTCATGGCCTCCTGTAGCTTCCTTATTTTCTTATGTTCTTAAATTCTTTAGTTTTAAGGATCCAAAACTGTACCTGGTAAATGTGAACAAAATTGATCGTTATGCTTTGTATTTTGAAATAATGGGAAACTGACCTGGAGCAATGAGAGATGATAAATATATTCAGCTGAAACAGTCAAGGATTGAACTCCTGATAGAATACTAAAGTTACATTTTACCATAATTTGGGAGTTAGTGATCAACTTTTTGTGATTGTCTAACATCTTTGAGGCGGATGAAGGAGCCACCACCACTGTGCCTATGTAGTGCAGGGCTTCTGTCTTCATCCCTGCTACCACAACACCACTAAAGGCAAGTTCACGACTTGCTGAGTCATCCAGTCGGTGCCGACTGCAGCCCATTTTGGGGGCTGAAGCTCCAAAATCGGCGTGGTTGGCTCGGGATGCCGAAGTTAGGCGACTAATCGGCGACCAGTTTGCGACTGTCGTAGACAGTTGCGGACTAATTCAAATTTAACCATCAAAATTGGGTTGCCGTCATGCAACGACATTCGCCGACAGTTGCAGCAAGACGGCACACCACGGTTGCCGTCTTGCTGCGACTGTTCCCAGCCGTGCTGCGACTGACACCAGATATGGCAAGCCTCTCCACCAACCGTAGTCGGCTGCGGTTAGCTGACGGTTTGCCATAGTTAGAAGACTAATCGGCGATTAGTCTTCGATTGTCGCCAACTATAGGGGTATTAGAAAATTTAAAGGTCAACTTTCAGTTGGCGTCATGCGGCGACATTTTCTGACAGTTGCAGCACGAAGCAAACCCACGGTTGCCGTCATGCTACAACTGTTTCCAGCCGTGCTGCGACTGATGCTGAGTGGTTGCAGATGTGGGCAGCGCTCTGGCCCATCCCCCACACCACTTTTCAGCCTTCACTTGTGTAGTGAACCACGCCACCGATGTCAGTCACACTGTTGTCCACACACTTGCCCACCTTGACTAGGCCACAAATACTTCTCTCCAAATATTATTAATTGAATACAACAGCTACAACATGGTGAAAACAATCGCCAAGGCACTAAAGATACTGCGGAAGCAGTATAGTGCTAAAGATACTGCTCTATAATAATTTTATAGTGGATAATGATGACGATAATAATAATAATAATAATAATAATAATAAATATCTCAAAAATTTCTGCTTTTCCTCTCTTTCTCTCTCAAGGTTTGCACGACAGCTGGAGTTTAATGTTAGGTGATACGGGGCCTTGATTAGTTTGCTCTATCTCACTCTCTCTGTCTCTAAAATAACGGAAATTTCACGACGATTAGTCGAAGTACGGCCCCGACCCTACGGCGAAGAGTCCCAGCACGGAGCCGACTTTTTCCATTAAATTTTTGCGTCGCAGACCCACCCCGAGTGTATAGAGCATGCACCACACAGTCGGGACCCCCCCTCGCGCCGCTTCACGACTCACACGACCCGACGGCGACGGTCTGGGCCTGACGCCGACCCACATGACGACCGGCGCCGACACAGCAGGACTCAGCAAGTCGTGAAGATGTGAACGGGCCTTTACTCATCCTTCATCATGGGCCCGGGGATCCTCTTCACGTACCTCAGAGATGTCAGGCAATCACGGAAAGTTGAACACTGACTCAACTGGCAACATCCTGTGTATGTACCATGCCATGAATGCCCCGCCGGTGCTCAACCTCTACCCATCATTCATTTGCATTAATTGGCTGCTTCTCATGGTTGGCTCCAGACCCCTTTCGGATTGTTTTTTTTCTTCTGTTCACGCACGAGGGCTTCTCCCAAACGCGTGGGGGGGGAGGGGGGGACAAAACCCAGAGCACTTCATTCACATACACACAATTTATAACTTGCCATTTACACATCCCGAATATGAATACTAATAGTTTTGTAGAAATTTTTTTTTCTTCAAATTTGTAAGTAAAAATAACAAAATAACTACCTAGTAAGCACAAGAAGATATATACAGTATTGGGAGACCAGCTACATCACATATTACTCCTGGATTGTGTCCAGAGATGTTACTTCATGGCCAGTAAAAATGCTTGTTCTTGTCATAATTATTTAGCAAGCTATTTAAATTAACCTTTAGGATGACAATCACAATTGCCTGATTAGTATACCACCGTATCTTTTCTTTACAGATATCTACTGTTTGAGGGGATTGAAGAAATACTCAGGAGAGCAGTCTATTCCTAAATATGCATGCCATTTTGAAAGATCTATTTCTTCCATCAGCAGTTTGAAAACTGTGTGTGTGTGTATTTACACATACTCATAGTGTGTGTAAGTATTTTCATTAGCGTGTGTGTATTTACAACAGAGTTGTGACATACGGGGAATGAGTTATACTCGGGGGTTCAAGTTTCCATATCTCATTTGGTTAGTCAACTGTGTATTCGTGAATATTCTTAGCATTTACTTTTTAGTTTCCCAGGTTATTCACACATCAATATGCTAAGGAAAACTTCTTCTTTATGTCTTCTTAAGTATATTGTCTTCTGTTTGGTTCTGTCCTGTGGCTCCCATGTCCCTTACATAATTTTTTTCTTCAATTCCAACAAAGCTCTATACATCACCATCACCTCTGTCTCTTCTTTCCTTCAATGACGGCAACTTTCTTCAGCCTCTCCTCTTATGTCAGATCCAACAAACTGGGAACTGTCTTTGTGGCCACTCTTTATATTCTCCAGATCTTTAAATCTTTCTTCTAGTGCGGACACCACACTACCCTAGCGTACTCTAATCTAGGACGGATCATGGCCACAATCAATTCTTTTAACATGGCCTTATCCATATAGACAAAAACCAATTAGTGTTATTCAGGAGTTTGTAAGGTATATTATCATCACTGTATTTCCCATGGCAAGTACAGTGTGAAATGTAAAAACAATGGATTCCCTGGGGGGAGTAACCATCCGTTAACCACCACCTTTATGTTCATTAGCGTAGCTAGTGTGTGTGCATACATGTGTGTGCGTCATGTAGCCGGGCTCACGTTTCAAAGCTTTGAGACGCGAAGCAGTGACCCGAGGCTGCGTGCCACCTGGCCTACGGGCCGCCCACTCTTTGCCTCATTCGGGCATGCTTCTGTGCCTGTCATTTTTGTTATTTAATGTGTTATTATTGTTGTGGTGTGACTTTGCCAGCTAGCCATTCAGTGAGCAGCTCTTCTGGGCTGCTTTACACCTGCTGCTTCATCCATTCTGGAAGCTGCATCCCCCCCCCCCCCATTGGTTTGTATCCTATTCACTGCGCCTCAATGTCAAGGAACCAGTTTGCCTGGTTAAACCCCTGGGTCTTTGGAATATCCAGAGTGTATAATCCAGCCAGGCTAGTATGCTAGTATACTTAAATTAATACAACAAAATAAAACAAGAGAAAAAATAATGGTGGCCGGCCACAGGTGTAGAGTAGCTGGCGTGTCAGGCTGTTGACCTGAAGCATTAGGTGACGAGACATTAGGGCAGCTTGTAGACGCTGAAGAGATATCCACAGCGGCTGTGAAACCACTGTGGATGACCAAAGGTAAAGGGCTTGAACGCCTGGCATCACAGATGGTGTAAAACATTTAGGCTGAGCCGAGGTGACGGCCAGATTCAAGCCAGACTGGCAGCGGCCCACACTCACATAGGGGCAGATGAGCATGCCGGAGCAAGGCCACAGATCAGAGTGGCAATGCCGGCTGCCACAATGGACGGCCGAGTGAGGCAAAGTGGGAGCAGAGTCCTTCAATTATGGTAATACTCAACAATGACACATATACTGCATTATTATTTATTATTTACTCCACAGATGTGACAATCCAGGAAAACCACGGGATGGAACAGTTGTACTTTGTTCCTTGAATGTTTTGCGCCGATTGGTCCGTCCGCGGCTCCTCCACCGTTTGCATTGACTATTCTGGCCGTAACGCAAGACAGGATGACAATGTGCCTGGTGACGCCGCCTCCACTGTTCTCCTTTACATTCCTGTGTGTGAAAACTGTTCACCACTCCAGGCAGTTTGTCAGGCCGGTGGTCATGATCACCAACACGACCACCACCAAGTTGGAGGTCCTGTACCGGAGCAGGCCATTCTTGTGTGCATATAATCTCCCCTCTATTCCCTGCGACATTTTGCCAAAATATACTGCAGAGCATCCGCCACAGGGAATCTTGTAAGCCACACTCATTGTTCCTGTCATTGGTGCTGCGAGGGGTTTTTACAGGACAAGTGTGCGTACATAACACGGTAATGTTAATATGGTGCCACACTTCAAGACGGCCATCCAAATCACAAGGATCTTTACAAGAATGAGTGTTAACATTATGCACTCATTGGGACAGAAGAGAAGTGTAAACACACCAATGATAGCAACAAGGACAGTGTGCTTTACAAGATTCCCTATGGCAAGTAGTCTACAGCAGTTTGCCGAAAAGTCATGGGGGGAAAAGAGGAGATATGAACACAGGAGACTTGCTCCATCACACCTCATAGGTGGTGCAAGCTGAGGATGGAGGCCAACGGCCCAACTGGATAGGTGGAGAGATTTTACACATAGGAATGGAAAAGAGAACAGTTGAAGCATCATTCATAACCATGGCGGGGCGGAGGCAACCCATAGCAGGGAGGAGCTTGTGTGGCCTGCCAGCTGGTGTAGCAAGACAAGGTCAAGGTGGATCCCGGGCCTCCCCTCTGAGTGCCCCAAAGCAGCAGCCCGATGCACGGTGCTGCTCTTTCATACCTAGCCAGGAACAGGAAGGAGCTCCTCGTGGCTCACAGGACCATCGGGGAATTCAGTCTCAGAATGTTTGGCCGTCAATACGCTGGGTTGATTTAACTATGGAGTCCCCTTTTTATTTTATTTTATTTTGTGGGCTTTTTATCATAATTTTTTCCCACTGACTTACTCAAGTTTTACCCCTTCTTTCTTTTGCTTTGTTTTTATTTTATGGAAAAATAAAACCGTGAAACCAGTAAACAAAGAAAATTAAAGAAGGTGGACATGAGTAAATCGGTGGATAAAAATCAATATTCCACCTGCAAAAAAAAAAGCCAGTCTCCATGGCCGAATGTAATTAAGACTGAATTCACCAACAGTCCCGTGAGCCTCGGCCTTCCCAGGCTGGGAGGACATCCTTCCAGCACGGCGGCCGACAGAAATGAAAGGGAAACATAGCGCAACGGCCACACGCATTCTGGTGATTAGTGGATCCCACCTGTATGGGCGGGATCCATCGTTTGTCTTGCTACACTGTAGTTATTGCCCTGACAGGGAAGTCACAGGACCAATCATCTCACTCAGTTTCAAGGCAACACGTCAGCTGATCCCACAAAGGGATACATGAGCAGCTGTATCTGTGTACATTCCTTTTTCTCTCTTTAGAGGAATTTGTTTAAAATATTAGAGGAACAAAGAACTAGTAATCCGTCCCGTGTTTTTCTTACATCGCACACTACTTTGATGATGTCATCACCCTGGACAGCGATACAGTTGCCAGAACTTAGGCCATGATTGGAATGCTGCGTGGAAGTCCTGTCTGTGAGGCGTGTCGGGCAACGTGGTGGTTGTGCCGGATCTCATCCACGGCGTCAAAACATCAAACCTTCAGCTTTGATATTAATAAACTTCATCCTGGGGAAAAAGAAGAAGTTGCAGAGAGCCAAATTTGGATTTAGCTTCTTGCAGATTCTTTCTCTTCCCCAAGATAAAGTACCAGCTGAAAGTTTGCCATTTTGACACAGTAGAGGAGATCCAGTGTGAATCACGGATGCTGCGAGACATGGTTAAGGTACGGGACTTCCAGAAAGCATTATAATTGCGGCAGAAGCGACACGTCGCTGCACAGGATGACTGCCTCGAGGGGGATGGCAGCCTAATCTGAATCAGACATGTTGCTTGCTTTTTGAAGGTGGTAAACCTGTGTTTTTTATCAGAACTTTTAATTATTTTAGCAGTGACCTCCCCGGTGCATGGACAGTATGCTACAAGGTGACCTACCACACTGACCATGGACCATATTTGCAATCAGATACATACCAGGCCACATATGCAGAGCAAGTATTTCCCAGGCCTATACCTACTGTACCTGTGACCTCAAATGTGTGTGCGCAGCATGCGTAACCGTGCTGCAACCATAGGGTTTATTTGTACTCTGATGCGTAATAGGACACATTAAACATAGGGCAAGTTTGTCAAAATTTAAAATAGAAGTGTCGTGCGTCGGCAAATATGTTAGATAAACACCAGCCTGCAGCCATCTGTAAGTACCATACAATATATCTTTCTGTACTTGGCGTTTACATGCCATATTTGCCGGTGCAGATACTCACTTTTTATTTTTCTAAATTGTGAACTTGCACACAGTGTAATGTAGACCATTACGCATACAAGTGCAATAATACTAGGTTTGAGGCGTGACTTCTTTACACGCACGCTGCCCACACACGTCGAAGGTCACAGCTACAATGAATAGACCGGTGAAAAACTTGCAGTGTCCAAAGTGGCAAAATATGCATCCAAGTGCAGGACAGTATGGTCGAATTAAGATCACTTTGCCCGCATACTGTCCACGCACATGGGAGGTCACGTCTGCAATAAAAATACGCCATATAAGTTATTATCATGTTCTACTTTCATTATATTACGAGTTTTTTCACTCAATATATGCAAGACAATTCAAAAATTGTCAGAAGCTATATGGACCAAAACAGATTTTAATAAATATCTATGAAACATTTGAGTTTATTTCAACAGCATCTCTTAAGTGAAATAAGGGTGTCTTATTTAAGAAAGATTCAGGTTAATATTTTCATGGCATCATATTAGCACTAATGGTTTTTTTGGATTTCACATCTAATTGAAGGGAGTCGACCTCTCCAAGCAGCTACTACAGCAATAATGTTACATTCTCCTGCATGCAGATTTCACCTTAACCCCTTGAGACCCAGAACGTAGTTCCCATTGTAATTTGGGTACCATTAGACAATTTTTAGTGAATATAAGATATGAACTGTTTAGTATCCTTGTCCACTAACTAATTTGGTATATTAAGTTACTTTTCGTTATTTTATGGCTCGATGGCTCGCAACATACATTTTTTTTTATATAGCAAAGGAAAGATCTGGGGTGAAGGGGTTAAGTCCACAGAACAGTTGCCGTCACGATGAACATGACCTTGATCATGACCCTGTCTGTGGGAGGTGATGACTTCCTTGCCAGTCCTCACCCGCCATGACCCGAGGCACACATCTCACCGCTGTCTTATCTGTGAAAATACAAAGGCTCTCCACATGACACAAGGTTTATTATCAACTCACTACACGAGACACATCCTTGAAGCAGTCTTTTGTATTGTACTCATCATTAATGCATTGAACAATTTCGAGGTTGACCAACATTATTGTGACAAAAACAATACTATAGTCTATTTTTTTTTATTATGGTCAAAATGCAGTAAGGAAGCCACGCCCCCTGCCTCCCCTTCTATTCTACGGGGCAGCTGATTGGTGCATTCCTCGTATCATCACTGTCAATCACAATATCTTCACTACTTAACAGCGCGTGACCACTGGACAGAGTAATCTTAACTACAGAGGGTGACAAAATCAAAATTCCCTTTGTAGTGAAGATTGCTGTCCAGTGGTCACGTGCTGTTAAGTAGTGAAGATATTGTGATTGGTAGTGATGATACGAGGAATGCACCAATCAGCTGCCCCGTAGAATAGAAGGGGAGGCAGGGGGCGTGGCTTCCTTACTGCATTTTGACAATAAAAAAAATAGACTAAGTATGGCCGACCCTCTTGTACGCTGCTCAGACATATTTGACAATTCTGTAGAAAAAAACTATTACATTTGTCCCTCATTGGTCAAACTACCAGAAGATTCTTATTTCTTGTCAAACCTGCATTGCAGATATGATGATTAATGCCAAACAGATCTTGCAATTACATTATCAACTACCATATATCTATGTGATGAACACGCATGCAACCCTTAAGACCTAATCCTTAATCTTATTGCTAACAAGTAAATGATGGTGAATCCTTCAGGGCGGTATCAAGGCGGTACATAGACCAGCACTCTTCTAGGAATGTCGATAGGTTTCAATGATAACAAGTGAACAGCTTACAAAAAAATGTTACAAATCATGTCACTGATTTCAAAAGCTATGATAACCATCTCTTTGTAAATCAATAAAGTTACAATCACTAACAACTTAAATTTTTTTATGGATTGTGTTACTTCCTAGTTAAGAAAAAGTGATGAAAACCATAGAGTAGAGGATGACTGTGACCAAAAGGAGGGTGTGAAAAATACTGTGAAAGATTTCTAGATGTCAATTTTTTTTTATCATTTAGTTATATTGTAATACAAGGTTCTATTAGAAAGTTAGGAGCCCATGAAAAACAGGCACTGTACCTGATTCAGTACGCACCCCCTTGAGGTGGTCACTTCCTTCCTACTGAGATCCAGCGTTTCTGCCACGCTTGCTAGGCTTCCGGGAAGTCCTGTTGTTGAAGCTTGTCAAGCACCATCTGCAATTCATACTGGATCCTACCAACAGTGTCAAAATTGTGAACCTTCAGCTTGAACTTAATCTTTGGGGGGAAAGGAAGACGTTGCAGGAAGCTCTGTCAGGATTCAGCTCCCTGTGCACCCCCAAGATAAGTTCAAGCATAAAGTTTGCTGTTTTGACACTGTGGAGGAGATACAGCGTGCATTGCAGGTGGTGCTCGACATGCTTAGACAACGGGACTTGCCGGGAGCTTTGCAGTGTGGCGTAAGCGGTGGCAGCGCAGCGGTGTGTGTCTGCAGGAAGTGACCACCTCGAAGGGCATGGCAGACACATTTAGATCTGGCACGTTGTTTGCGTGATACAAATGTTGTCTTGGAATATATTTGGACTTGTTGATATCATCTCTTATTATTGTTACACTGTTTTGTGTTTAGGATGTACAAATTGTTATCATTGTTTAGAAGACGTCTGCTTCGTGTCGAGTGTTGCCTATGTCATGTATTTGGAAAAAGGCAGTTTGTATGGAAAGGAAGAAAAGATATTTCCTTATTTGAAGCTAATATTTCTTGTAGAGTTCCTTACCACCTAAGGACTCGCCATCATTTGTCTGCAGCAGCAGGTCAGTGTGTCCGCCTCAATACTTCTCCAAATCTTTCATGATATCAAACTTGACGGTGATTTCATCCAATAGCTGAAAAAAGATGCATAATTCAAAAATCATTAACAAAAGGTGTTTGAATATTTTCCTGTAAATAAAATTTAAAAAAAGTTCATAAAGATGTTTGTTTGACATGAAAAGGTTAGTTTTATTGCTCAGAAAATTCATTTAAAACAGCAAAAAAATATTGAAAGTCGTCTTCACAAGCACTCTTAACGCCCAGATCTTTCCTTTGCTATAAAAAATTGTATGTTGTCGAACCATAAAATTACAAAAAGTAACTGAATATACCAAATTAGTTAGTGGACAAGGAGACTGAACAGGTCATATCTGTAAAATATTGCTTATATTCACTAAAATTTGTCTAATGGTACCAAAACTACAATGAAAATTATGCTCTGGGCCTCAAGGGGTTAAAAGTTAAGCTCTCCTGTCAAATGTTGAGATATTTTTGTAGTCGTGTCCCATCGTGTACAAGGAAAATGTTATCAATTCCATGTAGGTGAGTGACAACCTGAGCCCAGCGGCAGCCAGGGAAATCACGGCTACTCTTTGATCTTTGTGCTAAATTTCCAGTTTGACACCGAATTCACTTTGGTGGACAAAACTATTTTTTTCTGGTGAGTTTTGATGTGTTTTGAATTAATCTGCTAACCGTTTCTGTCGCAAATCACAATTTGTTTCTTTTTTCTTCTAGTGATTAACGACAAAAATTATTGAAAAACAAATTGAACCTAGCCTAACCTAACTAACTTAAAAAAAAAAAATGCTTTGCGACTGAAACGGTTAGCAGATTAATTCAAAACGCATCAAAACTCACCAGAAAAAAATAGTTTCGTTCACCAAAGTGCATTCGGTGTCAAACTGGAATAATAGCATCTCATGTCACTTTGTATCCCTTCAGAGGTCCTCCATCCGTTCAACCTCCTTTTCCTGTTCTTTCATCTTGCTTTTTATCAACCCTGTAGATCACACTTGTTTTCTTTATTCCTTGAGTCCAGTACAGCAGCTGCTCACAAGATGGAAGCAGACAAGCACAAGGCATCCCTCGCTCCCTAGCTAGCCAGTCAACGAGTCATTAATTCCTCAGCTTTGGTCATTATAGTCTATTTTTTTTAACGAGGCGAAAATTCCATTCTATCTTTAAGGTCTCATGCTTAGAAAAATGCCTATGTTTACCTGATAATATGGTTAACTATGATAAAATGCAACTGAAATTTAGAAGCATATTATTCCCTTCTCCTGGCATCAAATATCAGTCAGCAAGCAGCAAGGGGTCAGGATTTTTCACCTCTTTTAAATAAAACAAAGGGGTCAGGATTTTTCACCTTAAATAAAACAAAGGGGTCAGGATTTTTCACCTTAAATAAAACAAAGGGGTCAGGATTTTTCACCTTAAATAAAACAAAAGGGTCAGGATTTTTCACCTCTTAAATAAAACAAAAGGATCAGGATTTTTCACCTCGTTCCATAAAACAGAGTATAGTTATGAATCTCAGGACTTTCTCATCCTAATCCTAGACTTTAAATCACTAGTAAAAAAGTCAATGCTAATCCCAGGGCCCCACAGTACACGTCATTCCATCATGCGTCATTGAAGGTCTGGTGTGCCATAGCCCGACACTGGATGCTGTCACACTAAGAAAATAAGGAAGCAACAAGAGGCCGCGAGACCTACACGAGGTAGTTCCTGTTACTGAACACTACCTAAATCCACCTTTCATCCCCATCCATGAAATTGTCTAGCCTCCTTTTAAAACTCCCTATTGACTCTACACTAACTACCTGATGACCGAGTCCATTCCAATCATTACTATTATACTATTGAACATACTATATTATATATACTGTTGAAGCGCCAAGCCTGTACTCACATGCACGATGGTGGGAGGACCGGATTTGCTGTAGAAGTCTCTCAGCGACACCACAAGGAAGCTGGCAACATTGCAAGCCAGCGTCGAGTCATCTCTATTCTTGACTCGGCAGGCGGCCTGAAAGAGTACATTAGTGTAATAAACAATCCAAAAATGTATCAAAAGTTTTATAAAGTGAGGGAAGTAAGACTACCTGGGATGACAGATTGTTGATGGTGATGTTGAATACAATGATGATGCAATGGCAATGTAAAATACAAGATCCAGGAAGACCAAAAGGTATGGAGACAAAAAATACACACGCCTCTTTGGAATAAAGCGACCATGTTGTTCTAGAGATAGACTAGAGGAGAAAGACATGAATCACATATGAAAAATATACAAAACGATGCCCGGCAAACTAAGCCGGTGCAGGAGTGAGTGAGGGACTGCCGGCCGCTGGTTGTGCCACTACTGCAGGGCTTGACGTTGAGGCCTTTTTTTTTATATATATATATATATATATATATATATATATATATATAGGCCAGTAGGCTATTCTATCATATGGAGGGACGTGATGGTTGGCCCTCCGCCTGTTGGTTGGCGCAGGCTGGATTTTTTTAGTGACACCTGTGATGGTATAGATGAAGGTCCGTTTTTCTATGATGGTCCACCCTCAGCAGAAGCCTACAACTCCTCTGCCTTGTCTTCCCTCCCTGGGCTCTGCTGGGCCAGCCGGGTCACAGCAGGGAAGGAGCAAAGCCCATCGGTCTCCCCACAGCCAAACATTTGCACTCTAGGAGTCTCGGCTATGAGTGTGAGCCAAGCATGCTATTTTCCCTTGGCATTCTCAACGGCTTCACCCGCTTCATACATTGAAAGTTCTCTCTTCAAGTTTTAGTATTTCATGTCATCTTTTCTTGCTATTGTTAATTTGTTTGTTTTTTCCTTTTGCAGTTTTAGTGTTAATTTATACCACTGTATTTTCAGTTTTTTTCAAAGAATAGTCTTATTATTACTGAGTATCTGTTTTGAGTGACTAATATGATGTTTTAGTTGCCATTGCATAAGGAATATTCTAGCAACTACTGTATAATAAGCAACAAATGGCTATTGCTTTATGCACAAGTGGTGCATACTAGCTGGCTGTACACACTGACTGCAATAAGCTCCATCACCTGAACACTGACTGTAACAACAAGCTCCATCACCTGAACACTGACTGTAACAACAAGCTCCATCACCTGAACACTGACTGCAACAACAAGCTCCATCACCTGAATACTGACTGCAACAACAAGCTCCATCACCTGAACACTGACTGTAACAACAAGCTCCATCACCTGAACACTGACTGTAACAACAAGCTCCATCACCTGAACACTGACTGCAACAACAAGCTCCATCACCTGAATACTGACTGCAACAACAAGCTCCATCACCTGAATACTGACTGCAACAACAAGCTCCATCACCTGAACACTGACTGTAACAACAAGCTCCATCACCTGAACACTGACTGTAACAACAAGCTCCATCACCTGAATACTGACTGCAACAAGCTCCATCACCTGAATACTGACTGTAACAACAAGCTCCATCACCTGAATACTGACTGTAACAACAAGCTCCATCACCTGAATACTGACTGCAACAACAAGCTGCATCACCTGAATACTGACTGTAACAACAAGCTCCATCACCTGAATACTGACTGTAACAACAAGCTCCATCACCTGAATACTGACTGCAACAACAAGCTCCATCACCTGAACACTGACTGCAACAACAAGCTCCATCACCTGAACACTGACTGTAACAACAAGCTCCATCACCTGAACACTGACTGTAACAACAAGCTCCATCACCTGAATACTGACTGCAACAACAAGCTCCATCACCTGAACACTGACTGTAACAACAAGCTCCATCACCTGAACACTGACTGTAACAACAAGCTCCATCACCTGAATACTGACTGCAACAAGCTCCATCACCTGAATACTGACTGCAACAACAAGCTCCATCACCTGAATACTGACTGCAACAACAAGCTCCATCACCTGAACACTGACTGCAACAACAAGCTCCATCACCTGAACACTGACTGTAACAACAAGCTCCATCACCTGAATACTGACTGCAACAACAAGCTCCATCACCTGAATACTGACTGTAACAACAAGCTCCATCACCTGAATACTGACTGCAACAACAAGCTCCATCACCTGAATACTGACTGTAACAACAAGCTCCATCACCTGAATACTGACTGCAACAACAAGCTCCATCACCTGAATACTGACTGCAACAACAAGCTCCATCACCTGAACACTGACTGCAACAACAAGCTCCATCACCTGAACACTGACTGCAACAACAAGCTCCATCACCTGAATACTGACTGCAACAACAAGCTCCATCACCTGAACACTGACTGCAACAACAAGCTGCATCACCTGAATACTGACAACGCCTTCAGCACTCACCAGCCGCTGCAGCAGTTCATGGCAGGACCCGTCAGAGATGCCGTCAAACAGCGGGCCTGGGCCCACCACTTCCCTCTGACTGATCACGGGGGGACGCGGCGCACCGCCATACTCGGGGTTGGGCATGTTGCTGATGATGGGGGGCGGCGGCGCGTCCCGGCGGTTGTAGGGGTTGTGACGCTCCCGGGAGTACCGGTCACCAGGGTCTCTGAAAAGTTTAGTTTTTACTATTTTTCATCTTTCCAACACTGTTCTAAGACACTCAGAGTTGTGCATCATGACTTTATCCTTCAGAGACAGGCTGTACATTGCCAGCTCTACTGTAAATCATGGGTGGATTTTGCTTTTTACTGGCCGTCTTGGAACTTTTTTATTGTAATTCTTAAATCAATTAGCAACTGCACATTGAAGCCAGTCACCTTCTCATTGGCCCCGGACCCGAGTCACGGTAGTCACGCGGCGCATCAGGCGGACTTCTTCTATCATACTGATCTGTAAAGTAGGAGGAACAACGGTGAGGGTTTTGAATGCCGGCCTCACACCTTCCTCCCGTCCCTCCACCCACCGGTACCTGGAACTGTCGCCGATCGGAACTCTCGCCGCCGTCGTAGTGTTACAATTCTTGATATTACAGGACCCAATATATACATTTAATCAGAATTTACCCGTGTTTCTGCATTCAGGGATGAAATACCAGCAGTAGCTTGATCAGTTAGGTAAGTTAGGTGCCAATGTCCAGGTTCGGTTAAAATTTCCACATCGGCGAGTTCTCAGTTGGTGTTTCGGCGAGAATTCCCATCGGCGACAGTTCCATAAACGCACTCACTGATGCTCTAGGCTGCCCATCCCATCATCCTAACTGTGCTACTCATGGAACACTTAAATTGTAAAACTTAATTTTCCCCCTTCAGTAAGCCTTGGCCCAGACAGGCATCAGGTGACTTAATATCTAGAGCTGCTCATTCACACCCATACCTGACACAACTTGTACCTCACACAGCCTATCTATACAAACTGTCTCATAAAGATCTATACATTTTTCAAAGTTGTAAATTTTATTAAATCAAAATTTACAAAGAATTAAAAAAAACACTCACATTTTACAATTCAAGGTTGACAGCACAACAATCAAAGCCGTGACACAAGCAATATCGCACATTCAAAAAATCCTGGGCAACATTCACCCCCAACACAACACTTCCTTCCCTCACTCATCCTCTTGCCATAATATTTTATATGATTTTTTTTCTTAGCCTTAAAAGTCAACCACAATTTCTTATTTTATTTTCATAATATATATATATATGCATACTAGCATTTATTTTCCTGAGATAACCATGATCCCTTGAAATTCCTGTCCTTTCCTGTGACTCCCTAGAAATAAAGCAATTCTGAGCCTATCCCCCATTGCCCCCTGTCCCTGTGTACTGCCCACACAGCCCCTGCCCGCTGCCCCACACAGCCTCTGCCCGCTGCGTCACTCACCCCTGTCGTAGGGAGGCCTGTAGGGCTCCTTCCTGTAGTGGTCATCATTATTGCCGTTGTCAGAATAGCGGTCGTGGTACTCCCTCTCCCTATGGCCATAGTATCCCCTGTCATCATTCCTGAAAAATAAATCTTACTTGTAATTTTCAGAAGTCTGGTGGTTCATAGTCCACATAATAAGAGGTGCTTACCCATCAGTGTAACTATAACAAAGGAATCCCAGATGGCACGGCTTTATCACCAACAACAACCTTTGGGGGGCACTCAGGGATAGCTTTTGGGCCTCAAAACCTCCAAGACGACACTAACACCTCACTGCATCATTATCCTTACTAAATGACAGAAATTAAATAATATGCAAATGATAAAAAAAACTTTAAAAAAAATGGTTGGACAGGACCAAGGACTCGCATTGTAATAATTATAAAATGTTGGCCAGCCATTGTGCTTGTTACAGTCTTAAAAACAGCTTTGTCACTATCTGCATTGGGTAACAGGGTGTATAATGCTAATCACCTATAGTTAGGCGATGGCGGTCCCCTGTTGTAATGTGCACGGTCGCCATAGGAGTCCCTGCGTTGGCCTCCCCGGCCGGGCCAGCTGGGAGGGGGGCCGTAGGGGTTGTTCCTGACCGGCCCACGGTTGGAATGGTACGGAGCCCTCTCAGGAGGCGGCTTGCTGACTTCCTTAGGCATTTCTGAAGGGAAAATAATGATAAAAAAAAGTAGTATAAAGAAATATGAAAATAATCAGAAAATAAGCACATATTTTTCCAACGTGATTGGCCACTCGCCAAGCAGGTTGGGCTGGAGTGGCCTCTCCTGATGTAAGAATCTGATTCAATGCAAAATAAATTCAAAGCCTTGTAATATCACTCAACAAATCATGTCTATACAAGATGCACATTGTTTAGTTGCCACAAGTCTTGGCCGGGCTGCTGCAGCCATCCTAAACTTTTGTGAAGTAATGTAAGGCATCTAGGCAACATGTTCGGTAAAATCCTCCACAAAACATATCTAGAAGCATATAAAAGAAATAAATACCTAGTTCACGATCCCCTTTTTCAAATTGGTCCTTTCTCTGAAAAGAAAAAAAGTGACTCATTACACAACAAACATTAATGTGATGAGCCAAGCATACACTATCAACACTGCAAGGACATTAACTACCTACATGTCCTCATTTGATCATTGCACAACCAAATAACAACAATGCTTAATACTCTGAGCTTACTTTGATGAATGATTGCTCCACCTGCAGGCTTACAGTAACATTACCTTGGCTGCAATGGGGCCACACCTTTATGCATCCCATCCACCTTCCTGGGTTACCCCTAGACCATCCTCCAGTACATCTAACCCATGGCTATGGCCTCTAAACATTCACCAATCCATTGTTCTAATTCCTAATCTACATGCCTGTCAAAATATATACTCCCTCCTTTCAAAGCCCAAACCTTACTCTACAGTCACTCCCACCGTCCTCTCGGCAACGACTGTCACTTTACACTCACTCAACAAAACTTACAATTCCCCAAGAAGTAAAATGACCAATCAAATAATCTATCAATGCGTTTACATATCAGTCCTAAAAAGCAGATAGAAGTGTGCAGAATGACCTTGTTTAACATCACTAGAGAGAATAATACTGTAGAGGTGATAGAAATGACTGGAAATTAGAACACAGAATCAAGTATTGACAATTGTGAAATGAATCTCCTCGATTAAACTGAGAAAAATGACTTTGCTCAAGGTATACAGTATGCTCAGAGGACATGTTTAGTTTACAGAATGACCAAAGAGCAGTTAGGCACAAAAGTATAATCAGATGGGTGTATTAAGAATATGTAAAAAGAAGAGCAGGAAGATGGAATGGTTAAGTGTAAAGCATGAAGGCTGTGGTGATGATGTGTGGTGGGTGGTGTGTGTTGGTGCGGGGAGGCAGACGGGCAGCATCCTGGCCACGGCATGACAGGCTTGGGGACTGTGACCAAGCAACAGGACCAATGGGGAACACCAAGTCAAATTTGTTTACATTGAAAAATAAGCTGCAATAGAACCCGAGTATCACATTAAAATGAAGCTTGACTTGAACAGCATCCATTTCAACATGAAGACTTGTAAAGACTCCAGAACGATCCCTTGCAATGCGTCACAAGGGCCAAAGCAATAAAGAAGTCGTCTTCTCTTCAACTCTTCTGCAGTGGTTTATAATTCATCTTGAGTTTCAAACTATCCAAAGTCTTGAGTGTTGTTTTACTGTTGTAAGCTACTGTGGTGCACCAGTAGCTCTGCAGGGTATAGGCATAGCCAGACCTTCTCCATGTCACACTCTCCACCCAAGGCTCGTGTCCTGCACAGCTTCCCTCGATGCACCTTCCTTGTCCCATCTTGAATATAGTGTTGCTCAGACATTTGCTGTCCGATGATCGTGGCCGCAACTGTCAACACACAAGCTTCCAGATTGATAGTGATCATGAATGATCTATTTTATTTTCTAAACAGACAGACAAATGTAACTTTCTCAAATCTTTCTTCTCATGTGAAAGCTTGCCTTCCATCAGATTCCTTAAACAGTTTTCCATCAATCAGTCTTACCCAGTGAAGGCAGGGTTCTCGTACAGTGCTCTGTCCTTCACTAGTTAAGACACCAACGGAAATCCCCGAGTCTCCTCATCTGGTGGCAGATGTTTTTCCATCGCATACTCATATGACGACGCAGTAATTGACACAATACTTACATATATATAAGTGTCCATGCGATCATCCATAGACAAAATTACACCCAAAATCACACATTCATATACAAAATACATTTCCACTTGAGCCTTATAATATGATCACCATGTTGGTGCATCAACTCATCACATTGTAAGTCATCACCACCACCGTCATGGCCCGGCAGTGGTGCCTCCATCGGGCACTGCAAAGGCCCACTACTCAACAGTCAGGAATAACCAAGACATTATTTCATGATTCAATTGAGGCTTATCAAGGCAACAACTTTATACAATAATATCAAATTTGTTAAAAGTAAATGGAATATGGAACGTATAGTTACAACTACAAATGCACTTGCGAGTGCATCAAAGGACACAGGGGGCGTACGAGCCTCTAATTACAGGCGTCACTATAAGAATCCTGCCTGCGCCACCACGGGCGAGGGCCAACCATCCCACCCCTGGAGCTCACTACCTACATGCACTATAGGCAAAATAAATAAATAAATAATAATAATAAATAAAAAATAAAAAAGCTCCCTACAAGACTAGTACTACTGTTGACACTGTTCCCGCCAGCAGTAGGTACTCCCTGATACCTTGAGGTGCTTCATGCCATTGCAGTGAAGCTCCAGAGACTTCTTGGCATTCATCTCGGCACTGCATATCTGAAAAATGTACCAAAAATGTATTAACTTTTACCTCTGCAGGTCACTCTGAGGACATGGCATGCAACATGTCAATGAACAAGATGATCAATGTTGCCTCAGGAGTTACAGCCGAGTAAGACGGCCGCTATCATGACAGTCTTGATCACTAACCCCGGCCACTGTACCCTCACAGGCTCATACATAGACATATTAGTATTTGACAAATGTTAATATCACCAGTCTGTGCAAAAAGAATTGATGCTGCTACAATTAGTTTAGAATGTATATATAATACTCCATAATTTCCCATATACGTATTAAGAAAAAAGTTGTGTGTCTGGCAGCATCATACAAACCATAGTCTTGCTTCATTTATAAGCACAATGGTGCACCGAGCTTTGTGGGATCTTGGTTCGCAAACACACGGTTTAGCTCCAAATATTCTCCATTTCAAGTCTTGTGGTAGAGTGGTTTGAATTTTTGTTATAAGTTCAATTGGTTAATTTTTTAGTGCCTAATACCGAAATTATACCGCTCTGGGTCCCGCCTAACTTATTTTCCGTAAGTTCAATGCATATACGTAATTTACGGATTTGAGTTTGGCGCCGATTACAATGGTCCCGATTAGGCGCCAGACTCGGTGCACCAGTGTGTGAGCATTCAGTCACGCTTGTGTGTGTTCCTTGTCCCATTTTGTACACCATTTCCTCAGTGTTGTGTTCTGACCACTGCATAGTCTTTACAATGTCATACAAAGTGTTAAACTACAGTGAACGTGAGCAGGTGATTGCTTTACATAAAGGTGGAATACGTATTTGTGAAACACATTTCGGCCTAAACAAGTGTGAAGGTTCTAACTAAGTTTTACTCTTTATTTTACCACTAACTATGAGTCTGGCACACAATTCTAACTAATGCACCTCTAACATAACAAGACAGTTAAGCAGTTTCAAGGATGAGAGCAATTATCTTCTTTGAATACTGTGCCAAAATATAACAGTGTTGACTACTACTACTAATGCTGCTATCTCTGACGACCCGGGCCTAAGACCGGTGTTCTTCAAACTTTTTTCATCGCGACCCAGTTTGATTTGATGCATTACATTCAGGAGCCTGTAGGACGTCTGTTGCTGCTTTCTCTTTCCGGTGTGATTTTTTTTTACAATTACATATACATAAAAATTACAGATGCATATAAATCGCATACATATATACATACATACATGCATTTATGTATTCAAAATAATTGCATATGTTTGAGCATGTCAATGTAAATTTTATCTATTAAAAGTATTTTTTTTAAATATGTAGAAGTGCTGTGTAAATTGTAACTACGTAAGTAGAGAAAAATAGTATTAATTGATTGACAAGTGAAAATTATGCGTACAAGTCCTGCCTTCTCCCATCAGCATTCTCTCTCTTATTAATGCATTTCACATATTGATTATACAATTATCCGTTTACGATGTGGCGACCCACTGAGCAAAGGCTTGCGACCCAGTATTGGGTCGCGACCCGTACTTTGAAGAACCCTGCCTAAAAGGACCTTCCCAAGGGCATGGCCATCACAGACTTCATTTGTTCCTGTCCCTGCATGCTCCAACCCTCTCATGCTTCTCTCGCTCCTTGCTCCACACACTCTAGCACTCTGTCCTATTATGTCACTGGGGGTCGTCCTCTAGTACCCAGCGCATCTACTACTCATACTTACTACTCTCTGCCATCCATTCTATATGACCAAACCACCTCAGTGCTCAGCTTCACCCCTTCAAAAACTCCACAATTCATCCCCTCACCCTTACTTGACATTCCAAACCTGTCATACACACTTTCATTACTTTCCCCAGCCATTCTTCCCCCACCATAAGCACTCCTCAAATACCTCATTACAACTGCTTAGATCCTTAACCTTCGTCTTTCATTCTATACACAAGTCTTACTTGCATACCTGTAAAATATAATTCATCAAAACCATCAGCACATAATGTTCATGCAATAGCCACTAGGACCACTGCTCCATGGCTTGACAGAGGTGAGGCAGAGGAGGCCCCTGCAGGGAACACCACCAACACTTGGCCCACACACCAACCATAAGAACATAAGAAAATAAGGAAGCTACAAAAGGCCGTGAGACCTACAAGAGGTAGTTTCTGTTACTTAACTCTACCTACATCCACCTCTCTTCCCCATCCATGAATTTATCCAGACTTCTTTTAAAGACCCCTAAACCTAAACCTACCTGACAAAAGTACCCAATCCGGCCAGGCTGAGAGTCAAGGTACTTCACGTAGATGAATTTGCCGCCGTATAACTCGGCTGAAAAAAGCAGGATGCACATAATATGCCAGGCAAAGTGATGATAATGTTTTGATGAACTCAATGTCATTTGGAAGTGACAGGTGTGTCTTGAATATACATTTTGAAGAAATATTTCAACAATTTACTCCAACCACCATGTTATTGATGTATAAAGATAACAAGCATGCATTTCTACATTATATGTCATTATACATTAATCCCAGCAATCAATGAATATCTATATATTACTTTCAATTGGAAAACTCTTACTGCAATTCCAAACCCTTCAGTCCTTACCGAGTCTGCCATTTTCCTCCTGGAACCACTCGGCGTCATGGTCGTCGTTGTACTCCCTGATGTCCGCCCACCTGTCAATGCCCTTCATGCCATACACTTCTTCATCCTGGAACTGCTTGGTGCCCCTTCCCCCGCCAGGCTTGTCATTCCCACTCTTTCCTAATAGATCAAGATACACAGGAAGAAACGTGTACACACTTCAGGCAGCCTTTCTGAAGAATAACACACTAACATAGATTGACCCTTAGGAAGATAACGCTGCTTCACTTTTAGGCGACAAGCATCACCAAGTATGGAACAAGGCTTCCCAGCTGAGTGCTTGTGTTTTCTACCTGAGACAGCCTGCTGTGGCCACTGTGCAGGGCGGCTCCCACAGAGACAGGCGGTGCAACTCAAGCCTCAGCCTATTGACTCTATCATTATTGATTGGTTGTTCAGTATTTCTTTTATAAAGAAATCCTGAACAATAAATCAATAGATGTATATACAGGTGATATAAGTCATCTACAAGGACTGTGAACCGTACATCAGCAAGTATTTGCCAATGTATCAAAAACCTTAACTCATGCTCATCATGGAAACCGTTCTAGTTTCAATACAACATATATGTTATCATTCTCATTTATATTCTTGTATACATTCTTCAACATTTCCAATTCTCATTTCCGTGATCTAAAATCTAAATTTTTCATCAAACATTTTGATAAAATCACCAAAATTCAAAATGTTTGAGGAAATTTTTATCTTTTAAAAAAGCTTTGTTTGCATTGATTTTCCAATACAGCTTTGCAACCAAAATATCTGATCTCCACTCGCTCATTTGAATAAAGCTGAGAATCAAATTATGATTGATTTTCAATCTTATTCAAGAAACTATAGGGAAGGACATCTGTGCCTTAACAGCTGCACACTGAGCCTTGAAAACAGCTGCAGTGTAATGCCTTCACGTGGCCGTCCTGAAACAACTGGTAGCTGAAACACTAGACTTCTGATCCAAGACATCATAGCTTACAACGTGCATGCACATCAAGGTGAAGTGGGCGGCATGAGCTTCACAACAACAAGGGATCCAGTAGCATGCGATCAGGAAAAAGATATCAAACTAAATTCACTCATATTAGGAAGGATGATAACTAGCAGGAGGATGTTGTAGCCCAGGCTTGTGTTGAGGGTGTCGTGTGTTCTGATGATGCTCCTGTTGTGTGGCAGGCTAGCAGCCAATCGCCCACTAACTAATACACCCACTGCATTGTCTCACATACTCATGACTCTACCCTACATTTTTCAACGTCGTTCATTAGACGTCCAACTCAACAGAACTAAATGATACACGGAGAGATGCCACCGAGCGCCTAACTTCTGATCTTTCTATAATTTCTGATTGGGGCAAAGCAAACCTTGTTTTGTTCAATGCCTCAAAAACCCAATTTCTTCACCTATCTACTCGACAAAACCTACCAGATAACTATCCCCTCTTCTTCAATGACCCTCAACTGTCTCCCTCTTCTACAATGAACATTCTAGAACTATCCTTTACTAAATATATGAACTAAAAATCTCACATCTCATCTACCACCTTGCTAAAACAGCTTCTAAGAAGTTAGGTGTCCTGTGGTATCTGCATTAATTTGTTTCTCCCTCCCAATTGCTTGCTCTCTACAGGGGCCTTATCCGCCCATGTATGGAGTATGTCTCACATGTTTGGGGAGGATCCACTCATACAGCTCTCCTAAACAGGGTTGAGTCAAAAGCTTTTCGTCTCATCAACTCCCCTCCTCTGACCGACTGTCTTCAATCTTTAAATCACTGCCGCAATGTTGCTTCTCTTGCTCTCTTCTACCGTTATTTTCATGCTCACTGCTTTTCTGAACTTGCTAACTGCATGCCTCCCCCCCTCCCGCGGCCTCGCTGCACAAGACTTTTTCTTATTCTCATCCCTATTCTGTCCATCTTCCTAATGCAAGTCTCAACCAGTATCTTCACTCTTTCATCCCTTTCACTGGTAAACTCTGGAACTCTCTTCCTGTTTCTATTTTTCCACCTTCCTACGACTCTATCTTATTTTTTCAAGAAGTCTCAAGACACTTCCCAAACTAAATTGACTCGTCCCTCTTTTTGGATGTCTCTTAATTTATTTAAAGGGTCTGGCAGCTAGCAGCCTTTTTGTTACTCATTTTCTCTTTGCCTCTGTGGTGACTATATAGCTATGCAGTTGAGGTTGATGTAGTTAGTTAAGAGGGAAATTGTGAGGTGGAATGCCAGAATGTTAAGACATTGGAAACAGAAGATGGGAGCATAATAGGACTAGAATGATCATGGATCAAGCACAAGATTGAAAGGAAATGTGGTACAAGGATTAAATGGAAGGAAACTGTAAGTGCAGACATTTGTGCACTAGTCACCCTTGGAAGAAGCTCCTGGGAAGGTATACATGTCTGTACAGATATCCAAATGATATCATGTATGAAGGTTCATAAGTTTACCTTGATCACTCTTGCTCTTCTCTGGGGCCTTTTTAGAGTCCGCAGCTGTCCCGCCACCCTTCGAATTAGATGTCACTGCAAAGAGCACAAAACACAGCCTGTAACGGTTTCCTCTGTGCCAACCCTAGGCTTTAAACAAACCATTATAAATGCTTTGTAGGGACATGCTTGTTAAGTGGTGGTGTTCAAATCCCTCCCTTAACACCAGCAGACAGCAAAATGTAACTAGTATTAACCCTAAATGAAGCAGACCCCAGATTCCTGTCTTTCAGAACTCAAGACTTTAACCCGAGAAAATGGGTTAATCCTGTGACTCACGATTGACGAAAAGTTTACACCGAGTGGTGAGAGTAAAGTAATATATATATATATAGCCAGTTATTAAATAATAATAATTTTTCTTCACTCCTCAGTCCCAATTCATTTGGACATAGGCTTCTGGCCATATATTTATGCTCGTGGTCGCTGGTGACGTCACGGCAAGAAGGCAAGGAAGGGAGCAGGTAGACATACTCTCTCTCTCTCTCGCCGAGCCTGTCAGGGACTGGTCGTGTGGAGGGAGTGTTTCCCCTGCAACCCTCAAGAAGGTATGTGAGTGACGGTGTACTTATAAGGATATCTAGTGCATTGATTAGTTCATGACAGACTTGTAACTTATGATATGTTATCAGGGTCTGGTGCCTGGAACAGTGAGCTGAGCTGGTTGATACCCTGAATTGACCCACGTGTGTGATGGCGGCGATACTTGTGTGTTGCTGAGCTGAGCGGAGGCGGTGACCAGCTTGGACACCAGTATATAGAGCTAAGGCCCTATTGTAGCTCCGTTGTTTATTTATGTAGATAGGTATAGTACCTAATAACTGAGTATAGGAACTTTTGTGCCTGTGTTAAGCCCGGATGAGAACTTAGTCGTTTCGGGTATTGGTATTATTATTATTATTATTATTATTATTATTATTATTATTATATTATTATTTCGAGTGAGTTTGCGGTGAAACCATTGGAGCTGTGATGTGATTACTGATCGTGGTGATTATAAAGCAACCCCGTTAACCAGTCGTTCATTAAGTCCCAGTTATCCTCATATATTCTCTAAATCTTTAATTCTTTTTTCCCACTTATTGTGGCGGTGGCAGCGTAATCGCCGGGTTTGTGGAGCCCTTCACATTAACATCTAGCCAAAAGGGGGGCACTACAAGACAACACCTGGATATGGGAGAACGCATCCCTATTCATCCCATCAAACCTGAAGCTGGATATAGGACCAATCACTCTACAAACCTGAAGCTGGATATAGGACCAATCACTCTACAAACCTGAAGCTGGATATAGGACCAATCACTCTACAAACCTGAAGCTGGATATAGGACCAATCACTCTACAAACTTGAAGCTGGATATAGGACCAATCACTCTACAAACCTGAAGCTGGATATAGGACCAATCACTCTACAAACCTGAAGCTGGATATAGGACCAATCACTCTACAAACTTGAAGCTGGATATAGGACCAATCACTCTACAAACCTGAAGCTGGATATAGGACCAATCACTCTACAAACTTGAAGCTGGATATAGGACCAATCACTCTAGGTTTGCGTCTTCAGCCTCATGACCAAAAGTAAAAGGGAAACTTGAAAATAATAAAAATATCATATAAAATGTAGAAATGAGGAAAGAATAAAAAACTAAAAATGCCACAGCAGCAATAGTGGACTCATTATAGAGGCATTGCATTGTTATTGTATCAACCCCTGTACTTGGCAAAGAGAAATAGGTCTACCTTAGTTGCTTTCCTTTGGAATGAAATTAGAATATTTGAGCTATTTTCAACATGCATTGGTTAGTTGAATTTTCTATATTTTTTTACTATCTTATCCTCATTTGGGTCCGAAAAGGCCGGAATTAAATGTATGTGGAAGATTTGGAGTAAGGGAGAGGAAGCAGCCAGTGGAGGGTTGGCGAGGGTGAAGGGCAGCACTGTGAGGTGGTTGTTTGGACCCGGACCCCTGGAGAGGATGGATCAGCGACATGACAAGATGGATCAGCGACATGACAAGATGGACATATGAGCAGAATAGAAGCAGGAAGTGAGAGGACATCCCCATGTTAAATAGAAAGATTATTATAGAGTAATAATGTATGTGAGTGAGAGGATTGGAAGACGTGGGAGTGAGGTCCCAGTCCTGGAGGAAGTTCCCAGGCACAGGCATCAGTGTGGACAAGACAACATGAAGGATGCTGTACATATCAGACATGGGGCCCAAGCCGGCCTCACCTTTATGCAGCCAGGTTTTTGGACTACAGCTTCGGCTTCAGCTTCATAACTTTGTAAGGACTTTGTTTCAGAGCCAAGGGTGTGACTTCAGCCCCCACTGCAGGATAATGCACCAGGATCAAGAATGGAATATGTCTGATCACTCTTCAGACTGTTAAATCCTGTGGGATAAACAACATTGGCCACTGCACCAAGATCGTGAAGTGAACCCGTCTGCTACACGTGGCTCCTGCATCAGGTCACCACTAACTTCAGCCACGGTTGCAAGATGACGCCAATTTTGGCAGACTTGGTCAAAAATTACTTTCCAAAGTATTGGTGTTTTCCAAAACAATATACATTTTTCTTGAACTTTCTTATGAAAAAAATTGGCAACAGTGGAAAATGTCAATTCCTAAAACCGTGTATGAGAGTTTGAGCATTGACTGACAGCTGTGTGGCCACCGGGCCGCCCTTCCCTGGCTGTGACACGGCCACCCGGGACACACCGAGATAGCCTGATGGCCTGCAGAAAAACACCACTTCAGGTGAACATTGTTTTGTTGTATATTTTTATGAACTGAAAATTACACATTTGCTGAAATTCTGATATTGTAAAGTGTTTGTTATCAAAGCCGTAGTGACTCGAAGCTGGCTTTGGCTTTGACTTGGGCTTCATACAGCTTTGTGTGGTTTTCGGCTTGGGCTTAATGACTGTTTACTCGGCTTTGGCTTTGGCTTTATGATTAATTCTTGGACTTGGGCTTTGAAGTCACAGGGCTGGGTTCGGCCCCATGTCTGGTGGATATTTATATATGATAACAAAGGAGGGGGCATTTTATTACCTTGCTTACTCTTGCTCTTTTCTGCAATATTTTCAGAGCCACCTGTTGCTTCATCAAATTGTGGATTAGATGAAATGTCATCCCAGCCACAAAAATCAGCTGAAGCAAGATCAAAGCCTTGCTTTCCTGTTGACGCCGCTTTGGACGCTGCAAAGAACATAAAACACATCATGAAGCAGTCTTCTCTGACCCAACAACAAGCTTGACCAATTCTTTCTTAAATAAATAAGGGCATGTTTGTAGAATGTTTTTGTGTGAGCCGGTGGAACAGATCTGCTGCATCACTACCGGTACACTGTAGCTGCCTGAGATTACCATATTATTGTTGTATAAGATGCCTTTCTTGGTGATGCCTGGCGGCGCCACGCCCACTGTGCTGCAGCCACCCAGCATACAGCTAAGATACTTTCTGCATAAAACTTTAACTTATACTGCAATATTTGTTTAAATGATAGAAACAAACCCTCTATTATTGGGCAAACAGAGGTCTTACTGTACCTTCCCATAGACCATAACTTTATTGATCACTGCTACCCCCCGGACTCTGAGTCATCCAAAGCTTCTCAAAGCAGTAGTGGTGTGTGGGTCCTTTACCACATACACACTGTACAGACTATTGTGTTAATGCAGTCTTCAGGTTTTTTAATGGGAAATTGTGAGATGTCATCAGGCTTAATACATGACACTTTAAGATGATGTGACAGTGGTCCCAGTCCTTGCTGTACAAGGTGCTGCAGGCTTAGGGAGACATAACATTTTGGACCTTTGGTATACACAACACAGGGTGATTTTGTGACCCGTCTTTTTGGAGAACAGTGTCTTATTAACCCCTTGAGGCCCAGAACGTAATTCCATTGTAATTTGGGTACCATTAGACGATTTTAAGTGAATATAAGCAATATTTTAGAGATATGACCTGTTTAGTATCCTTGTCCACTAGTAAATTTGGTATATTCAGTCACTTTTTGTAATTTTATGGCTAACAACAGACAATTTTATATAGCAAAAGGAAAGATCTGGGCGTGAAGGGGTTAAACAAGAAATACGGTACTCTCCATCATGGCCGGGTGAATAGAGGTGAACTTTGGCAAGAAGAAGAATATGGGCATAGAGATGGAAGCTTAATGGAGCAGGCAGTCATGATGGGACATTTGTGATGTTACCAGGAGTTGCCTGTTACCATCTGGACTTGTAATATCACGGCACAATATATATAATTTAGAAAAGCTCTAGTACAGGTTGAAGTTCCCAAACTCGGCATCCCAAGACTCGGCAACACCCAAAACTCGGCTATGGTTCCGGATTTTCCAAAACCCGGCAGAACACCCAAAACCCGGCGTGTAGTTGCTGGGTCGGCCGCTGGGTGCCACCACACTAGGCTGCTTGGTTTCTCCCGCCGATTTGTTTCTTGTTATTGTTCAGTGGTGTTGTGACTGTAGAGTTACGTACACTGTTATTTTGTGTACTTCTACAGGTCTGTTATTGGTATTATTATTTTCATGCTTTTTTTCCCCTTAATATATCTACGTTCTAAAAGTCGGAAAATTCCATTACTCGGCTCGGCGCTGGTCCCGAGGTTGCCGAGTTTGGGAGCTTCAACCTGTATACGTTGCTTTCCACCACTGATGTAATTCAACACCAAAGAAGAATAAAGTTGCAGGCAAGATTGCAAAGTCCCATTTTCCACTACTTGTACACTTTGGTAATTGACAAAATTGTTATCAGCAAAACGTCAAGAGCATGTTGATGATTTTCTTTGACATTCAGGGATATGTGAACAAAGAATTTGTTCTTACAGGTAAAGATAAGTAAAGATGGGAACATACACTAAGCTGCGCGTGGCCTCGGTGCTCATCTCCGTGGCATTAGCCCTTGAGCCTGTGGTGGGTGAGAACCCGCTACCCCGGAACACAGGGCTAGTGTGACATCCAATTTACCACAGTTACCTTCCCCAGGTTTCCCCAGGCACCCATTTATCAACCATCCCTGAAAAGAAAGATGAACAGCTGTGTGGGCTACAAGCCGACTTGCCCTGGCCGGGATTCAAACTCAGGCCCGCAGATTTGTAGCCAGGCGCTCTAGCCACTACACCACAGAGGCACATAAACAGGTTTTCACAGGCCAAGTTGTCAACTCCCCGTTGTGGTGTGATGTGTTGCAGTGGCTGCCTGGTGCCACCAAGACTGGCTGCTTCCCCAACACAAGGCTCTTCCCCACTCTGCATTATACACAGAACTGTTTCTGGCCAAGAACAACAAGGCAACTGTCCCCCAACCCGCCTTATCTGCTCAATCTGGCTCCCTATAACTTTTTTTCTGCCCCCCAAAACGAACAATCAGAGAGCATAGTTTTGCCCCGCCTGAGGCTACTGAGGCAGTGACAGGCGGTGGTGCATGGGTCTTGGGTACAAGGCCTTGCTGAGGGGTGCCGCTGTGTTGTAGGGGTGTGCAGGGGAGCCATGTCAAGGGTGAGGCTGGCCAATCACAGCTCAGGTGAGTTAAACATTTTCTACAGCATCAGTCTCAAAACTGTTGGATGACACTTGGTACTTAGGGTGACTTCAGTGTGCTATCTCTCTATCCAGATCTGAGCCAAGCCTAGTCCACACCTGACTTCAGTCTTCAGCCCCGATGACTGCCTACAGCCGTCTGAGTCACGTACCTGTAGGCGTCACCTGCACACAGTCATCCTCATCCTTGTTGCCGCCTATACTGGACAACAACATCCCAAGACCACGGCTTTTACGCAGCACATCATCTAGACAAAAAAAAAAAATCAATAAATAAATATGTATTTAACTAATCCTCAACTTTCATACAACCTTTCCTTATTGCACAAATGTAGCTAAAACAGCATCATTGAAAGAAACAGAAAAAATGTATATTCATACCACCATGATAGCTTTGTGTGTGTGTACGGGAAACGAGCGCGGTAGCGTCAGAACTCGCTAGCCCAAGGATTCCAGGATACGCCGAAGCTGAGATAGGGGGAGGGCCGTAAGGGTGATGTAAACACAAGACTTAAAATTGAGGAGATTTACTGGTGTCTCGCTCAAACTACAGTATATACAAGCAACAAACAAGTACAAACAAGTATTTACAAACACGTATATACACACAACACCTCCTTACGACTCACACCCCTGCTACCTGGTTAGCAACAGCCTTCCCGTCAACCATAGGTCGCCGAGCACTGGACACAGGGACGACGGCAGACGGGAAGGGTAGTTGACCTGGGCAGCAGGGGACGATGAAGTGTACACAGCAGAGGTGGAGAGAGAGAGAGCAACTCCCCGTGTTGCGTCGGGAACTCTTCTCCCGAGACAGCCGGCACCAAGCGCCTCGTAACCTCTGCTCCAAACCAGAAGGTTTCGAGGCTTCATGAGGAAGCAGAGGTCGGGATGTAGTGATGACGTAGGGGTGACTGAAACTGTCTTCATCAAAGCCAAGAACAGGTAAACAGGGGGTGGAAGAAGAGGAATTGTCACTCTAACCCCTGTAAGTGGTGTTTTGCCCTTACAGTGTGTCATCAACGATCACTAACCTTAAGGAGGCCAATAAAACAAACACCATTCAATGAACAATGCTTGAGAAGCTGGTAAAAAAATAGCAAAATTCCAAAAATTCTATCAAAAGCTATACAGTAAACCCTGGCTGTAACGGACGGTGTGGGGGGAGGGGAGGGCTCATCTGATATATCTGATAATCCGTTATATTCTAGGAGTCCCCCCAATTAACTCCAGATTTCAGGCACAAACATAACCTAGATAACACTATGAGGTTTTTTTACATTGAAAAATTAATGGCTTGTGTAGTTGTACCTGTAAATATAATGCTATAAGAAGTTGTACATTCAATTCAAATACAGTACAGTCAAACCTCGATATAACAGACCTCGATGTAACGGACTTCGGATGTAACGGACTCCAATTGCGTGACAATTATTATTATTTTTTTTTTTTTTTGCATATCAGACCGCTTATCACCGCTCTAATTGTCAACTCAACATAATTGTATTATTTTCTCATTTTACTTTGGAATGCTTGGGTTTTAAGGAGTTTTGATGTATCACATATTAAGATATATAAGGTAGGAGCCTGTGTTGCTAGTGATTTAGTGGTAGAAGGTGTGTATTGTTTAAAATACAATAAACCCTTCATGTTCGCGGGGGTTAGGGAACAGAGACACCCGCGATTAGCGTAAATCCGCGAGCATGACATTAGTCATTCATTTAACCTTTTTTTTTTTTTTTTTTTTTTTTTTTTTTTTTTTTTTTTTTTTTTTTTTTTTTTTTTTTTTTTTTTTTTTTTTTTTTTACATCACAAGGAACTGGCCAAGGGCACAACAAAAATGGGTAACACAAAGCCCGCTTAGTTGCCAGTCCCTATAAAGAAGACAGTAAGAGAATAAAATAAAAACAGAGGGGTAGGCCAATTTAGTTCGGGAGGTGTCTTGTTACTCTTCTTTTGAAAAGATTTAAGTCATAGGAAAGTGGAAAAATAGAAACAGGAAGAGAGTTCCAGAGTTTACCAGTGAAAGGGATGAAAGAGTAAAGATACTGATTAACTCTTGCATTAGGAAGATGGACAGAATAGGGATGAGAATGAGTAGAAAGTCTTGTGCAGCGAAGCCGCGGGAGTGGGGGAGGCATGCAGTTAGCAAGTTCAGAAGAGCAGTGAGCATGAAAATAACGGTAGAAGAGAGCAAGAGAAGCAACATTGCGACGGTGATTTAAAGATTGAAGACAGTCAGTCAGAGGAGAAGAGTTGATGAGACGAAAAGCTTTTGACTCAACCCTGTTTAGGAGAGCTGTATGAGTGGATCCTCCCCAAACATGTGAGACATACTCCATACATGGGCGGATAAGGCCCCTGTAGAGAGCAAGCAATTGGGAGGGAGTATAAAAAAAAAAAAAAATAATAATAATAATCTATATTAATAAAAGCGAAAGTGTGTCTGTCTGTCTGTCTGTCTGTCTGTGTGTGTGTGTGTGTGTGTGTGTGTGTGTGTGGTATAGGTTCCGCCCCCCGTGGCGCAAACACCTCATATGGCACATTTTTGGAATTGGGTCGACCAGGGGAAGGTCATAAGCCCACTTATGAGATGATCCGATCATTTTTTTTTTTTTTTTTTTAGCAGCCTATTAGCGAGAATTGTGAAAACAAAAGTGGGTTGCGAGAATTGAGGAAGCCTTGATGTAGGGTGATGGATAATGGGTGAGTGAATGGGTGGGGTGATGGGTAATGGGTGTGGGGTGATGGGTGAGTGAATGGGTTGGGGGTGATGGGTGATGGGTGAGGGAATAGGTGGGGGGTGATGGGTAATGGGTGAGTGAATGGGTGTGTGGTGATGGGTAATGGGTGAGTGAATGGGTGGGGGGTGATGGGTAATGAGTGAGTGAATGGGTGGGGGGTGATGGGTAATGGGTGAGTGAATGGGTGTGTGGTGATGGGTAATGGGTGAGTGAATGGGTGGGGATGATGGGTAATGGGTGAGTGAATGGGTGGGGGGTGATGGGTAATGGGTGAGTGAATGGGTGGGGGGTGATGGGTAATGGGTGAGTGAATGGGTGGGGGGAATACATACATTTCTACATCCATGATTTCAGGAAAGTTAAAAGGGGCTATCTGGAGAGTCCATGTTTGGTGGGCCGAAGGCCCACCAAACACAGGTGGTGGGCCGAAGGCCCACCAATAGCCCTCCGCAGGAGCTAGCCAAAAAGTCCGCCCGGAGGGCGGCTTTGCGGCTAGTAATAATAATAAAAAGAAAAGAAAAAAGAAAAAAAAAAAAAAAAAAAAAGGGGGGGGGGGTTGAAAACCCGCGAGTAATCAAATCCGCGAGCCTTAAGTCCGCGAACATGAAGGGTTTAGTGTAGTGACTATTAGTGTTATGGCGTGGCCGCTGCTACATCTCCCTGTCACCTCAACACCCTAAATCACCCTTATCTAAGGTGACACGCAGTGCTACACTGACCTAAATAGTGACACGTGTATAGAACTGCACTTCACAACCATATCTTTATAATAATATAAGCGAAAGTGTGTCTGTCTGTGTGTGTGTGTGTGTGTGTGTGTGTGTGTGTGTGTGTGTGTGTGTGTGTGTGGTATAGGTTCCGCCCCCCATGGCGCAATCACCTCATATGGCACATTTTTGGAACCGGGTTGACCAGGGGAAGGTCATAAGCCCACTTATGAGATGATTCGATCACTTATTTTTTTTTTTTTTTTTTAGCAGCCTATTAGCGATAATTGTGAAAAAAAAAGTGGGTTGCGAGAATTGAGGAAACCTTGATGTAGGTTGATGGGTAATGGGTGAGTGAATGGGTGGGGTGATGGGTAATGGGTGTGGGGTGATGGGTGAGTGAATGGGTGGGGGGTGATGGGTTGGGGGTGATGGGTGATGGAATAGGTGGGGGGTGATGGGTAATGGGTGAGTGAATGGGTGTGTGATGATGGGTAATGGGTGAGTGAATGGGTGGGGGGTGATGGGTAATGGGTGAGTGAATGGGTGGGGGGTGATGGGTAATGGGTGAGTGAATGGGTGGGGGTAATACATACATTTCTACATCCATGATTTCAGGAAAGTTAGAAGGGGCTATCTGGAGAGTCCGTGTTTGGTGGGCCGAAGGCCCACCAAACACAGGTGGTGGGCCAAAGGCCCACCACCAATAGCCCTCCGCAGGAGCTAGCCAAAAAGTCCGCCCGGAGGGCGGCTTTGCGGCTAGTAATATATATAATAATGAGCATTAGTCATGATAATAAGCAATACCTTTAGAAGCCACGGCTGAATCTGGCTCGTAGTTTGTTTACCTTTCACTAGAGCTTGAGCTTGACTAGCCAGACGGTGAGAGAAAGCATCAACATTTTAGGGATAACCCATCACTTTACGGGAGACTTTTTCTTCCTTTTTATCTATTTTGGGGTGATTATAATGTCTCATGATGCTGCTGCTGCTGCCGCGGCCGCGCTGCCAGGCGTGGATGAGGGCCTTGAAAGTATTTTCATATCTTTACTCATATGTATGAATAATAGCAATTCAAATGTGATTATATGTCTATATTCAACTAAAATAATGAAATTTCATAGCATACCAAGCAGTAATGAGCGAGCCTGGATACTTACTACCTCTCCTAATACCAGTCCCGAACAGTCGTGGGCGAGTGTGCCAAATCCCTGATGTAGCGCTAGTCACTGTTTACCTCCCAACATAGCTACATGGTCTGGTTGTGTTTCAGATTATTTCTCATTTATTTCACGTGTAGGAGTGGACCAAATTCAGCATGTAGTGCCAGTCACTGTTTACCTCCCAACATTGCTACACAGTCTGGTTGTGCGTGATTATTTCTCATTTATTTTACTATTTTTTTTTTCCATATATTTTTCCACCCTTGGGAAAATACCCTCGCTATAACGGACAATCGGCTTTAACGGACCACTCCTCCCCCCCTTTAGTCCCTTATATCGAGGTTTGACTGTACATATAATAATAAAGCATAATGTGGTACTCATACAGCGGGTATGGAACGAGAGGTAACGCGAGTGAGAGCTACGGCGAGGAAAAACTGCACGGTATAAGCGCTGAATTCAAACTGAATGAAAGGGCGCGGCAGGCAGGCAGGCAAACATGATACAGCCTGCACGCTGCCACGTGACAGCCGGCCGAATTTCTCCTAAATATAACGGATTAAATCTGTTATATTCGGGATAGATCCGGTAGCCATTGGCCATCCGTTATATCCGATATACATTATATTCAGGTCCGTTATAGCGAGGGTTTACTGTATGTAAAAGTATTTTGGAAGAAAATACCACATCTCATAACAGGATCCTTCCTTGTAATCCAAAAGGTGATAGGAAATATGTTACCGTAAATGGCGGCGTACAAGTCGACTCTTTGAGCCTGAAAAAATCTCTCCATAACTAGGGGTCGACTTTTACGGCAAGGATAAAATGTGAACCTTTACCACCGAGCCAAGCAAGTGGATCAGCACTACTAACAATCGCTGTACACCACTTACCGTAACTACAGTCAGACAACTATAACATGCGCTACTTCCAGAGCAAAAGCCATAACTGGAGAAGACGTTTAGCGGCAGTTCCACCCACAGCCGTTTCCAACAGCTGATACACAAAGTGTAAACACTAGCGAATGCAAATGGCGGAAGGGCACCGGTAAGTGCAGTCCAGTCTTAGGTATTACTGTGTTTTACTATAATATACAGTATGCAGAGGTACTATCAGGGGACTATGGTGTTTTACTATAATATACAGTATGCAGAGGTACTATCAGGGGACTATGGTGTTTTACTATAATATACAGTATGCAGAGGTACTATCAGGGGACTATGGTGTTTTACTATAATATACAGTATGCAGAGGTACTATCAGGGGACTATGGTGTTTTACTATAATATACAGTATGCAGAGGTACTATCAGGGGACTATGGTGTTTTACTATAATATACAGTATGCAGAGGTACTATCAGGGGACTATGGTGTTTTACTATAATATACAGTATGTAGCGGTACTATCAGGGGACTATGGTGTTTTACTATAATATACAGTATGTAGCCTAGAGGTACTATCAGGGGACTGGTGTTTTTCAAGCGTAAACAAGAGGTGGACCTATAGTAAAGATTCATATCTTCATATAAGTGTTGTGGTGTTACATGTTTTTGCGACAGGTTACCGTATACCGTACCGTAGCCTATCCACATTCAAGCTTTGGCTGCCAGTAGCCTACCGTATTTTTGGGGCCGACTTATACGGCAAGTGTAGGCCTGACCCGTAATCTTGAGCTAATAATCTTGGGGTCGACTTGTACGCCTGGTCGACTTATACGCCGCCATTTACGGTATATGCATTTTGACCGTAAATTGCATTGCAGCGTTTAGATTTAGACAGGCCTTTGGCTACATAGGAGTTCATCGTAGAGTAACTTGATAAGTGATGGAGGCAGTGTCTGGAGTTACAGATAAAAATTTCAGTAAATTTCTAGTCCTTTCCCGTCCATATTAGTGGGAGGTTTTCCCTACAAACTTTCACAGATCCCTTCAGATGCCTCTAAAACGTACTTATAAAGTAAGGGAGTTTGATTATAATGTTAGACAGAAATCAGAGGAAAACCTATAAAATGCTTTTGGGTCGATTTCTCAAAAAAAAAAAAAACATTTTTAACATGTACTCCACCACTAATTGACCGCTTGCAATGATTTAGGTATCATTCTAAAGAAGAAATGTAGAATTTCAATATTTTTTGCTTTCTTGTAAGCTTTTTTTTCGTTTGATCAGTGAAAACAAATCACATGCAAAAAAAATAATAATATGACTATTTCGTGTTTACTGTCACAAGCTACATGTCTATGTCAACAAAATCAAAATTGGACAGTTGATATGATAGTTAATTCGATTTTTTTTCTCCAAAAAATTGGTTATTACTACCTAGTTTTTTGTTCATTCATCCAAATCACTTGAAACTTGCACATAATATTCACATTATTCATACTTGTAACACAGAGAAAAATCATATTTTCCGTTAGTATTTTAAAAACCACCGGACGGTCCCCTTCATATAAATAATATGTTGACTTCCACCAAAAACGAGTGCCAAATTCATCAATCCGTGGGCTGCGGCAAGGCAAGCCTTCTGGAAGGCTCTGCTGAGCGACTGCGGCAAGCCTTCCGGAAGCGCAATTTTCAATTGCATACAAAAACCGCGCCAACATTCGTAGAAGTCTACAAACTGTGTCACATATACGCCTTGATGTCAGCCCTCGATACACGCCACCATCTGCCCAACTACGCTGTATGCAGAGATATACCACTCCTTGGGTTTTTTCCCAAGATCTTGGGATTTAGGTCCTGGCATTGGGATATTTTGTGTCTATCTTGGGACTTTTGGAGGGATTATTCAAGTATTTCTCCAGTAGTTTATCTCAAGGTACAGTACAATGGTACCTATGCTTACCTTGAGATAAACTACTGAAGAAATACTTGAATAATCCCCTCAAAATCTTGGGAAAAATCCCAAGGAGTGGCACCCCTGATCCCACCTCAGCAGTCTCTCGCCAGCGGTTTGGTGCCATTCGCGCCAGATATTTCAACTCCCGACCACAACCACACCACAACCCCATACGTTTGGGTTAAAAATAGATATATTACCGTATGCGGATATTTACTACCTTGACGTTGATGTGATTTTCATCAAATTCTGTAATGGTCACTGTTTTACTCACATCCCCGCACTGGTGGCACTAAAAAAATCTTTGCTCCTGCAGTTCCCAGGTTAAAAAGTTAAAAACACATCTTGACTCATCAGAAAACAATTGTGTGGTGTTGTGTGCAGACAGTGGTGCCCAATACCTACAGTATGCCAACCAAACGCAATCCAACCAACTAAACTAGGTAGCAGTACCTGGAACTCTCGCCGTCATCGCTGAGTGTTTCAGTTTTTCATGTCGGTGTGTGTTCTTATTTTCAGCAACAGTTGCAGTTTTCTTTCTTGATATTACAGTACCCAATATAAATATTTTATCAGCTTTTACCCGTGTTTCTGCATTCAGATTAAATACTAGCATTTGGTTAAACAGTTAGGTCGGGTTGCGTCATGTCCTGGTTGGGTTAGTAAATTAAGGGGGTTTCTGGGGGGCAGAAGCCCCCTAGTTAGGTCAGGTTACATAATCAATGTCCATGTAACTATTGAATTAAACTGCAGTTTTACAGTGTTTTGTGACAAGCGAAAAATGTGGTGTCCAATAAAACAATACCCTTTATTCTTCCTTTTCATCTCACAAGTGGAACTGTCTCCAAAACTTTCCACGTCGGCGAGAGTTCTCGGTTGGTCGGCAAGAATTTGGGTAAAACTGCAGTTTAATACAATACTCCCTATTGACCAATACTTTCCTGACCAAACTGACCCCCCCAGACCCCCCCGCCAGTTCACTACCCTACCCTGGACATTGGCTACGTAGCCTAACCTATCAGGGGGGGCACACCCAACCGACCCCCTTTGCATTTGTTCTATTTGCGACGGGGGATGTAGGTGTAAGAAATGCTGCAAATGGTCAGATCTACAAGCTTAGGATGGTTATAGCTGCACGCCTTGTATTGCATTAACCTGCAGTACAACCAAAATTCTGGTCGGCGACAGTTCCATGAATGAACCCTAAACTAACCCACCATGACCACTTGAAAGCACACACACACACACACACACACACACACATATCAGTTGCTGAGGAATATAAGAATGGCATTCAAATATCTGGATGAAGAGATGATTAAGAAATTGATAACATCTTTGATTCGACCAAGGTTGGAATATGCGGCAGTGATTTGGTCACCACATAAAAAGAAGGATATAAGGAAGATTGAGAGAATACAAAGAGCAGCCACAAAAATGGCTCCAAGCCTGAGAGATTTACCATATGAGGAAAGACTTTCAAGACTAAAACTCCCAACTCTTGAGAAAAGAAGAGAAAGGGGAGATTTTATAGCAGTGAATAGAGCATCAATGGGTCTGGAAAAAATTGATAGAGAAGATCTGTTTGAGTGGGACGATAGAAGTACAAGAGGTCATGAGAAGAAATTGAAAAGGACAACATGCAAGAGGGATATAAAAAAATACAGCTTCCCATATAGAAGCATAGAAGCCTGGAACAACCTTGATGCAAAAGTGATTAATGCAAGAAGTATTCAGGACTTCAAAGTCAAGCTGGATAATAGTAGATTTGGAGACGGGACAGTACGAGCATAGCTCTTTTCCTGTATGTTACAACTAGGTAAATACAACTAGGTAAATACACACGGTCCTGGTTCAGCCCTCTGGATAGCCCCGCACATCCAGGAAACAATCAATGGAAAATCGTCAATATGGGATGCAGTCAGTTCGTACACCAAAAAGTTGTTTCGTAGTTTATATGAAACCATAGTCGTTTCGTACACTCAGCTCAAGAGTTGAACTTGATTACTAGTTACGAAATGACACCAGATATGTACGAAAAAACTCAAAATCAGTGTACGAAACAACTAACAAATCCTGGATACCAAGCTCCCTGTCACCGTCAATAGTGTGGCGCGGGAGGGGAGGAGGCGAGCTTGACAGACGACCTACAAAGCGATAATAAGCAGGAAAGGTCACAAGAAGAAGAAGAGGCAGGGGGAGAGGACAGCGGTGCTACCAAGACACAATGCAATGTTACTCTGCTATTTACATCAACAACGAATACCTTGTACCAATTCAAGATCACCCAAGTTACCCATAGCCACTTAAGGACACTGGAGAGCACGTGACAACAGGATAATAGGAGCAGAGAAGGGAAAACAGTGTATGCCCCAGCGGCCCACCACAACAAAACAGACGGGCACCGCTACTTAAATCCCTGTCTGCTTGCTTACAACCAATACATCAATCCATTGGCTCATATCTAACGTTAATGTAACCTTTAGTACACACTGTGGATGTATTACCTGTCGCCATGGTGTCTCCTGTCCTTGGTAAATGATGGAAATGATGTCCCGTACTCGGCTGGCTGTGTTGGGCGGCGTGTGTTTGCCTGCGAGTGCCGAAGTGACTCTCGCCAAGCGTCATCACTCACACACACATCTCTCTTTTTCTCAGCTATGTCAGATTTCAAATAATAATTACAACAAAATCTAGTGAAATATTTGGGAGCTTCTTATTTTGATACTGTTTCGTATGCAATGGACCCGTTTACTCTACTTGAGGTAAGGATTGATTTGACATCTTCAAGCCTCATATAGTTGGGCAGTGATGTTGATTTTTCTATGTGAACAGTATTTTTGATGATACAGCCAATTTAAGTACAGGAAAATGTATACGCTCTAAAACGACTGGCGCCATGTTGTGACGTCACTAGCTTAGACAACAGAGCAAAACAGCTGTGAAGCGGCCGCTACTATTAAGAACATAAGAAGAACATAAGAAAATAAGGAAGCTACAAGAGGCCGCGAGGCCTACACGTGGTAGTTCCTGTCACCTAACACTACCTACATCCACCTTTCATCCCCATCCATGAACTTATCCAGCTCCCCTTTAAAGCTCCCTAATGACTCCGCACTAACTACCTGTCTACTGAGACCATTCCACTCATTCACCACCCTATTTGTGAACCAGTTTTTCCCTATTTCCTTTCTAAATCTACGCTTTTCCAGCTTGAATTCGTTACTTCTTGTTCTACCCTGGTTAAAAGCCGTAAGAACTTTTCCTACCTCTCCTTTATTAAATCCCTTTATCCACTTAAAAACTTCTATCAGATCGCCCCTTACTCTGCGTCTCTCGAGTGAGTGTACTATTATGTACTACCTACTAATACACCAATTTGCATTACCCCTACTACCGCAAGATGACCAGTAATCCTCCTTCAAGTGATGTAGTAGGTATTCACTGTGTTTGTGAATATGTAAGTTGTAGTTTATAAGGAAAAAGTGGATAGACAGAGATAAGTGGCCCGTGACACCTGACAAGTGATGACTTCTGGGATCGGCATTCCTTATAGGGAGCTTAAATGAACCTGCAATGACATGTAAAGCTAGACAGATAGACGAACTCATAGAGGAACAGGTAGAAATGTATGGTTAGTAAAGGTTGTAGTGGTGAGTAGAGTGACGAAGGGTGTGTTTTGCTTATGTGGGGAAAGAAAGCCATACATTTCTACCTGTTCCTCTATGAGTTCGTCTATCTGTCTAGCTGTACATGTCATTGCAGGTTCATTTAAGCTCCCTATAAGGAATGCCGATCCCAGAAGTCATCACTTGTCAGGTGTCACGGGCCACTTATCTCTGTCTATCCACTTTTTCCTTATAAACTACAACTTACATATTCACAAACACAGTGAATACCTACTACATCACTTGAAGGAGGATTACTGGTCATCTTGCGGTAGTAGGGGTAATGCAAGTTAGTTAGGTTAGTAAAATAAAACTATAATTTGCGGTTTGCTGAGCCAAAACAAGCCGATCAGCTGATCAGGCGAGATCTGAGTCTGCAGTTACTACGTCACAACCAATCACAGCGCGTTCCGCCGTGTTGTGATATTTTGGCCCCAAAAAGGCCATATATTTCATTTATGGTGCATTTCTCAGCAAAAAGAATATGAGTACAGTGATATGTAGCCTATATTGCACCCAAAGCTTTATAATACTCCGTGTTTTAGGTGTGAGTAAACGGGTCCATTACCCATCCTTGCACGTGACGTCACAGCCCTCGTTGTGGCTGCAACAGACGCAGCCACGCGGGAAATGCGAGCTGGAGGACCAACAAACTCCACTTGCCGCCCGTGTTTGCCAGCTTATGGTAATTTTCCCCTACCAAATAAATTATTAGACACCTCTGGTCAAGCAATTATTCATTTTGGTGAAAAGAGGAAATATTTTGATATGTGGAATGCTGAATTCAATGAAGTATAAATTCATTTACTGACTACATTTTTTTACCTATGGTTGTACGATAATCTATCTGAAAATACGAAAATTCTTGTGACTCGGTACGATAATGTGGGCTACAAAAGTACACAACCGTCCCTGACGCCCTGCTCCGTCGTCTGCAGTCCCCCAACCACCCCGATCAAGATGGCGACACTGGGTGCTCCTGTCCGTGTTTCTCCCCTCATCAAGGTGGGTTACAGGCACTCCCAAGCCTCCCGCAGTAGTGTAATGGCAGGCAGGTGTCCCCGGTGGCAGGGCGGGCAGGCGTGTACAGGCACGGCGCACCCCTGCCGCAGTAACAACCGCAGGAGGGCCGCCGGCTGCCTGCCACCACCGGGGTACGGCAGTGTAGCCGTTATGTCGTGTCTCCGCCGCCTGCAGATACGTCTTCCTTATTCATGTCTTCGTGAAGGGATTAGTTTTGCGTCATCGTACTCTGCCGGCAATTTGGGAATCAACCGTGTTATTGATTTTGTTGTGATTTTTCGGTCAATCAGCTGATTTGTTACAAGGTAGCCAAGCGAGATTTTGTTTGGCCTCCACGGCAATGCCTGTGATGGCAATGCGTGTGTGTATTGCTGGGTCGGGCAGGGTAGCCGTGCCCTGCCAGGAGGTGTAGCAGTGCCCTGGGCCCACAGTGGCAGTATGGCCTGCCCCCCCGTCACTGCCGGGGCACTGGGGGCAGGCGGGACGGGACACTTGCCTTCACCCTCACATGGAACTTCAAGTCAGTTTTCTCGATAACTTGATTTGCAGCAGAAATGGCGTAAAGATAACCCGGGTCACCGCTAACCTCCACTTTAAACTGTATTATTGGAGCGTTTGCCCCTATGCTAGGCATTTACATTATTTTGGGTGAAATTTCTGTAGTGGGCTTTCACCGATTTCGAGGCCGAAACGTAAGTTTTCCTGAATAGTTGAATATCAGGGCTTTGAACAGGTTTAAAGGAACGAAAAAGAAAACCGAAACGAACGAAATTATGCTCGGAACAAAAACGGAAACAAACGTTATCATATTAACTGTTCCGGAGCAAAAACGCTATTTTAAAATCCCTGTAACCGGTTAATAAAGTAATTTTTTCGTTCCATGCCATATTTAGTCAATAATCCATTTTCACTTCCAGTAGCCAAAATTTAATGATTTAAGTAAATACATCTGTATTACATACATACATCAATTAAGTCTACTGTATTTGCTCACTTGGCAATTGACGATGTAGTTTTGTTTCAAATAGTATCATATGCACCACTTTTCATTTAATTTGTGGAGTAACTATTTTTTACCTTTTATAATTATGAATTTTTGTCTTCGTGATATGCATCACGTTCCCTTATTTTATTACACCTTCCATTCGTGCAATCATTGAGCTATGATACTGCAGTTGGGTTAAGAACATGCTTAAATTAATATCCAGTATTAAAAAATGGATAATATATCATGAGTATGTGCTAAAACTTTTAACTGTTCATAGCCTAATGCTTGGTGCGCCGAATTTCGGTGCGAGTGTCCCAGGTTCGAATCCTTGGAGTGCCACATGTAGTTATTGATTAGGTTTATTTAATTAGTGAGTTGGTGATATTACGAATTAATTAGGGTTCAGGAGTAATTCTTAGCGAGATCTATTATGTTACCATCTATTTATAAGAGATGAAAATAAGCTAAGTGACCTCTCTCCAAACCTGCCGGTTTCTCTACTGCAGACCCAGCAGTAATGCAACTGTGGCTGGCAATACGATGTGCCTCGCCCGTACCTATCACACCCATACATATGCCTTAACAATACCCTGATGTATGTTCAATCCCTCCATCAAGCTGCTTATTACTCATTTATTTATTTTCCAACTTGATCAAGCACTGCCGTAATAACATGTTCTCTACCGTCAATAACACTATAGTCGCCAGGCGCCATATATTACAAATTTTAGCATCACTACAGATTTGTATGTGCCACTAAAGAGGCATGCACAGTAGTTTATATTATGTACTACATGTCTTTAGTAGCACATACAAGTCTGTAGTGATGTTATAATTTGCAAAATTCGCCTATAAAATTTGCCTGGCGACGTTAAGTGTTATTGACGGTAGTTACTTGTTCGCTTTAATACAACCATCATTAGTGGTTGTTCTTCACGGGACATTGCTCTTTCACCGGAGTTTAATCCCTTGAGCCCCAGAATGTAATCTCAATTGTAATTTGGCTACCATTAGAAGATTTTTTGTGAATATAAGCAAGATTTTATAGATATGACCTGTTTAGTATCCTTGTCCACTAGTTAATTTGGTATAGCAAGCTACTTTTCGAAATTTCATGGCTAACAACAAACAATTTTATATATTAATGGTTAAGATCTGGGCGTGAAGGGGTTAATGCTGGCCATGATCATTACAGTTTGGTCGGTGGAGCGCCCTGCTGGCGGGCGTTCTGTATGGGCGGAGTCACTACAAGGGTCTGAGTGCCAAGGAGGCCATCATCAGGGAGGAGGAGGGCAAGAAGGCGGTGATCAGAGACGCACAGCTGGCACAAGAAAAGGTCAAGCTTAACAAGGGTAAGAATAGACAACACATAAGAAATAAGGAAGCTACAAGAGGCCGTGAGACCTACACGTGGTAGTTCCTGTTACTTAACACTACCTACATCCACCCTTCATCCCCATCCATGAATTTATCCAGCCTCCCTTTAAAGCTCTCTAATGACTCTGCACTAACTACCTGTCTACTGTCTGCCACATTGTTCCCTACTGAAAATATTGTAGGAGTTAAGTGTTTCTAAATGGCTTAGGCTACAGCAGAAATAGTGTATGGGTGATGCCATTGTGGTAAGGGAAGTATTGGATGGGAGGTGAACAGTCTTCAGCTGGAAAAGTGTAATTTAAAAAAGAAATGGGGAAAACTGGTTCACAAATAGCGTGGTGAATGATTGAAATGGGACTCAGTAGACAGGTAGTTAGTGCGGAGTCATTAGGGAGCTTTAAAAGGAGGCTAGATCATTTCATGGATGGGGATGAAAGGCGGATGTAGGTAGTGTTACGTAACAGGAACTACCACGTGTAGGTCTCATGGCCTCTTGTAGCTTCCTTATTTTCTTATGTTCAGTCAAGGTGTTTTGTGATTAGGTTGTCCAATAAATCTGCATATTTTCTTTTCATATAATTAAATTTTATTTTATTCTTGGTGCCACTTCATATGTGAAATATTATAATGTGTTTGCTAAAAAATATAATTGTAATAATTGATAACTAGGCTCTCATATTATATATTCTTTGACTTCAAACATAATCAATGCTTGGCTATTTTTCAATGTGTGATTGATTGCATTTTTTCCCTTATTTTTTGCAGACGAGATGATTTACCTTGCAAACCAGGCTGGCGTCATAGTGCCTCCAAACTTTTAGTAGCCACCCAGGGCCTTGTCAACTCCTCCTTGTATGCTTCAAAGTTATGTATAGAATTGCAGGTTGGTGATTCAGATGTATAAAGCGTATCTTTAATAAATATAATACTTTATAGAACCGTCTTCCTCTGATTCATATTGACCAAAAAGCTACAGTAACCATGAAGTATAACGAAAATAATTTGGTTACATTGACTGCGATCTAGAGGGTAACTCATGCTGACAATGGCTTGCATGGTAAAGAAAGGGACTCGAACCCTTCCTGATGTCCTCGTGCAATCCCCGTTCCTCCCTCAGTAAGTTGATCTTCCTACTACAGATACAAGTCCTTTATTTAATTTGACCCTGCTGTTCTAACATCCAGTTTTTCCCCCACCCCCCATATTGTTTCCTCTCTCCCTCCCATCTCTGCTCTCCCTACAGGGCAATATGACCTTTGATGTGTGACACGTCCTCGTACAATATAAGTGAGACAAGTTAAGAGGGAATTGACAAAGAAGACTTAGTATCCCATGCAATAAAAAGAAAACTAGGACAAAGTAAAGATGCCAGGAAGTACAGCTTCCTAACCAGAGTATGACAGAAATGTAACAAACTTCCAGCTGATGCAGTGTGTGCAATCAGTAGTCACACTAAAAGAACCTTGTCATTTCTCTTGAATGATTCTACACACAGAATACAACCTCACAAATGGATAGTTTCTTCAAATGATGTGAAATTTACAATACGAGGCCAAAGGTTAGCATTTATTTGCAAAATCAGAGCTGTGGACACAATCAAACCCTGTCACCAAATGCACGACAGCACTATTTCAATCCGGACAAGCCACTTTTGGCATTTTGGGTTTTGTGCAGATTCTTAGCCCATGTACTACTAATTCATAATAAAAAAATTTAATTAACTGCTCATCCTAAAAACACCTGAATTGTGTACCCCTCTGACTAGGGATTGGCTCTGCTGTCATCACACCATCAGTGTGGCTGCATGGGTTGTTGAATTGCCCGCCGTGCTTTGGGGTCTGGGATGCTGCCATGTTGTGCACAAAGCTGCAGAGGTTCTAAGTATCATAATAGTCCCAGTCATTCATCCTTGCCACCACACCACAGGAAATACAATAATTAATTCACCTATGGAGGTTGCTAGAGTCAAAGTAGATGCCATCGTGAACTGCTACACCTGTGCCTTGTTCAACGCACCAATTACGTTCCTGGAAAATCTTGCGCTCAGCGAAAACGGTGTTAAAAGAATCCTGTGTTCCCACTGATTTTCCCATTGATTTCTTACAATCTAAGCAATTTTGTGCTTAACTTCCAAATTTTTTTGTGCACTAAACGTAAACAATTTTGGTACGTACAACATTTTACTGGTTAACTCTGAATATTGGTAAAGAGAGGTTGTGTTAAACAAGGTATTGGTGTACTCTATAGTCTATTTTTTTATTATGGTCAAAATGCAGTAAGGAAGCCACGCCCCCTGCCTCCCCTTCTATTCTACGGGGCAGCTGATTGGTGCATTCCTCGTATCATCACTACCAATCACAATATCTTCACTACTTAACAGCGGCGTGACCACTGGACAGAGCAATCTTCACTACAGAGGGATTTTTTATTTTGTCACCCTCTGTTGTGAAGATTGCTCTGTCCAGTGGTCACGCCGCTGTTAAGTAGTGAAGATATTGTGATTGGTAGTGATGATACAAGGAATGCACCAATCAGCTGCCCCGTAGAATAGAAGGGGAGGCAGAGGGCGTGGCTTCCTTACTGCATTTTGACCATACTAAAAAAAATACTCTAGTTTCCCTTGGTACATTTTACACAGCAAAGAGCCACGTCTGGTTGCCTTGGAGGCCAGTGAGGCACCTTCCCCACCACACAGCTTATCACTCAGTTCAGTTCAGTTGTTGGTTGGGAGTCGGGCCTTTTTCATCGGCACTCCCTGACGTGTTTCTTCTTGTTGTCTTGGTCTTTATTTAGTTGTCTTCTCTTATTCTATCTTATTAGTTTCTTTCTTTTTCTTTCTTCTTATTTTCTCTGGTCATCCAAAAACTGTTGATTGTTCTTTTTGCTTCTTCCACATTCCCATCTCCAAACAAATACTCCCCGACTATATCCTCTTCCTCCTCTATGTAAGGTTGTTGTAGCCTCACACTTTTCCTTCTCTCATTACTGTAGGCTGGGCACCATAATAAAAAAAAATTTAAGTCCTGCTACATGTCAGTTTCTTTTTAGCCCGGGTCATGTCGCATTTACCAACTAATGCATCGTCTGCCCAAATCATCAAAACTCACTCCGGCCTTGAAAAATATCTTAGAGTTTATGAGGAAAAGACTGGGAATGTCTTGAGAGAAGTCTGCGGACCCGAGAGCTAAAGAAATATGGACGTCTCTCAAGACATCCCCGGGGCTGCCAGGGTTCAGGGCAACACTTTAAGGAGATGAATTAATGTATCTATAGTCTATCTTTTTTAACGAGGCAAAACTTCCATTCTATCTTAAGGTCTCACGTTTAAAATGATGCCTATGTTTACCTGATAGTATGGTTAACTTATCAGTCAGTAAGCAGCAAGGGGGCAGGATTTTTCACCTCGTTAAAAAAAAACAGACTACAGGGAGGTCCCGTTATACGAGCATTCGATATACGAGAATCCGATGATACGAGAGGTGTAAATTAGGGTCTATTTTCAATATACGAGATCGAAAATCCAATGTTACGACATTCAAACTGGGGTGAGTAAAATTACCAAGTTATTTACTAAAGTAAATTACAAGTTATTTACTAAAATTATAAACATTTACTGATACATATATGATTTTACCTAAGGTTATACAATAATCAATCTGAAAATAACGTGCAGACTGGCCAACGACTGCTTGAGACTGGTATTAGCAGAGGTAGGAAGTCTCCAGGCTCGCTTATTATTGTTTGGTATGCTATGAAATATAATTTCTCTAGGTGAATGTAGACATATGATTGCATTTGGATGGATATCATTCATATATATGAGAAAAGAGATGAAATACAAGCAAGGGACTCATCCACGTTTGGCAGCAACAGCAGCAGCATGAGCCAGCCCATGAAGCCCGTGAGGTGGATATCAACACCACTAGACCAAGGGAGATAGATGTCTTTGGTAATATTTAGTAGGGGAGCGAGAACCCCTTGAGGAATCCTATGATCCCTGGTGATATCCTATGGTGCTATCACAGGCGTGGGAGCTGACTGTCTTCTTCAGGAAGGCAACAGGTGAGGCGGATGACGGGTTTTTACTCAAAAGTTTTGAGTGGCGGCTGGCCGCTGGAGCCGCCACCTCCTCCGCCACTGTAGGTTTGGGCAGGCTTAAACGTCTTATTACTCGTTATTATACAACTTAGTGATTATGGTGTGATGTTATATACACGTGTCATTATCTAAATCAATGTAGCACCGTGTGTCACCTTAAATAAGGGTGATTTAAAGATGTTATGATAAGACTGGCGGGGCAGTGAGTGACGGAGAAATTCTTGCCGCGGCCCCACCGCCCCATAACACAAATATTCACTATTTGAACCAACATACACACCTTCTAACACCAAAACACTAGCAACACAGGCTTTTTACTTATATATCTTACTATCTGATACATTAAAACTCCTTAAAACGCAAGCATTCCGAATAAAACGAGAATTAGTTTGGGATGACGGGGACAGGGGGCAGAGAGGCAGTCTGGCATGACATTCTTGCCCGGAAATATGTCTCGCTGACTTGTGATTGGTCGAGAAGTTTTAAAAACAGTTTGTCATTGGCTGGTGACTGATGATGAGCTTGATGACATCATTTATGTTTTATGTTTAATTAATGTGCAGTTATGTTATTTTGTTTGCTATTTTCTCTTTCAGAATGGTTTTTCTACAGAATAGGTAGTACAGTGTAGGTAATATAGACGCTGTGTGTTTGTTGTGTTTGCTATAGTTTCTTTTAGCTTGAAAACCATTTTTTTTTTTTTTTTTTTTTTTTTTTTTATAAATTGATGGGGTCCTGGAACCAAACCTATATTTTACCATTAGTTATGTGTTTCGTTATACGAGATTTCGCTTTACGAGTATGCCAGGTGGAACCTAACTGCTCGTATCTTCGGGACCTCCCTGTACATATAGTGAAATGTATGGGTTATTAAATCACTAATTCATTCTGAGGTAAAATGCAATTAACATTTCTTTACTTCAAACTAGGATTTCACAGGAGTATGATTGATAGCAAATTAGATCATAAATAAATCACTTATCATAATGAACATTCCTTCAAAATAAAACTATTCTGAGACTAGAGCTTTAGCAACCATGATGTACATACTATTAACAGGAGGCCCACAACTGAACGGATTGCGGCCACCACCACCACCACCACATATATATATATATATATATATATATATATATATATATATATATATATATATATATATATATATATATATATATATATATATATATCTCTCTCTCTCCCCCCCCCCCCCCCCCCTTCACTACATCCACCGAGCCTCTCAAGCAGACCACACACACGGAGGCTGTGATGGGTGTTTTAATTACGACACACACAAATACAGTCGACCTTCGATATAACGGACCTCGGTTTAATGGATTTTGGATTTAACGGACTCCATTCGCTGCCGGACAAGCGGACTAAACCATTCAATAAGTCCGCTGCTTGAAGAATGTGTCCGTTAGGTCAGAGCTTAAATGTAAAATGTGTCCAAGCAGTGCTGTGATCCCGCCAAATCCAGCATGTAGCGCCAGTCACTGTTTACCTCCCAACCTAGCTACTCTGTCTGCTTGTGTTTGTGATTATTTCTCATTTATTTCACTATTTTTCCTGTGTTTTCTATATTTTCACACCTTTGAGAAAATACCCTCGCACTAACGGACAATCGGCTCTAACGGACCACTACTCCCCCTTTTAGTCCATTAAATCGAGGGTCGACTGTACACCATTCTAACCTTAACTGTAAAAATATCATCAAGCAAATCCCACGCAAGTAATCACAAAACTATTCAATTTTCTATTCTTAATTCATTAGTTGTCAACAAACCTTACCGTGATATTTGTTAAAAAATCTAACTAAATCATGACTTGAGAAGCGAGCACTCTATCAACACTTAGGCATTACAGTACAAGGAGGACCACGGCGGAGGAAACCGAAGGTGGCGTTAACTCCTTGAGGCCCAAACGTTAACTCCTTGAGGCCCAGAACGTAATTTTCATTGTAATATAACCACCATTCGACAATTTGAATGAACATAAGCATTCCCCGTTTTGGCATTAAATCAATCAATGAACATAGGCAATATTATATAGATATGACCTGTTAAATATCCTTGTCCATTAGTTAATTTGGATTATATTTAGTTACTTTTTCGTAGTTTTATGGCTAATAACGGACAATTTCATATAGCAAAGGAAAGATCTGGGGGTGAAGGGGTTAAAGTGACTGCTCAGGATGGGAGAGAATCCTTTGTTCTACTGAGAGGCTGATGGGTTGAAGGCCCCTTTCTAACACCAAGTATACACAGATCACTTAGATAACCCTGGCATAAGAAGTGTATAGGTTAGGTTAGGTGTCCCTTTCTAACACCAAGTATACACACAGCACTTAAGTAACCCTAGCATAGTGTATAGGTTAGGTTAGGTGCCCCTTTCTAACACCAAGCCTACACAGATCACTTAGATAACCCTGGCATAAGAAGTGTATAGGTTAGGTTAGGTGCCCCTTTCTAACACCAAGTATACACAGCACTTAAGTAACCCTGGCATAGGAAGTGTTGTGTTCAAATTACTACGTATGTTGAGTAGGTACCTTGTGTGTGCTGTAGTGTACCCGGCAGTCAACAGCTGAGTAGGTACCTTGTGTGTGCTGTAGTGTACCCGGCAGTCAACAGCCGAGTAGGTACCTTGTGTGTGCTGTAGTGTACCCGGCAGTCAACAGCCGAGTAGGTACCTTGTGTGTGCTGCAGTGTACCCGGCAGTCAACAGCCGAGTAGGTACCTTGTGTGTGTTTGCAGTTCCCCGGGAAAAGTCAACAGCTGAGTAGGTACCTTGTGTGTGCTGTAGTGTACCCGGCAGTCAACAGCTGAGTAGGTACCTTGTGTGTGCTGTAGTGTACCCGGCAGTCAACAGCTGAGTAGGTACCTTGTGTGTGCTGTAGTGTACCCGGCAGTCAACAGCCGAGTAGGTACCTTGTGTGTGCTGTAGTGAACCCGGAAGTCAACAGCCGAGTAGGTACCTTGTGTGTGCTGTAGTGTACCCGGAAGTCAACAGCTGAGTAGGTACCTTGTGTGTGCTGTAGTGTACCCGGGAGTCAACAGCCGAGTAGGTACCTTGTGTGTGCTGCAGTGTACCCGGAAGTCAACAGCTGCACTGCCCGGCTTAAGGTTTGGCCCACTAGTCTTCATCGAGGCAGCGGTTCACGTGCTCCTCCAGGGGACGGTACTGAGTGAAGGTCTTGTTGCACTTGGGACAATAGAACAAGTTTTCATCCAGCTCCTCCTCCTTGTCTTCCTCCTGGGGTCATCAGAGACAAATACCATTAACCCCTTGAGGCCCATAACGTAATTTCCATTGTAATTTGGGTACCATTAGACTATTTTTAGTGAATATAAGCAATTTTTTATAGATGTAACCTGTTTAGTATCCTTGTCCACTAACTAATTTGGTATATTTAGTGACTTTTTGTAATTTTATGGCTAGACAACATACGATATTTTATAGCAAAGGAAAGATCTGGGCATGAAGGGGTTAAGTCCGTGAACAACACACACATAAGAAAATAAGGAAGCTACAAGAGGCCGCGAGACCTACACGTGGTAGTTCCTGTAGTTCACTCAATGAAAACTTTGGAACAGTCTTTGAAATGTTACTTTACCTTTTATCAATATGCATGTTTATTTTCTTTATTTAGGTATATACAGGAAAACCTCGTTTATCCGGCACCCTCGGGGGGGAGCGCATGCCGGATAACTCATTTTGCCGTTGTTTTGAGAGTTACTCTTATGGAATCGCCCAAAATTCCCCTTTTTTTTTTTTTTTTTTTCCCCCCCCCTTCATCACAAGGAACTGGCCAAGGGCACAACAAAAATGGGTAACACAAAGCCCGCTTAGTTGCCAGTCGCTATAAAGAAGACAGTCAGAGAATAAAATAAAAAAGAGGGGTGAGCCAATTTAGTTCGGGAGGTGTCTTGTTACTCTTCTTTTGAAAAGATGTAAGTCATAGGAAAGTGGAAAAATAGAAACAGGAAGAGAGTTCCAGAGTTTATCAGTGGGGAGAAAAAAAAAAAAAAAAAAAAAAAAAAAAAAAAAAAAAAAAAAAAAGCCTGGGTCGATTAGTGCCGTTGTTTTGAATGCCGGTTAAATGAGGTTCTCCTGTAGTATCTTTTAAAATTTGGTCACTGAATATGATAAAAGTAGTTATTATAGCACTTCTTTTAACATCTAAGTAGCAGTTGTGATGTTACATTTAAGCTGTGAATTTAACAATTTGCAATTCAAACTTTGCATATTTGCAAACAAACATTCCTTGGTAATTGCAGGTTGTACACTAAGTATTAGGTTTCTATGAGAACAAGCTGCTCTGTGTATAATCCCACCCCACACGTTTGGAAGAAGGCCTTAGGTGTGAAAAAAAATCTAATTAACACACGGGAAAATAATGTGTGGAAAACAATCAAATAAACATTACGGAAAAAAATCTAAGATAAAAGATAAAGATAAAGGAGGCTTTGTGCCTCCTTGACCTTTCCCTGTGCAAGTACCTTTTTATCAGAGGCGTTGGAAAGCCTCTCCCACAATGCCTCGGCAGTGAGAGGCTGTGGGGGTGCTGTGGGTGCTGCAGCCAGGGCTCCCGCCGGCTCCTCGGAGGTGGGCCGCGACCCCCGCCCGGGCCTGGCACAACACAACACACACCACTCATTACTAATCATTCATTAAAAAAATAATTCGTCAAATTCAATAAAAAGTCATTTTCAACTTACTCTAAACTGAAAAGATGTTAACCTGCATCAAGTCTTTTAGATTACAAAAATAGGAACATAAGATAATAAGGAAGCTACGAGAGGCCGTGAGACCTACACGAGGTAGTTCCTGTAAATGCTTGTTTAAAATATGTCTTAATGTTTTCATAGAAGTGAAACAACAACAATTTATATTTAGACAGGTTTGTATGTAACTTGAACCTTTGTGAGTAGAGGAGAGACTGTATTCTGATCATAATATGTAGCTTTTTAAGATGCTAGTGTGTGTATGTGTGTGTATTATAGTTTTTAAATCACTAGCTTTTGGTAGTTCCAAGATAATATTTGTGAAGGGGTGAAGGTAGGTATATGACCAGATTATTAAAAGAGAGAGGAAAAAAAAGGCATACCCTTGATTGAAGTTCCTGCGTTGGTAGGCCTCCAGCTCGTCCACCAGCTGGGTGTTCCGGGTCTGCAGGTGGCGCAGGTCGTCACGCAGCTTCTCCCGGTCCGTGGCCATGGCCTCGCGCCCCTCCCTCTCCGCCCGGAAGTCACCCTGGTACACCTCCACCTGTTGGCCATGGTAACATCTGTCACTAAGATGACGTTATCAGTACATGGCTGGGTTTTACAACACTGTATAATCATGCCTCCAGCTACTGTAGTGAATGTTGACACCAGGTTTAGATACAGACTAGTATAGTGTTTTCCATGTGGTTATTGTGCATGCATATCAACTATGAGAAAACTCTTCCCAAATTCAAGATCAGCAAATCATCCATTGTAGGATGGGGAAGGGGATCGTCCGCCACAAATTTTTGATGAATTTTTGAAGAAGAAAAAAACCGAAAAATTCAGAGAAAAAAAATCCCCAGACTGCAGCGAGTCCAGCACCTTTCCTTTTGCACGTGAAGAAATTTTACAGCAAAATTCGCAAAAATAAATGAGTTATAGCTCTTTTTGTGAGCCCCTCAGCCCCCGATATGCTCGGCATGATGCAGTTTGCACATTTTAGTCCACGAAAGGATTTTTTTATTACAAATGGGGAAAATTGTTCTAAAATGGCATTCACTGGTATCTAGACTGCCTGGCAACTCTGCTGAGGGTAGTGACTTAGCCAACTGTCATGTAAGACTGAGCACCCTCTCCTGCCTCACCTGAGCTCTGAGGATGGCGATGGTCTCACTCTCACTGGCGCGTTCTGCCAGCGCTGCCTTCGCCTGCCCCACCTGCCTCTTCATCTTGGAGATCTCATCATTCTTGGCGGCTAATAATTCTTCATACGACAGCAATTTGGCAGTGGCTTCATCATGCTTCTCACTTATTGACTTTATCTGAGGAAGATGTAACACATGTATATAAAATCACACATACACGAGATGTAAACAAAGACGGGAAAAAAGTCCCCTCCTTTTTTCTCCTCTCCCTTCCCTTCCTCCTGCTCCTGCTCCTTCCTCCTCTCCCTTCCCCTCCTTCTCCTTTCCCCTCCTCCACCTGCTGCTGCTAAACATTAACATACATTAACATTACATTAACATACAATAACATACATCTATAATAATATAAGCGAAAGTGTGTGTGTCTGTCTGACTGTCTGTCTGTGGGTTGGCTATAGGTTCCGCCCCCCGTGGCGGAATACAATCATATGGCACAGTTTTGGAACCAGGTTGACCAGGGGAAGGTTTTAAGCCCACTTATGAGATCATCCGATCACTTTTCTTCTTCTTTTTTTTAACAGCCTATTAGCGATAATTGTGAAAAAAAAGTGGGTTGCGAGAATTGAGGAAACCTTGATGTAGGGTAGGGTGATGAGCAATGGGTGAGTGAATGAGTGGGGTGATGGGTAATGGGTGTGGGGTGATGGGTGAGTGAATGGGTGGGGGGTGATGGTTGATGGGTGAGGGAATAGATGGGGGGTGATGGGTAATGGGTGAGTGAATGGGTGTGGGGTGATGGGTAATGGGTGAGTGAATGGGTGGGGGGTGATGGGTGAGTGAATGGGTGGGGGGTGATGGGTGAGTGAATGGGTTGGGGGTGATGTGAATGGGTTGGCGTTAATACATACATTTCTACATCCATGATTTCAGGAAAGTTAGAAGGGGCTATATGGAGAGTCTGTGTTTGGTGGGCCTTTGGCCCACCAAACACAGGTGGTGGGCCAAAGGCCCACCAATAGCCCTCCGCAGGAGCTAGCCAAAAAGTCCGCCCGGAGGGCGGCTTTGAGGCTAGTACTACATAAAACTTACTTGTACTTGGTAATATCCTCCTCAAGACTCATCTTTATCATTAATTCTCCTTCTTCTCCTTTCTCCACTCCCTTCCCACTCCTCCTCCTGCTGCAGCTAAACAATAACATGAAGAATACTGACTTGTACTTCTTCTCCTTTCTCCTCTCCCTTCCTTAATACTCATCTTTTATCATTCATTTTTCTCCCTCTCCCTTCCCTCCTCCTCCTCCTCCCCCTTCCCCTCCTCCTCCTGCTGCAGCTAAACAATAACATGAAGAATACTGACTTGTACTTCTTCTCCTTTCTCCTCTTTCCCTCCTGCTGCAAAACAATAACATACATACAAAACTTACTTGTACTTGGTAATACTGGTCGTTCTGGGACTCCCTCTCGGCCTGCTCCCTCACCTCCTGGACCTCCCTCTTGAGGCGGCCCACTTCGCCGTGCGCCCGGACCAGGGAGGTGCGCTCCTCACTGTTCTTCCTTCTCTCCGCCTCCAGGGCCGCCTCAAGGGTGTCCACCTAGCAAAGAAATAATGTCAGTCATTCTTTTATCGACCCAGCAAAGAAATAATATCAGCCATTCTCTAACCCCTTCACACCCAGATCTTTCCTTTGCTATAAAAAAATTGTATGTTGTCAGCCATAAAATGTCAAAAAGTAACTGAATATACAGTTAGTTAGTTGACGAGGATACTAAACAGGTCATAGCTATAAATTATTGCTTATATTCACTAAAAATCGTCTAATAGTAGCCAAATTACAATGGAAATTACGCTCTGGGCCTCAAGGGGTTAATGTCAACATCAACAAAGAAATAATATCAGTCATTCTTTAATCGACCTAGCAAAGAACAAATATTGGTCATTCTGTAAAGTCAACATTCTCTTTAAGAACTAACATAACTGATTGAGAACTAACTTTAAGAACTCTCTAAGAACTCTACATATTTGTAACCGAATTGTGTACGTTTTCGACCTAAACAAAAGGACAAATTCAGCATCTTCTGATACCCATTCCATAAGTCACCATTCTTCTATAATATGCATATGAACCTAATGTGTTTTTTATCATTCAAATGCACAAAATGATTACTCCACCATCTGATAGCTGACCCAGGCAACAGAAAGACCCAGTTTTATGGCGAAATGCATGAACCCTTGATCTGTTTGTTTATGGAGCAGAGACAGTTTTGTGAAGACATCTGAGTGCCAAACAACACTATTGGAACAGTAAATAAGAATGCTTCAGGAATACTTTCAGAAACATGCCGGGAGGAGCAGGAGAAAGGAGGAGGAGGAGGGGAAGGGAGATGAGAAAGGAGGAGGAACAGGAGGAGGGGAGGGAGGGGAGACGAGGAGGAGGAGGAGGAGGAGGAGGAGGGAACAGGAGGAAGGGAGAGCAGGAGGAGGAGGAAGAGGAGGAGGAGGGAACAGGAAGAGGAGTAGGAACAGGAGGAAGGGAGAGGAGGAGAAGAGGGAGAGGAGGAGGAGGAGGGAACAGGAAGAGGAGTAGGAGCAGGAGGAAGGGAGAGGAGGAGGAGGAGGAGCAGGAGGAGGAGGAGGAGGAGGAAGAGGAGGAGGGAACAGGAAGAGGAGTAGGAACAGGAGGAAGGGAGAGGAGGAGGAGGAGCAGGAGGAGGGGAAGGGATAAGGAGGAGCACTCAGATACAAACAAACATGAGCCAGTGGTCCCAAAACAACAGCACTGCTACCCCTTACTTCCTCTCTCAGCATGGCCGCCTCGTCCTTTAGCTGCTTCTTCTCCCTGGCGTCAACAGGCTCCTGAAACACACACAGTTCTTAGTCCTCTTGTGTAGGAAAAGTTCTTACGGCTATTAACCAGGGTAGAACAAGAAGTCACGGATTCAAGCTGGAAAAGCGTAGATTTAAAAAAGAAATAGGGAAAAACTGGTTCACAAATAGGGTGGTGAATGATGGAATGGACTCAGTAGACAGGTAGTTAGTGCGGAGTCATTAGGGAGTTTTAAAAGGAGGCTGGATAATTTCATGGATGGGGATGAAAGGTGGATGTAGGTAGTGTTAAGTAACAGGAACTACCTCGTGTAGGTCTCACGGCCTCTTGTAGCTTCCCTATGTTCTTATGTTCTTAAACACACACTGAGATTCCCTGGCTATTCTGGACTGGCTATTAGGAAGCATAAGAACATAATAAAATAAGAACATAATAAAATAAGAACATAATAAAATAAGAACATAATAAAATAAGAACATAACAAAATAAGGAAGCTACAAGAGGCCGTGAGACCTACACGTGGTAGTTCCTGTTACTTAACACTACCTACATCCACCTTTCATCCCCTTCCATGAATTTATCTAGCCTCCCTTTAAAGCTCTCTAATGACTCCGCACTAACTACCTGACTACCGAGTCCTTCATAAGCCAACAATAAAACGATCTAATTGGATGAGGGATCGAAATAACCATTATCATAGAGGAAAAGATCAAATACTGGGTTACAAAAAGAAATAAAAACTTTCCTAAGTGTGCGTGCGTGCGTGCGTGCGTGCGTGCGTGCGTGGGTGGGTGGGTGGGGGGGGGGGTCGTTGCCATATCTGAGTAGGGAAAGTTATGATAAGAAGTAGAAAAGGAAGCACGTGTATTTCAATGTGTTTCGAGGAGGAGGAGGAGGAGACTGGTAAGCTCTGGAACTCTCTTCCTGTTTCTATTTTTCCACTTTCCTATGACTTAAATCTTTTCAAGAGAAGAGTAACACGACACCTCCCGAACTAAATTGGCTCACCCCTCTTTTTTATTTTATTCTCTTACTGTCTTCTTTATAGGGACTGGCAACTAAGCGGGCTTTGTGTTACCCATTTTTGTTGTGCCCTTGGCCAGTTCCTTGTGATGTAAAAAAAAATAAAAAAAAATAAAAATAATAATTAAGCGAGTCTTGGCGATCGATCTCTTCAGACTGACGAGGCGATTGGCTGGAAGGCGGAAGAAAACTTATGAAACTTTGCCATTATTGGAATATTGTGAACCAGTTTTTCCCTATTTCCTTTTTCAATCTACGCTTTTCCAGTTTGAATTCATTACAAGTCTATTGGTTAGGATTCTTATGTTCTTGGTTTAGGATGAGTGGGAGGGATGTTACTGCACCTGTGTATGAAGGTAAAGGTAGGAATGTGTACACATGTAAGGTGAGGGTGTAGGCAAGGTAGGAATGTATGTTTAAGCTCTTTTAAACATACATTCAAGAAACATTTATTATCATTATACTGGCTCTGTGTACTATTATCATTGTTATTATTATTCTTGTACTTATTTTTTGTGTAAGTAATTCTTCACAGCTACACTGTATACTATTATTTATTACTAGTGTATATTATCCTGTAAATTAGTCTAAGTAACTTACTAACTATTATCGCCTGTTTATGTCAGTCTATTTGTTTAGTATTTATATACAGGTTGAAGTTCCCAAACTCGGCAACCTCGGGACCAGCGCCGAGCCGAGTAATGGAATTTTCCGACTTTTAGAACGTAGATATATTAAGGGGAAAAAAAGCATGAAAATCACATGAAAAAAATCACAAGAAAAAATTATTTGGATTCTAATAAAGTAATGAAGATGACTTGTAGAAGTACACAAAATAACAGTGTACACAACTCTACAGTCACAACACCACTGAACAATAACAACAAACAAATCGGCGGGAGAAACCAAGCGGCCTAGTGTGGTGGCACCTAGCGGCCGACCCGGCAACTACGCGCCGGGTTTTGGGTGTTCTGCCGTGTTTTGGAAAATCCGGAACCATAGCCGAGTTTTGGGTGTTGCCGAGTCTTGGGATGCCGAGTTGGGAACTTCAACCTATACCTTGTGTTTAGTTATATTTTGTTCTGTGTGTTTTCCCTTTCTCTCCACACCTTGCCCAAAAAACGTTTGCTTGTAAAGGGCTGTTTGCAACCCCCTATCCTGTTACAATCATTATAAAACACTGTAAAAAGGCAAACATAATAAAGTGTTAAAGTGTGTAAGTAAAGGTGTAGTAGGAGGTAGGATGTAAGGAGGTAGGAAAAGAATGCGAGTTGAAAAATATACCTACTTATATATCCTGTGGAGGGAAGGGAAGCAAGTTCAAAGCATAAACAAAGAGGCCGGGTTAGAGAATTGCTTTAAGAGAGGTTGAGGTGACGGAAGACATGGTCCTATCTTATTGGTTTGGGATGAGAAGGAGGGATGTATTGTACCTGTGTATGGATGTAAAGGTAGAGGAAAGGTGTAGAAATATACCTCCTTATGTGTCCTGTAGGGGGAGGAAGCAGAGGGGAGAGAATTGCTTAAAGAGGTGACGGAATACATACGAGTGAAAGAGGTGAAGGGGAAGAATGGGGGAGGGGAGGAGGGGTTGAACAGGCTATGAATGGGGGAGGGGAGGCTTGGAGAGGGAATAGTGGAGTCTGTTCTGCCATGGCCATTCCCTTGAGGACGTTACCTTAACCCCTTCACGCCCAGATCTTTCCTTAGCTATAAATAATTGTAAGTAGTCCAGCCATAAAATTACGAAAAGTAGCTGAATATACCAAATTAGTTAGTGGACAAGGATACTAAACAGGTCATATCTATAAAATATTGCTTATATTAGCTAAAAATTGTCTAATGGCACCCAAATTACAATGGAAATTATGCTCTGGGTCTCACGGGGTTAAGGAACGAGGCGTCACAGCTACAGATAGATAGATGGATAGACTCACCTTGCTTTGTGAGTCAGTAGGGGTCGGTGCCGTGGTGGCCTGTGACTGCAGCTTGCGGCTCAGGGCTCGCTGGTTCTTGGCCTCCTCCTGCGCCTGCTGCATGTCCCTCTCCAGTGCCTCAACCTGCAGGGGGAAGACACACACCTGAACCTTGGCTCACCATCACCATCCTTCTGTTTAACGTCAGATTTTCCCCATGATATCGTGTGAGGTTAGACGGCCGATGCTAAGCTTCCAACTATCTCTATCCGTTGCCTCAAATGACAAGTGTTCCCACCTGGTTGCGTGTGTCGTGCAGCTCCTGCAGCAGGGTGGTGGAAATGTCCTGTTCCTTCCTCAGCTGTTCTCGCAGCTTCTGAATGTCTGCTGCACTCATCAGGCCGCAGGCACTTTCTGCACCGAGAAAAGCAAATATATCATTATCAGATATTCCTTCTGATACAAAACCTTTATACACGCTTCATCTTATGGAAATTCAGCATATGAAACGTACCCAGCACAGCTGTAATCACTGTTACACATACCGGATACTTTTTCAATTTAAAAAAATCTTATTCACAACCCTGTAATCCCCCAATACATTCAAGCTGCACCCTGCTGCCGTCTGGACAAAGATGATCGGCATCAAAACAAACTTTGAAATAAGTCACTGTCCATCATGTCCACACGGCAGATCACCATCACTCTGTCAACACGGGGCTGGATGCAATACATGCAATGCAATTGCAATATATGCAGAGAGAAAGAGAGAGAAAGGGGTAGGGCAGAAATTTCAACAGGAGCAAGGTGCCAGCCCTAACACTAGTGGGTTGTTGCTGCCTCACAACTGAAGGCACCAAACACAGCTGCACACCTGTGATGGGGCTGCACTCGGCAGACCGGACCACAGCAGACACTCCATCCCGGCTCTGACGCAGCTGCTGCCTCAACTCATTGGCTGTGCTCAGCAACTCAAACCTCTCCAGCTGCAATCGCTCCTGCTCGCTGCGGCTCGTTGTCAAATCACACTGGAAATATAACCAATGGTAATCTGAAAATATAACTCAGAATAAAACTAAAATTATTATCAGATAAGTGAACATTAATGAAGGAGATGATTGCATGCTTATAATTCATAGACGTGTCCAGTGCTCCCTCCCATGTGAATGTGTGGAAGTAGTGCTAAGGTTCCACAAGCTAGATTATCACGTAGTACAATATACTCACGTTGTACAAGCATTCATTATACGAGAATATGATAATACAGTCAAACCTCGATATAACGGACTAAAGGGGGGGAGGAGTGGTCCGTTATAGCCGATTGTCCGTTATAGTGAGGGTATTTTCCCATGGGGGGAAAATATATGAAAAAAACGAAAAAATTGTGAAATAAATGAGAAATAATTACAAACACAACCAGACTGTGTAGCTATGTTGGGAGGTAAACAGTGACTGGCACTACATGCTGAATTTGGTCCACTCCTACACGTGAAATAAATGAGAAATAATCACAAACACAACCAGACCGTGTAGCTAGTCAAGCTCAAGCTCTAGTGAAACTTAAAGTAATCGTCCAGACCATTTCATCATTCCTGATATAATGCAATCAAATCATAGCCATTAACGAGTATATCAACAACACGTCGTCACTTTTTGTATCCAGTCAGCCGTTTTTAAATAATCCGCAATCAAAATCTGCAAATTCCCCGAGTTTTCAAAACGCTCTCAAGGTTTGCAGACGCTCAGGCTCGGTGACGTACCATCAGGGAGGCTCATCTTCCCGCGCTGATCAGAGAGGCACGTAAACACAGAGATAAATATAGTACTTGAAGATATTTGGGTGTTTCTGATAGATTTTTTTTGCTATATGCCACATGCATGCATCCTTTATGGGTGCAGCAAGACAGCTGTGCCTTTCAAGAAAAGTTTGCACACGGAAAGGAGTGGCGTGTGTAGGGTGATACACGCCTATAGTGTGTTGGGGCGAGCAGTTGTGTTGAGAAACGGCGCCCCAACATAAGACAGTGACTCAGTCCAACACTATACCAGACCAGGTGGCCCTGTTAGACAGGGACGCCAGGACTGGCAGCAGCGGTGGACCACCACGACTGTGAGGCTTTGCCTCTTAACAAGACCAAGTAAACCAGTTGTGGAGTGGGCGTGCCCTGTGGTGAGAGACCCTGTGGTGGTGTGGCTGTCACACTTTCTGCCTTTCCGCCCGCATATTTTCCAACTCTATGCTGTAGTTAATGCTAGTATGTGGTTTCCGAGTAATGACGTTTGACTGTAGCTCCAAAACTAACCATAGGATTTTCTCGAAAGTACCTTCATTGTGATTCCCACACACACATGGTTTAACCTTATTTACCAATCCATTTTTTGGAGAAGTGCCAGGTCCTCCTGCTGAACCTCAGGCTCTGCTAACACCTGTTCATCCACCTCGTACTCGGGCTCAAACATATAGGATCCCATGACAATCTGAGGTTCGTTTTCCTCATAGTATACGCGACCAGCGTCATTTCTTTCGGTGTCAGATTGAGCATCGTACTCTAAATCTGTCACAGCGACAGATTCACTGTCTGACACCGAAGTACAATCGCTCATCATAACATTTGCCGACAGGTATCAGACAGAGTGTCTGCGGGCGTCCCTGTTCTGACGTCATCAATAACAGTCGTAGCCCTGTTGGCGGGAAGATTTTTTTTTTCGCGCGCTTTTTACAAAAGTAGTGTTTTTACGGAAATAAGGCCTGGAAATCAATTATTTTTGGTGGATTAGGTGTTTTGAATGCACATTCAACATAATTTGGCAAATTTTTTTGGGGTCTGGACGATTACTTTAAACAAATGACTACGAGCCAGATTCAGCCGTGGCTTCCAAAGGTATTGCTTATTATCATGACTAATGCTCATTATTATATATATTATATGGTTGTGAACTGCAGTTCTATAAACGTGTCACTATTTAGGTCAGTGTAGCACTGCGTGTCACCTTAGATAAGGGTGATTTAGGGTGTCGAGGTGACAGGGAGACGTAGCAGCGGCCACGCCATAACACTAATAGTCACTATTTTAAACAATACACACCTTCTACCACTAAATCACTAGCAACACAGGCTCCTTCCTTATAATATTATATCTTAATATGTGATACATCAAAACTCATTAAAACCCAAGCATTCCAAAATAAAATGAGAAAATAATACAATAATGTTGAGTTGACAATTTGAGCGGTGATAAGCGGTCTCATATGAAAAGAAAAGAAAGAAAGAAAAGAAAAAAAAAAAAAAAAAAATTCTTATATTGAGGTTTGACTACAGATTTGACTTCACAAATGTGACTTCACATGACTGTGACATGCTTCACAAATTTGCACTCTTCACCGCAATACGAGCAAATTCCGTTCGATGCTACATCCCTGTTTATTTTCCTTTGATGATGTGCCTATGTATCCTTTAAACTGTTTAATAAAACATTATCTTCCTAGTGTAATTCATGTCTCTGCCTTTCCATGTTAGAAAGGAAAGAAAGCCGTGTACTGTAGCTGCCTACGTGGACCCCTCACCTCTCCTGGGCTACAGACAACAAGGATCACATCAGGCAACCAAACCATTGTACTGGACACACAAATTGACAACCAATGTTATTCACCCAAAATGAAGCAGCAGTCCTTTTTTTTTAACGAGGCAAAAAATCCAGCCCCCTTGCTGCTTACTGACTGATATTTGATGCCAGGAGAAGGGAATACTATGCTTCTTCTAAATTAAAGCTGTATTTTATTAGAGTTAACCATATTATCAGGTAAACAGAGGCATCATTTTCAGCATGAGACCTTAAGATAGCATGGAATTTTTTGCCTTGTTAAAAAAAATAGACTACAGTAACTCGGAACAAGACTCACTTTCAGCAGCGTGATGTCGCCCTCCAGCCGTGAGCGCTGGGCCATCAGCTTGTCCCGGTCCCCCTGGGTCTGCCGCAGGGTCCTCTCGGCCGCCGCCAGCCGCGTGTTCAGCACTATTATGGTGTTGTCCAGCTCTTGAAACCGGGGTTGTGCATCCTCGGGTAACTGAAATACAGTATATGTTGTAAGTGTTAGTAAGAGTTAGTTAGTTAGTAAGTAGTTAAGAGTAAGTTATATGCTGTAAGTGTGAAGGCCTTTAACCCCTTGAGACCCAGAACGTAATTTCCATTGTAATTTGGGTACCATTAGACGATTTCCAGTGAATATTAGCAATATTTTATAGATATGACCTGTTTAGTATCCTTGTCCACTAACTAATTTGGTATATTCAGTTACTTTTCGTCATTTCGGCTGACAACAGACAATTTTTTATAGCCAAGGAAAGATCTGGGCGTGAAGGGTTTAAATGTAAGTAAGAGTTAGTTAGTTAGTCAGAAAGTAAGTTAGGAGTGAGTTATATAAGTGTGAAGGGGTTGAAGGGGGTTACATGCCACTACGAGTCACCTTGTCAACACACCACAACCTGCTAGATCAAGAACAAAAGAAAATAAGGAAGCTACAAGAGGCCGCGAGACCTACACGTGGTAGTTCCTGTTACTTAACATTACCTACTTCCACCTTTCATCCCCATCCATGAAATTGTCTAGCCTCCTTTTATAACTCCCTATTGAGTCCACACTAGCTACCTGACGACTGAGTCCATTCCAATCATTTACCACCCTATTCTTACACCTCCCTATAAGCTGTCACAGTGCCTATTCTTACACCTCCCTATAAGCTGTCACAGTGCCTATTCTTACACCTCCCTATAAGCTGTCACAGTGCCTATTCTTACACCTCCCTATAAGCTGTCACAGTGCCTATTCTTACACCTCCCTATAAGCTGTCACAGTGCCTATTCTTACACCTCCCTATAAGCTGTCACAGTGCCTATTCTTACACCTCCCTATAAGCTGTCACAGTGCCTATTCTTACACCTCCCTATAAGCTGTCACAGTGCCTATTCTTACACCTCCCTATAAGCTGTCACAGTGCCTATTCTTACACCTCCCTATAAGCTGTCACAGTGCCTATTCTCACTGTCAATATCACGCCACCTGTGCTTAGGGAGAGTCATCAGTAAGCCTCACAGGCCTCCCGCCTACCTGTGTACATGCAGTAAGTTGAGCTCTGAGGGTGGCATTTTCCTGCTGCCTGGAGGAGACTTGCTGTGAGAGGTCAGTAATCTGCTGCCTCTGCTCCTGTTGCAGCTGCTCGTTCTGCTGCCGCCACTTCACAATCAGTCCCAGCTGCTGCCTCATCCCCATGTTATTTTGTGCGATGGTTTCTGCATAAATCAAATGAGCCAGCATGAGTTAAAAGCTTTTCGTCTCATCAACTCCCCTCCTCTGACTGACTGTCTTCAATCTTTAAATCACCGCGCAATGTTGCTTCTCTTGCTCTCTTCTACTGTTATTTTCATGCTCACTGCTCTTCTGAACTTGCTAACTGCATGCCTCCCCCCTCCGCCGGCCTCGCTGCACAAGACTTTCTACTCATTCTCATCCCCATTCTGTCCATCTTCCTAATGCAAGAGTTAATCAGTATCTTCACTCTTTCATCCCTTTCACTGGTAAACTCTGGAACTCTCTTCCTGTTTCTATTTTTCCACGACTTTTTTTTTTTTCCCAGAGAGGAGTGACAAGACACCTCCCGAACTAAATTGGCCACCCCCCTTTTTTTATTCTCTTACTGTCTTCTTTATAGGGACTGGCAATAAGTGGACTTTTTGTACCTATTGTTTTGCCCTTGGCTAGTCCTTTGTGATGTAAAAAAAAAAAAAAAAAGATGACTTCCTTGTAAAACTTTTATCCCAAGACCATTCAAGACTACAGCACTATGACTACAGTAGCCCTTCCTACATACAATTTGCTATCCTAAAGTCATCACAGGAGCCAACAAAGAGACTTCAAAGCTTAAGGAGCAACAAAGTATTCCAAAAGAGGGATAGAGAAAAGAGAAAAGGTAGAGAAGAATACTGTCTTGATTTTCAAACAAGCTATTTTGATTGATGAGAGATATTGACAGATAGAGATATACTATCTATTTTTTTTATCATGGTCAAAATGCAGTAAGGAAGCCACGCCCCCTGCCTCCCTACGGCTGCTATTCTACGGGGCAGCTGATTGGTGCATTCCTCGTATCATCACTACCAATCACAATATCTTTACTACTTAACAGCACGTGACCACTGGACAGCAATCTTCACTACAGAGGGACTTTTTATTTTGTCACCCTCTGTAGTGAAGATTGCTCTGTCCAGTGGTCACGCTGCCGCGTGGCTTCCTTACTGCATTTTGACCATACTAAAAAAAATAGACTATAGTTGGAAGCGTATCACCGGCCGTCTAACCTCAAAAAATATGATGGGTAAAACTAACATTAACCCCTTGAGGCCCAGAACGTAATTTCCATTGTAATTTGGCCACCATTAAACAATTTTTAGTGAATATAGCAATACTTTATAGATATGACCTGTTTAGTATCCTTGTCGACTAACTAATTTGGTATATTAAGTTACTTTACGTAATTTTATGGCTAACGACGGACAATTATTTTATAGCAAAGGAAAGATCTGGGCGTGAAGGGGTTAAAGAATGGCTGATATTTTTTCTTTGCTAATGTTGACTCAAAGACTACTCTATACTGGACTTGCTACTCATTTTGGGCTATTTCCAGTGGAGGCCAGTTTTGCGATTCCTGCCATTTTCGAACATCACTCCCTTTTCCCTTCCTATGGTTTATCAGTATATATGATATACCGTTATCTTCGTAAATGTTTGTTCTATAATATTATCAAATAAAAAACAGTAAAATGCAATAAAGAAATGCCATTATGAGAGAGTTAAGAAATATGCATGAACTTAATATTCACTTGAACTCATCGCCATTTAATATTTTGCGAGAAAACATTTTAGATGCTAGCGATAGAAAGAAGCGGGTTTTCATTAGCTTTCCATTGCTATATTTCGTTTTCTGATAAATGAATCATAACCATGCATAAATTAGCGTTAACTAAAAAAATAGCATCATCTATCGGGATAATTACCCGATGGATGATGTTATTTATTTAGTTAACGCTAATTTATGCATGGTTCTAATTCATTTATCAGAAAATGAAATATAGCAATGGAAAGCTAATTAAATTCCGCTTCTATTGATATGTTGCATGTAAAAAGTCTTCACACAAAATATCAAATTGCGATGAGTTTAAGTGAATATAAGTTCATGCATATTTCTTCAGTGTCTCATAATGGAATTTCTTTAGTGTATTTTACAGTTTTGTATTTGATAATATTATAGAACAAACATTCACGAAGATAACAGTGTATCATTTATACTGATATGCCATAGTCTACTGTATTCATGGAACACTTTTTTACTTGCCGATACGATTGATGATGTTATTTTTTTAGTTAACGCTAATTTAGGCATGGTGGTAATTCATTTATCAGAAAACGAAATATATCAATGGAAAGCTAATGAAAATCCGCTTCTTTCTATCGCTAGCATCTAAAATGTTTTCTCGCAAAATATTAAATGGCGAAGACTTTAAGTATATATTGAGGCCATGCATATTTCTTAACTTTCTCATAATGACATTTCTTTAGTGTATTTTACTGTTTTTTATTTGATAATATTATAGAACAAACAGTTACGAAGATAACGGTATATCATATATACTGATAAACCTTAGGAAGGGAAATAGGGGTGATGTTCTAAAATGGCAGGAATCGCAAAACTGGCCTCCACTGGTCATGGGCGGGTTGGCGCGGGGCACGAGTACCAAGTCCAGTATAGAGTAGTCTTTGGTTGACTTAAAGAATGACTGATGTTTGTTCTTTGCTAGGTGGACACCCTTGAGACACCCCTTGAAGCAGAGAGAAGGAAGAGCAGGAAGGAAGGAAGGAAGGAAGACGGGGTTAAACAGAAAAAAAGAAGAAGAGATATTGCCACACGAGACAGACAGATGCAATGCGTCATCACTGTTCCTTTCAGAATTATAGTTCATACATCTAAAACTAAAATTAGAGAAACATTGACCTCATTTTTATATATCTTTTCAGAGAATTCACGCATACAGCCAAATTCCCAACATCCGACCTCCAAACATCCGACTTGTCCAAACAACCGACTTTTTTCACCACCACATTGTGTCTTGTTTTGGCCATTTATTTTAGTTTTTTTTTTTTTTTTAGTTTTTAGAAAACATTGATTTGTGGCTTTATTTATGCATGCATTTTACTTTCGCGTATACCACTGGATCGGTCTTCAAGAGCTGCATCTTTTATGTTCTATACCGTTTTGTCCTTACGTTTATGGTTCCTGTGATATCCGAACATCCGACTATTCCAATTATCCGACCTACCTTCGGTCCCCCCCAAGGTTGGATAATTAATACTTAGCTGTACTTTAACCCCTTCACGCCCAGATCTTTCCTTTGCTATAAAAAATTATATGTTGTCGAGCCATAAAATTAGGAAAAGTAACCGAATATAGTACCAGATTAGTTAGTAGACAAGGATACTAAACAGGTCATATCTATAAAATATTGCCTATATTCAATAAAAATTGTCTAATGGTACCCAAATTACAATGGAAATTACACTCTGGGTCTCAAGGGGTTAATACAGTATATATTGATTTAGCAGTTGTATTTCCTACTTTCCAATTACCCTTCAAGAGGAGGTTTTCATTGATGATGGTCCGGAACCTGGCCACGAGCTCCTCCTGGCTCACTGTCTCCTCCCCGGCCACCAGGCACGACAACGACTCCTGCAGGCCACACATTGGAACATAAGAACATAAGGAAGCTACAAGAGGCCGTGAGACATAAGAACACAAGGAAGCTACAAGAGGCCGTGAGACATAAGGATATAAGGAAGCTACAAGAGGCCGTGAGACATAAGGATATAAGGAAGCTACAAGAGGCCGTGAGACATAAGAACATAAGGAAGCTACAAGAGGCCGTGAGACATAAGGATATAAGGAAGCTACAAGAGGCCGTGAGACATAAGAACATAAGGAAGCTACAAGAGGCCGTGAGACATAAGGATATAAGGAAGCTACAAGAGGCCGTGAGACATAAGAACATAAGGAAGCTACAAGAGGCCGTGAGACATAAGAACATAAGGAAGCTACAAGAAGCCGCGAGACATATGAACAGAAGAACATAAGGAAGCTACAAGAGGCCGTGAGACATAAGGACATAAGAACATAATGAAGCTACAAGAGGCCGTGAGACATAAGGATATAAGGACAGAAGGAAGCTACAAGAGGCCACGAGACATAAGAACATAAAAATATATGGAAGCTACAAGAGGCCGTGAGACATAAGGATATAAGGAAGCTACAAGAGGCCGTGAGACATAAGAACATAAGGAAGCTACAAGAGGCCGTGAGACATAAGAACATAAGGAAGCTACAAGAGGCCGTGAGACATAAGGAAATAAGGAAGCTACAAGAGGCCGTGAGACATAAGAACATAAGGAAGCTACAAGAGGCCGTGAGACATAAGAACATAAGGAAGCTACAAGAGGCTGTGAGACATAAGGAAGCTACAAGAGGCCGTGAGATGTAAGAACATAAGGAAGCTACAAGAGGCCGTGAGACATAAGGATATAAGGAAGCTACAAGAGGCCGTGAGACATAAGGATATAAGGAAGCTACAAGAGGCCGTGAGACATAAGAACATAAGGAAGCTACAAGAGGCTGTGAGACATAAGGAAGCTACAAGAGGCCGTGAGATGTAAGAACATAAGGAAGCTACAAGAGGCCGTGAGACATAAGAGCATAAAAATATAAGGAAGCTACAAGAGGCCGTGAGACATAAAGAGCATAAAAATATAAGGAAGCTACAAGAGGCCGTGATACATAAGAACATAAGGAAGCTACAAGAGGCCGCGCGACATAAGAACATAGGGAAGCTACAAGAGGCCGTGAGACATAAGGATATAAGGAAGCTACAAGAGGCCGTGAGACATAAGTACATAAAAATATAAGGAAGCTACAAGAGGCCGTGAGACGTAAGAACATAAGGAAGCTACAAGAGGACGTGAGACATAAGAACATAAGGAAGCTACAAGAGGCCGCAGAAATCAGAACATAAGAACATAAGGAAGCTACAAGAGGCCGTGCGACATAAGAACATAAGGAAGCTACAAGAGGCCGTGAGACATAGAGAACACAAGAACATAAGGAAGCTACAAGAGGCCGTGAGACATAGAACACAAAAACATAAGGAAGCTACAAGAGGCCGTGAGACATAAGAACATAAGGAAGCTACAAGAGGCCGTGAGACATAAGAACATAAGGAAGCTACAAGAGGCCGTGAGACATAAGAACATAAGGAAGCTACAAGAGGCCGTGAGACATAAGAACATAAGGAAGCTACAAGAGGCCGTGAGACATAAGAACATAAGGAAGCTACAAGAGGCCGTGAGACATAAGAACATAAGGAAGCTACAAGAGGCCGCACGACATAAGAACATAAGGAAGCTACAAGAGGCCGTGAGACATAAGAATATAAGGAAGCTACAAGAGGCCGTGAGACATAAGTACATAAAAATATAAGGAAGCTACAAGAGGCCGTGAGACATAAGAACATAAGGAAGCTACAAGAGGCCGCGAGACATAAGAACATAAGAACATAAGGAAGCTACAAGAGGCCGTGAGACATAAGAACATAAGGAAGCTACAAGAGGCCGTGAGACATAAGGGTATAAGGAAGCTACAAGAGGCCGTGAGACATAAGAACATACGGAAGCTACAAGAGGCCGTGAGACATAAGAACATAAGGAAGCTACAAGAGGCCGTGAGACATAAGAACATAAGGAAGCTACAAGAGGCCGTGAGACATAAGGATATAAGGAAGCTACAAGAGGCCGTGAGACATAAGAACATAAGGAAGCTACAAGAGGCCGTGAGACATAAGAACATAAGGAAGCTACAAGAGGCCGTGAGACATAAGAACATAAGGAAGCTACAAGAGGCCGTGAGACATAAGAACATAAAAACATAAGGAAGCTACAAGAGGCCGCAAAACATAAGAACATAAGGAAGATACAATAGGTCGTGAGACATAACATAAGAAAATAAGGAAGCTACAAGAGGCCGCGAGACATAAGAACATAAGAAAATAAGGAAGCTACAAGAGGCCATGAGACTGTCTCCTCCCCAGCCATAGAATATAATATAAGATACCATACATATAAGAATATGGTTTCAAATATGGTTTCTATATGTAATTCTGTTGCATATTCCAATGTGGGTCTTATAAATGATGGTATGATTTTTCTTACCATCTCTTCATATACTTGTGTGAAAGCTATCCTCATATTTGCCAACAATGCATACATACTTCACATTTTATTAATTTATGTGATCCTTTTTATGTGGTTTCGAAAATATGCTAAATTAATTCAGAAATACTTTAAAATACTACAAATTGATTATTTGTATTTGATGTGGTTTTGAAAATATGTAAAAATAAAATAAAAATAATTCAAAATACTACAAATTTATTATTAATATTTGACGTGGTTTTGAAAATATGCTTAAAAAAAAAAAAAAAAAAAAAATCTTTATTTGACGCGGTTTTGAAAATATGCTAAAATAAAGAAAAAATAATTCACTATACTAAAAATTGATTATTTTTATTTGACGTGGTTCTGAAAATATGCTAATATGAATTAAAAAAAACTTCAAAATACTAAAAATTGATTAATTATATTGGAAGAGGATTTGAAAATATGCTAAAAAAAAAAAAATATACTTCAGAACACTAAAAAAAAATATTCTTATTTGACAAGATTTTGCAAATAGTATGCTAAAAAAAAAATAATCTAAATACTAAAAATTGATAATCTTTATTTGACGTTGTTTTGAAAATATGGTAAAATAATAAAAAATACTTCAAAACACTAAATATTGATTATTTTTATTTGACGTTGTTTTGAAAATATGTGAAAATAAATAGAAAATACTTAAAAATGCTAATAAATGATTTTTTATATTTGGCGTGGTTTTGAGCCCAGTATCTCACCTGCATCTCCACCGCAGTGCCGCTCGCTGACCCACTGAGGGCTGGCTGTGTCATGGGGGGGAGGGAGTCGGTGGTGGGCATGGTGACCCCGCACAGCCCACCCTGACCCATCCTGACCTCCTCCTGGCGCACCATCACTCCTGCCGTGCCATGACAAAGAATAAGTATGAGAATAATAGTAACAAAATAGTAGTAACAATAATAGTAACAATAGTAAGAATAAAAATGACCATGAATAAGTCTACCAATTATTTCAATCCAACAGTAAATAACAAGATCTAACAAAAGTAAACAAATTAGATGGACAAGTATGTACTTAACCCCTTCACACCCAGATTTTTCCTTGGCTATAAAAAATTGTATGTTGTTAGCCATATAATTACGAAAAGTGACAGAATATACCAAATTAGTAAGCCAACAAGGATACTAAACAGGTCATATCTATTAATTATTGCTTATATTCACTAAAAAATTGTCTAATGATATCCAAATTACAATGGAAATTACGTTCTGGGTCTCAAGGGGTTAATAACTAGCCTAACAAGTAAATAACAAATTCTAACTGTAATATTCAATAGAAGTAGAAGCATTACAGTATTTCATAATGATCTGTTATATGCAATGGGCTTGAATACATGGATAGAACTTATGAAGGAGCAATTATGTACATCAAATATATAAGACATTAACCCCTTCAGGCCCAGAACGTCATTTCCATTGTAATTTGGCTACCATTAGACGATTTTTAGTGACTATAAGCAATATTTTATAGCTATGACCTGTTTAGTATCCTTGTCACTAACTAATTTGGTATATTTAGTTACTTTTCGTAATTTTATGGTTAACAACAGACAATTATTTATAGCCAAGGAAAGATCTGGGCGTGAAGAGATCACCAGTGCCAGTCTATAGTGTGGCCTTGTTATGTTGATTTCTCTAATATGACATACGTAAACATTAATTCTCAGTGTCTATTTTCAGTCAAACTCTATAGGTATGTACCTACAGACAAGGAAGCAGTGATGAATCAAATTATATATCATAAATCCAGGAATACATAGGCACACAAAACTCACACTTCACATTCTTCCCCAATAATTGCTGGCTGTGGAAGAAGAATGGCTACATGAAGCACCACGTCTAAGTACTACTATACTATACAGGTTGAAGTTCCCAAACTCGGCATCCCAAGACTCGGCAACACCCAAAACTCGGCTATGGTTCCGGATTTTCCAAAACACGGCAGAACACCCAAAACCCGGCGCGTAGTTGCCGGGTCGGCCGCTAGGTGCCACCACACTAGGCCACTTGGTTTCTCCCGCCGATTTGTTTGTTGTTATTGTTCAGTGGTGTTGTGACTGTAGAGTTGTGTACACTGTTATTTTGTGTACTTCTACAGGTCTGTTATTGGTATTATGGCTCCCAAACGTCCAGGAACACCTACTGGTGCAAGTGAAAAGAAAAGGAAGAACAATGTGTTAACTATTTCTGAGAAAATTGACCTTTTGAAGAAGTTGGATGGCTTTTTTCCCCCTTAATATATCTACGTTCTAAAAGTCGGAAAATTCCATTACTCAGCTCGGCGCTGGTCCCGAGGTTGCCGAGTTTGGGAACTTCAACCTGTACTATACTATACCACCATAGCAATGCAGAGGCAGGGTGATAAAACAACCTCAAATACGACACTAAGGACATACAGCCTAACAGGGTAATGGGAGGACGCTGCCCCTACCACTGAGCTATAGTCGCCGCACGTTAAATTGGCAAAATGGGGCCCCTTCACTCCCCCCTTCTGAAAGCACGGGATTGGCCGAGGTGTTGGGTGTTGGGGGTTTAGGGCAGAACTTGGAGTTAGGCATTCTCACCTAACACCCAACACCTCAGCCAATCCCGTGCGTTCGGAAGGGGGGAAAGAAGGGGCACCATTTCTGCCAACTTAACGTGCGGCGAGTCTAGTGTTACAGACCAGGCAAAGAGTTGGACCCTTGACACCACGAGCAGTGTACGCCACCCTAACACCCCCAGAGCAAAGCAGAGACCCTGGACAACTGTATACTGTGGGAATTGTACTCTAACACCCCCAGAGCAAAGCAGAAGCCCTGGACAACTGTATACTGTGGGAATTGTAACTCTAACACCCCCAGAGCAAAGCAGAAGCCCTGGACAACTGTATACTGTGGGAATTGTACTCTAACACCCCCAGAGCAAAGCAGAAGCCCTGGACAACTGTATACTGTGGGAATTGTACTCTAACACCCCCAGAACAATGCAGAGGCCCTGGACAACTGTATACTGTGGGAATTGTACTCTAACACCCCCAGAACAATGCAGAGGCCCTGGACAACTGTATACTGGGGGAATTGTACTCTAACACCCCCAGAACAATGCAGAGGCCCTGGACAACTGTATACTGGGGGAATTGTACTCTAACACCCCCAGAGCAAAGCAGAGGCCCTGGACAACTGTATACTGGGGGAATTGTACTCTAACACCCCCAGAGCAAAGCAGAGGCCCTGGACAACTGTATACTGTGGGAATTGTACTCTAACACCCCCAGAGCAAAGCAGAGGCCCTGGACAACTGTATACTAAGGGACTTAAGTAAGAAGCAAACAAAAAGGATGTGAAAAGGCAAGAACTGATCTCTCTTTGAGGTATACAATGTCACAAAGCTGCAATGATGAATACGAAGGCTAAATCAAGGTAAAGAAAGTTGATAAGGATGTTGTGAATGTGTCCGTTTGTTTCTTTTTAGAGCAACAAGTCAACACTACCAGTTATTATCCGTGTGGGGAGTTAGTATACATGCACACTGGTAGGGTACGCCGTAGGTCCAATGAAAAGTGAAAATATATTATTTCGAATTTGGCAGGGTGTTTTCTTATGTAAAATTGAATTTTAAGGGTGGTTTGTCCTCTTCAACTTTTTGGTTTGAGCACTTCTTGCTATGCAAAAATGGACTTTTATATTTATATGCAAAGCATAGCTTAGCCCCGCTAAAGTAACGGCTTCATTTGCACCTACCATCATATCTCTGATCCCGTTACAAATGAAGGTGAGACTGGGGCGAAATTATACGAGGGCAGGTTGATACTGTGACAATAGCTTCGCAAAAACGCCAACAGGTGGCAGGTAAATAGCCTTGTTTGGAGCGTTGCCATGGCAACTTCCTTGTCTGACCGGGGCAAAGCGCGGGGTATGTCAAGGGGTAAGTAATTGATTTTAAATAAGAAGTAAACTATTTTTGGATGTGAGAATGCATTAATTGTTTCATCTACTGTCACTGATGTGCATGTTTGAAGTGATTTTACGACTCTTTCGTTCATTTTTCTATAATATCTCAAAGTTTGGGAACAATCAATGCGCCACTTCTGTCAACAATTGTAGTTTGTCAGCACGATGCACGTTTTAAACAGCCGGGGCATGTTGTATTAGGCAATATCAACCTGCTCCGGTGGGAATTCCTGTATTGTCGGGATGATCGCATGGCAAATAGTATAAACAATTATTTACAGTGTCAGGTGTTATACAAAGGGCCTGATTGCCCTGTACCTACTGGTGTCAAAGAAAGGTCAGGGAGGATAGGTGTGCGAGTTCTGTAGATTAGGCATTTCTCTCACAACTATAAATGAAGTTCATATAAAATGATAGCGTCCAATAAATTGTATCGAAAATGTCTTTTTCAGGATGGCTTCTCCTTGTAAACCAAGTGGGTCGAAGCCCGCAACTAGACAGAGCTCTGGATCCAAGTTGGCCGCCTTTGTTGGCGGTGGACGAGAGTTTGCTGAGAGTGAGGTGCCTACGTATCGCGGCGTGATGAAGAGGGGAATCCTTCTCCAAGAACTCAGCGGCATCCGGGAGGGTGTTGACAAGCGGGGGTACCCAGTGAGAGACATTGCTAAGGATCTGACCCCCACGGTGCTTGCCCAGTGGAAGAAATCAAACGCCCAGTTTGCACCTCCAGTGGTTGTTATTGACCGGTCCGTGACCAGAAGGATAGATAATTTTTGGAAGAAGGTTAGTGAAGTGTGAGAGACAGAGCAACTAAAAGCAGTAAAGGAATTCGTGGAGAAGAATATGGACAGGCTGTTTGACATAACGGCCTGCCCTCACACGATCTTCCTCTGCAAGGACCAGGAATCTCACTGCTCCAACCCCCAGCTGTGCCACACGAGAGCACACGTGCAGTGTGACTGCCCCCTGGCCAGCAAAGTCCCTACTTTAGACCTGGAGTGGCTGTACTACCAGAGGATCAAAGTTGGGGAGGAGAGTGCAATGATGATGACAGGGGTAGACAAGAATGAGATGCATAGACAAGTGAAAGCAGCAAAGATAAAGCAGTTGGAAGAGGAGGCTAAGCGAAGAAGCAGAAGCAGAAGATGAAAAGGTCAGACGTCTTGAGTTGCAGGAGCAGATTTCCTGGGCCAGGCTGAAGATCACCAGATTCTGAGTGGGATGGAGGAGTCGTTCACGACCTGCCACTCAGAGGAAGAGGCAGGAGCAACAGGAGCTGCCTACTGGTAACCGACTGCTCAGGGAGAGGCTGGGGTCCTGGCAACCCTTGTGATGCAGTACTTGGACAGCCAGCTGCAAGAAGAAACCAATGCCATGTCCGGACCTGGCGCCTGCAAGCATCCGGTTCGACGTTCCGCCCACTGTTGCTGCTGCCTTGGCTTCTGGATTCCTCCAGGACCTTATCGCTGACGGCCACCTCTCTCCAGAATGTCGTACTGGTCTGCGATCCTAACAAGCTTGAGGGCCAAGCAGGATGCCATGGCATGATGCCCAGGCCTTGACCAGGGAACACCAGGGTACCAAAATGTTGGATTGGGTTACGATGCCGGCCGCAATTCACCTGTTCACTTCCGGGATCAGATCCAGAGATCCTGGTCAAGCCGTACGAGGTTCCGGAGTTCTCTATCCACACTCAGAGCACCGAAAGAGTCGTGAAGCAGGTGACAGAGGCTGCGACAGCAGTGGTGGGGCAGCAGGCCAGAGACGGGTTCATCCGGGCTCGGGCCCACCACCGGGAGACCATGCCCTGCTTCAGGTCTAAGAAGGACATGATGGACACGTTCTAGGCCAACGTAGAGGCACTGTGACACTGTGATGTAGTGCCTGATGAACCAACTGATCAGAAAGAGCTTACCACGCTAGTCATTTGGAACTCATATTGGTGCATGATGCAATAAACAGGACCAACCGGACACTGCGTACTCATTTAAGCATTATTCGATAAGGGTGCAATATAAAAGTGCGATTTTGCATAGTAAGAATTGCTCAAATGCAAAAATGGAGAGATAAAATTGTCTTAGAATTCCATTTTACATAGGAAATTGGCATGCCAAAGTTGAGAAAAAGAATTTTTGTTATACGGCGTACCCTAGACTCATTGCACAGTCATCGTTGCAGTTAGGATGTTAGTATAAGGACCAAAAACTAATCACAACGTTTTAGTATCCTAGGTGAAATAACCAAGGGAGGAATTGACAAGTCTGTAAACTAAGGAGACAAAGTTTGAAGAGGAGCTATGAAGCGATACTAAGCGTCAAAGGTCACAAGAAGAAGAAGTGCAGTATTTGGTCCTCTCACCTTGTACAGAATATTGTGCCATTGCCAGCCATACACCGCACGGGATGATGAAGTCGTGCCCTCCTGCGCCAAAGATACTGAATATGAGATTAAAATTATATCTGTCATCTATCTATACTTGGTCTATATTGGCCTTATACTATCTATATATTGGCCTTATATCTACCGTCTATATATACTTGGTCCATATATTGGCCTTATATCTACCGTCTATCTATACTTGGTCTGTATATTGGCCTTATATCTACCGTCTATCTATACTTGGTCTGTATATTGGCCTTATATCTACCGTCTATATATACTTGGTCTGTATATTGGCCTTATATCTACCGTCTATATATACTTGGTCTGTATATTGGCCTTATATCTACCGTCTATCTGTACTTGGTCTATATTGGCCTTATATCTACGTTATATTACTTGGTCTTATATTGGCCTTATACTCTATCATCATAGGTCTGTATATGGACTTATATCTACGCGTCTAATTTGTTGTTGAATTACAGCTGCATAGGGCCTGTTGGCACCCGCTATATATATAGTTGTTATGGCCCTATTTTCCATATAACTTGGTCTTATAGCTTATATATACCGTATCTTATGTAAATGTTTTCGCTTCTATATCTTTATTAATCAAGACACGTAACACACAAATGCTAAATTAAATGCATACGAGACTGAAGAATATAGGGCATGACTATCATTAACGTTTTCAGTCATATTGTACTTATCTTTGTAATGTCCCGTCGTAAACACTTCACAATAAAAGTCAACAGGTAAAAAATGCCCAACGAGTCTAGAAAAACTAAACTATTCAAACGCTTCACGACATTCATATTTTGTTTCGTATTGTAGCAAGAAATTCCGTTTACAATGTTAAAAAAATACGCTAGCGTGAAAATAACTTACAAAACCTCGAGTTAGAAGTGAAAAATAAAATAAAATAACACCTTGCGGCAAAAAATAATATGCCAAAAATCAACTTATCATCATAGAAGATTTTTCTACATTCCATGACATAGCTGAATACATTTCCTTTCCAATGAAGTATAATATATTGTAATTCGCTCAAAAATAAAGCCATACAACGAAGTGAAAGATAGCGTAAAGTTTTTTTTTTAATAAATATATTGTATATAATATTATATAATTTTATATTATACAAAATATATTTTGATATAATATATTGTAATTCCCTCCAACGGTCAAGAGAATCTCACGTCAACCGCGCGCTTTTTAAGATTTTTAATAAATATTTTAAAATATTATTTTTGGATGACGCTCAAAGACGTCATTTGTACGTAGGTAGATGCGCTTTTTATGCTACACGTACCGGATGACCTCAAAGACGTCATTTGTACGTGAAAGGGTTAACTCTTCGCCATTTAAAACTTTGCGAGTCAACTTTTATCATGAAGGGTATCAATAGAAGCGCAATTTTATTAGCTTTCCATTGATATATTTCGTTATCTGATAAATGAATTAGAACCATGCATAAATTAGTGTTAAATAAATAAATAAAATCATCAATCGGGTAATTTTCCCGATTGATGATGTGATTTATTTACTTATATATTTCGTTTTCTGATAAATGAATTAGCACCATGTATAAATTAGCGTTAACTAAATAAATAACCTCATCAATCGGAAAAATTACCCGATTGATGATTTTATTTATTTAGTTAACGCTAATTTATGCATGGTTCTAATTTATTTATCTGATTGGTGCACCGAATTTCGGTGTGAGTGTCCTAAGTTCGAGTCCTTGGAGTAGTACAACATGTAGTCATTGATTTCATTGATTAGGTTTATTTAATTAGTGGGCTGGTGATATTACGAATTAATATAGTTTTACCATATATAATATTAATAAATAATTAGTGATTCATGTCTATACGACGACTGAGATTGCATACTCCTATACTACGCTTCCTGTATTGTATATGTAAATGTGTTGCCTTATTTAAGTCGTATAATAATATAGTTCTTACGACATCTTAAGGGTTTGATTTTGTTGGATACTATGCACCATGAATGGCTTTATTACCATCTATAAAAATGTAGTCATGTATAGGCATTATTATTTATTAGGGCTAATACATATTCATTACATGGTTTGAGAATAACGTTCTAACCGGTTTTCATTTCGTTCTAACCGGTTCAGGAACGTTATGTTTGGAAGAGGAACGGAAAACGAAACGTTAATAATACTGTTTCTGATCGGAACGAACCGTTTGAGAAATTATTTAGTTTTCAAGCCCTGCTTATATCTACTGTCTATCTATACTTGGTCTATATTGGCCTTATATCTACTGTCTAGCTATACTATAAAATCTATCTGAATTACAATTACTGTATGTAGCACTAAACTCATTGCCTAGAAACACTTGCAAATGCTGAGACAAGGTCAACTTTTTTCAACCCCTACAGATGTCCTCCCCCCTAAACAGTGAGACCCCATCAAACAAATGACTACACTAACCTCAATATAACCTCACCTAATCTTCTAAAACAGGAACACTGGTTTTCTCTATGCGTTTAGAGTGAATCATATTATGAAGTCTAGGAGAAAGCACTCTTCCCCCCCCCCCAACAATACCACTCTTCCCCTCCCCCAACAATACCACTCTTCCCCTCCCCCAACAATACCACTCTTCCCCTCCCCCAACAATACCACTCTTCCCCTCCCCCAACAATACCACTCTTCCCCTCCCCCAACAATACCACTCTTCCCCTCCCCAACAATACCACTCTTCCCCTCCCCCAACAATACCACTCTTCCCCTCCCCCAACAATACCACTCTTCCCCTCCCCCAACAATACCACTCTTCCCCTCCCCCAACAATACCACTCTTCCCCTCCCCAACAATACCACTCTTCCCCTCCCCCAACAATACCACTCTTCCCCTCCCCCAACAATACCACTCCGTGTAGTTTCCTTTTTTACATCATTCTATAATTTTGTCATTCATTCTATGTGTTTTCTGGTTCTAAATATCTTGTTTTAATTTTATTTTTAGCATAGCTTTTTACCCCTTACGTCACTAATGTAATTGTTGTTCTTAAAATGTTTGTCTCATTTGGTTATGTCAATATGTTCATAATGTGTTACATAGTGATATAATTATTGAGTAATTTTTTGGAGGAGTTTTGCTGTGTTTTAATTTTTAGGTTGTTAATTGTCATTCTTTGTTTTCTTTTAGATAGTTTTTAGTATAGAAATATCGCCCTCTTTTCTTGTTAATGCATTAAGTATTTTTAATTTTTACTTGGACAAAGTGTATCCTATTTTTTGTTATGACGTTAAAAATTCTGTAAAACTGGTACTTTGTCAATAAACTACTACTACTAGCACCATGACCGAGACCCACTTGCCCAGCTGTCAGAACTTACTAAACTTCACTCATCTAACCTAATGCAAGAGTTAATCAGTATCTTCACTCTTTCATCCCCTTCACTGGTAAACTCTGGAACTCTCTTCCAGTTTCTATTTTTCCACCTTTCTACGACTTAAATCTTTTCAAGAGAGGAGTAACAAGACACCTCCCGAACTAAATTGACCCATCCCCCCCTTTTATATTCTCTGACTGTCTTCTTTAAGTGGGCTTTTTGTTACTTTTTTATTTGTTTGGCCTTGGCCAGTCCTCTGTGATGTAAAAAAACAAAAAACAAAAAACAAAAAACAACTAACCTTCCCTAGGCCAGATATTGTCGTATCAAATTATCTCAAAATTCTTAAGTAAAGCTGATGAACGGACAAACACTACTGTTGGTAATAGCTATCATCCATTTGTGATCTGCATAGACATGGCTTAAAAGACTTCCATGAAAAGATCTGCATAACGAGGCCGGTGAGGAGTGTCGGGTACAGGTTTGATCTCACTTGCTGGGTTTCCTCAACAAAGAGAGAAAAAAGATAAACTAAAACAGAGTCAAAAACATTATCAACAGGAAGCATTATGTTTGTGACACAGCATTAAGTTTTTCTGACCTTTCTTTCTTGAGTGTTCTAGACTGGCTGTCTGCACGCTGGAACCTTTACAGATGTGAAGTACAATAAGCATACTATACAGTGCGGTAGTTAAGTTCAAACTAAGTTAGAAGGCCAACTTATTCAGAATAGACATTGCTTTTCCATCGGAAATTACTCATTCCTGAGATATAATTTTATTTAATATACTTTAACTACACGCCAGCTGTTGGCAGGTTAGGTTAGGTAAGGTTAGGTTAAATTTGTTTAATAACCAGTGGTTACAGTTAAAATCTAGAATGAAAAAAAAACTGGCCTTACGGCGGGGTGGCACAGCGCGCGGTGTGGGTCCCCAGTGGGGGGAGGTACGCCCCGCCCCGCCAAGTATGTTATTACTGAAAAAAAACCTAAGGATTTGCGACAGAAACGGTTAGCAGATTAATTCAAAACACATCAAAACTCACTAGAAAATAAATAGTTTCGTCCACCAAAGTGAGACAGGTGCTTTTCTGGAAATTTACCCTATTTAGTACGAAGTCTTGTGTGGGGAAATGTTTACAGCTTTGTGGTTTGTTGGCCCATAAAGTGGGCAAACTGCAATGACAAGAAGGACTATATTTTGTTGTTGTGTTGTTGTTTAGGGGTGCGAGGATCCCTTAAGGAACACTATGAGCCCTGGTGATGTCCTATGATGCCATCACAGGCGTGGCGGGTGACCTGTCGGTAAAATTCTAGTCCTTTCCCGCCCTTATTAGTGGGCTTTTTTCCTCCAGACCTTCACAGATCCCTTCAGATACCTCTAAAACGTAATTATAAAGTGGGAGAGAGGTAAAAAAAAGAAAACAAATTACTAACCTAACCTCAATATAACCTAAACTAACCTAACCTGGTAAAATTCTAGTTCTTTCTCGCTCTTTGGTCTCGCTAGGAGATTATTGGTAAGGTTAGGTTAGCAATTTTATTTTCTTTTCTTTTACCTCTCCCCCACTTTATAATTACGTTTTAGAGGTATCTGAAGGGACCTGTGAAGGTCTGGAGGAAAAAAGCCTGATAATAATGGACGAGGACTTCGCGGTCATTTTCAGTCACAGACAATTTTTTCCTGGCCTACAATAGGTGCTTTTTCTAATGGAGATAGTTTTATTTTGTGCAAACCCAGTTTAAAAAAAAAAAAAAATAATCATCACCGAATTTTATGGTACCGTTTCCATTAAAAACACTGTATCTCCATCAGAAAAAGCACTAAAACTTTGCCGGGAAAAATTAGGGTATTATTCTAGTGTTTGCCCATACACCCCCTCTCCCCCAAAACAAGCTTGAGGACCTGGGGGAATGCGGGATATTTGGCTGGGGTACAAAATATGCGTCGCAACCACATAGTTTTTGAGTTTGGGGTGTTGAAAAAATTCCCTAGATCTAGAGAAAATTTATTGGATTTCTTAGGGTAGGTTAGATTTGGTTAGGTTAGCATAGGATTTGGTTAGGTTAGGTTATCGATGGGTCAAACCCCAGCTAGGTTAGGTTAATTTTGGTTAGGCAAATTTCTCTAGATATAAGGAAATTACCCTAGATCTAGGGAATTTAACCCCTCTTACACAACTCTTAAATTACGTGTTTCCGACGCTTTATTTGTTCCCCACCCGAAACCCCGCATTCCCACAGGTCCCCAAGCTTGTTTGTGGAAAGTGAGTGTGGGCAAACACTAGAAATTTACCAAAATTAGTCAGGGTTTTATAGGTTTGGTTTCATTAAAATCTATAAGACCCTAACTAATTTTTCCCGGCCAAGTTTTAGTGCTTTTTCTGATGGAGATAAGTGTTTTTAATGGAAACGGTACCATAGAACTCGGAGGTTTTTTTTTATTATGGGTTTGCTCAAAATAAAACTATCTCCATTAGAAAAAGCACCTATTGTAGGCCAGGAAAAAATAGTCTGTCTCTGAAAACGACCGCGAAGTCCTCGTCCATTATTACCAAAAGCCTATTAATAAGGGCGGGAAAGGACTCTATAATTGTACCGGCCTGTCTTCTTCAGCAGACACAGACGAGGCGGGTGACTGCCTGGTGCCGCATTAGTGATATGCTGCACCACACTCTACTGTGTACCGCGGCACACTGCCACTCACGCTAACCGCGCAGTTCTCGTCCATTGCAACCCATAGTCGTCATCGTTCTCTGCACCGATTCTAAAATCAGATCGGTCAGTCCACCCTGAGTGCGGCGTGAGCGTCCCTTCCCCGCCCCCCGCCGCACCCGCCGCGGCATGACTGTGTTGGAGGGGTCCTGCATACACCCCACCTTACCCACCCCGTACCCACCTTGCGCCCGTCACCCTCACCGCCCCGCCACAGCCGTCACCAACAGTACCTGGGCTGAACACCCTCACACGCCTACGCCAACTTCTCCTTGTTATTGTTGATCTTAATCTTAATCTTACAGCTACCTTGAATTAAAAATAGGGTTGGCTCCTACAATTTTTTATGATAATCAACCATCAACCAAGCAGGAAACTGAAACCTCGAAGTTGCCATACATCGGCATACGTCGCGGGGCGCGTCGCCTCGCCCACCTTACGACGTCACTCCCGGGGGTCACCACTCACCACCAGGAATCAATCAATCATTGGGGGCATACGCCGGGGGGCGCGTCGCTTCGCCCACCCTACGACGCCACTCCCGGGGGTCACCACGCACAAGTCCCCATGCAGGCTCCTTTCCCATACCAAGCAACTCTCGACAAGAAACATCAACTTGCCCCAGCCACGAGCCTTGTGGGCGCCCCCTTGGCCTCCTCCACGCCGGATTGTCTCTTACAGATACAACCCGATGGGAAGGATCGGTTTCAGGGTAGCGTGCCACATGCCCATATAGCCGAAGTTGGCGCTGACGGACTATGCAGGTAATAGGCCTCGATTCAGTCTCACGGTGCAATCGCTGATTTGACACGCAATCATCCCAGCGATACCCCATGATTCTGCGAAGACACTTATTACCAAAGGCATTGATTCGTCTCTTCAAGTCACTATTTAGTGTCCATGTCTCACAACCATAGAGTAAGACAGGGATCACAAGCGACTTGAAGATCCGGATCTTTGTCCTTCTGCACAGGTACCGACAACGCCAAATACTCCCGCTGAGCGAGTCCATAACACCGTGGGCTATGCCAATCCGCCGTAAGACTTCTTGACGTGACCCGCCGTCATTATGGACTGCGCTACCAAGGTATGTAAAACTTTCCAAGATCTCAATGTCCTCGCCACACGCATGAACAGACTGTACTGCTTCATCTAGTAAGTCTCCAAACACCTGGACCTTGGTCTTGAGCCAGGAGACCTCAAGTCCCAAAGGCTTTGCCTCCTCGTGCAGTGCCTCGAGAGCCATCACCAGGACCTCCAGCGACTCAGCAAAGATTACTGCATCATCGGCAAAAACAAGATCAGTGATCTTGGTGTTGCCGAGGGATGCTCCACAATCACTTTGATCTACAACCTTGTCCAATACCCAGTCCATACAAGCGTTGAAAAGTGATGGGGCAAGGACGCACCCTTGCCTCACTCCTGTATTCACAGGAAAGAAGCTGGATACACCTGCCCCACACTTCACAGCACTCTCAGTCCCAGAATACAGACCAGTTATCAAACCAATAGTCCTTGCAGGAATCCCTCGGAATCCCCACCAGGGATGCCACTCTAAAATTTTCAGAAATCCCAAGATAGACAAAAAAATCCCACGGGCTTTAAAAAAACATTAAAACTGACTCCTAAATACGGTACATATGCTTACCTTGAGATAAAATACTGAAGAAATAAGTGAATAATCCCAACGAAAATCCCTAGACAAAAATTATCCCAAGGACATGGCTCAAATCCTAAGATCTTTGGAAAAATCCCAAAGAGTGGCATCCCTGGGGCCGGATGTTCGAACGTTCGTAACGCGTCTCTAAAGCCCCGTCCACACTACCACTCACCACCGTCGGTGCTTGCCGTCGGTGCTTGCCGACGGGAAGCGCCGTTGCCAGGGTTGTGTCCACACGAACGGTTTTGTTCGGCGGTCAGCGCGCTTCCTGATTTCAAAATGAGAGTCATGTTTTCTGCATATCGTGTACTCTCACTCGAGATTATGAAATAACCACAGGAGGTTTAGAAAAACTGACCCAACTATCATCTTCATGACACATTTCTGCATATCATAAGCAAGAAAAATATACGAAAACTTTTTTGTGTATTCTAAAAAATATAGCAAAAAGAAATAGTGTATAAACATTTTTCTCACTTTTTTGTCTTCAACTCGCTGCAATTTCCCGACCATTTCTCCCATTTAATTTTTGATCACATACTCGTAATCAGCTGACTTTCTTGGTTCTGATGGTATACGGTACATAGCAATGCAAAAATATCTAGATAGTGAAAATTGCCGATAACTTGAAGCATGTGTTTGGCGCTGACCCGTGAGTGACGGGCATGCCCGCCCAATATTAAACCTGCTGAATGCTGGCGGGCAGCGCCGACGGTTACATTTTGCTCGTCGGCATCGTGTCCACACTGCCACTTTTGAGTGACGAACACTGTTCGAGGGCAAGCGCCGACGGTGGGGAGTGGTAGTGTGGAGGGGGCTTAAGATCTTTTAGCCCTTAGATTGTTTTTGGAAAACTTTTCTTTAACCGCGTTTAGGGGGTATTATCAAACGATTTTTGCGAAATCCATCCGCCATATTTTTTTAGTTTTCCCAACCGTAGTGCAAAAGGTTGCTAAAAAGCACTCGCACACTTTTTCGAAAGGGTCGCCAGATAAAGGGGGTTTTTCTAATATACAAGCCATATAAATTTTTATTTTTATTAGTTGTTTATTTCTTTTGGAGTTTTTAGGGTTTGGGTTTCAGGACCTGTAGGGGGAATGTAAATTTAAAATAAAGGGTGCAAATAAATGGTATGCTCCGAATGTCTATAGGGGGGCCTGGAATGATGAAGTGCAAAAAAAAAAGAAATTTTCTTGTGCTAAAAGTGTATAGGAAGTAAATAGGGGAGGGGAAGATGGGGGGAAGTGAAGGAGGAGAAAGGGACAAGGTCGAGATGGAGAGAATGAGTCAAGTAAAGGGAAAGGGTTTACGGGGGGAACTAGCAATACGGGGGAGTTTCGTCACAAGTTGTTTGGTACCCGGGTTTTGTTAGCTTTTTTCGTACACAGTTTTTGATTTTTTTTCGAAAAATATATACCTGGTGTGTCTTTTCTTGCCCCCCCTAGTCATAAATTTAAACTGGGACCTGAGTGAAACAAAACCAAATATAGTTTCATAAGACTACTAAACAATTTTTTAGATCTACGAATGATAAATTCTGGTGTACGAAAAAACTTGTGTACGAACTGACTGCATCCCCTCTCTTTCAAGGGCTACGGAGAGGCAAAGATAAAGAACTTCGAGCACCGGTGTACTAGTGCGTGGAATGCATGTATACGTGGGGGAAAAGTGAAATACTAGGGGAAAATTTTTTTTTTTTTTTTTTTTTTTTTTTTTAAAGTGTAGTTTGGGCCCAATCCCAATACAACACAACTAATCGGTAATTTTAAGTACCCTGAACGTTTGGGTTTTTATTATAAGGAGTTATTTCAACCCACAAAAAGTTTGTCGTAAATAAAAAAAATAAAAACATTGGGATCGGGGGGGGCAAAAACCCCCCCCAGTAAAGGTTAGGTTACGTAACCCAATGCCCGGGTTAGATTGGGAACTTTTCGGGGGGTTCTTAGGGGGGCGAAACCCCCCCCAATTAGTCAGAAAGGGTATTGGTAAAAAGGGGGAGTTTTGGGTTTTGAAACTGCATATTTACCAAAAAAGAGTATGAAAGAGGAAAAAGGGAAATGGGGTGATTGGTGGGCAAGGATTCTGAGAAGAGTGGGTAGGTATACACTTTAAGGTAGAGTTTTGGGGCCAATAGGGAGTTTTGGGTTGAAATGTTTAAATGTTTTACCAAAAAGATTTATGTAGAGGAAAAAGGGAAATGTGTGATTGGGGGGAAAGGAAATGTCTGAGAAGAGTAGGTAGGTAAAACATTTTAAATGGTAGAGTTTTGGGTAAATAGGGAGTATTGGTTGAAATTTGCTATTCCCTTTAAAAGAGTATGTAAAAGGAAAAAAGGAATGTGTGTTTGGGTGGGAAAGGATGTCTGAGAAAAATTAGGTGGGTTATACACTTTAATGGTAGAGTTTTGGGTTCAATAGGGAGTTTGGTTAAAACTGCATTTTTTTCCTAAAAGAGTAGGTAGAGGAAAAAGGGAAAATATGTGATTGGGGAAAGGGATGCTGATTAGAGTAGGTACACTCTACTCCAACTCTAAGAAAATAGTATGTAGTAAACCCAAAGTATTGAATGAATGGTTCAATGATGGAAGCTGGGGTAGTGAGATGTTATTCTAGGCAAGTTTACGACCCCTGGGAATTTTGGGGTTAAAGCCCATAAAAAACACTAGAATGCAGGGGGTTTTTTCAAACCCAACCCACTACTGGGAATATGTCCCAAATTCCCCTTTTTATTTCCCGGGGGCCCGGGGCTGGGGAGGAAAGCACCCCCAAATCAATCCCCAACCTAAACCAGACATATATCAACTGGCCAACCAACCCAACCCCAACTGTGAGGCTATTGCTGGTATTTTAAACCCTGAAATTTAAAGCACGGTTTAAAAAAAAGGGAAAACTCGCCGGGGGCGAAAAAAAATAGGAAATTGGCGAGAATTTTCCCATCGGGGGACATTTTCCCGGTATTGTCTAGTTACTTGGATAAAGTATCCCATTAATAAAACCCCCCCCTAAAATGGTGGGTATTAGATTGGTTTGTGGGCTTTCAAAAATCCTAGGATTTCCCTTAAACCACATCCCTTTTCGTGTAGATTTTTTCTTTTTAGTATTTTTAACCCCATTTCCCCGGTACAATTGAAAAATAATGGCGTTACCGTCGTAATACCGAAAATTCCCTTATTTTAAACCATAAACGTTTAAATTAGGTTAAATCGATTAGGTTGTTTAGGGAAAAGGGGGGGGTTTGGGTTTTGTCGTCCCAAGTTACTTAAATCAGACTAGGGGTTTGGGTTTGGTTAGAGGTTTGGGGGGTTTGGTTTTTTAAAATGATATCAAGAAAAAAATAAAATTATCAAATCAAGACCCATCAAGATATTTTCAAAGGCCCCTTTACAAATCCCTTCAAATACCTTTTAAAAAAGTAAATAAAAGTGGGAGAGTTACCCCCTTTAACCCTCCCCCTTTCCCCACCTAAAGTCCAAAGACCCCCCCAAAAAAATACTAACCCCAACCGGTTTGGTCATTTCGTTTCCCCACGTCAATTCGCCCACAAGACCTTTCGCCCACATGTAAGAGTCCCAATTTTCCCCCCATGTACGAGGGCAATTCGCCGACAAGACCTTTCGCCCACATGAAGAGTCAATGGACCCTACCCATAACTACGTCCCCGGTTTTTTTTACATCGGTTTCATTTTGGGGATAAGGCGGGGTCGCCGCGGGGGGACCCCACGAAGGGAAAACTACGGCGATGGAAGAAAATTTTGAGTTATTTTGGGGGGGGGGGGGGGCGAAAATTATATTCCAAATGCTTTTATTACTGTTTCTCTGTTCTCGCTGACAACCTAAAGAAACCTGAGGTTTAAAGGCTGAGGGGCCGGGGTTCTAAACCAAAAAAAAAAAGAGTCATAACAGAGCCTCGCAAAAAGGGAAGCAACTCGTAAGGGGGCAGGAAGGTTTTTACGGAATGCACTTTCGACGACACCCCTCCCAAACCCCCAACATAGTGAAACGTCGAACCCTTTCCCAAATCTTGCCGTCGAACCCTTCATTTATTTCCCCTTTATAAAATACACACTTTAAAAATGAAATTGACGGCATGTATACGTATTTTTATACATAGGAACAAAGGATAATGGGCCGAGGGGGGGTTCCCCGTCTGTTTTAAAAATTTCCCTTTTATAAAAAGTTTTTTACCTTTCTCATGCGCAATTTAAAAAAATCGTTATTTAACCCCGCTCTTATTTAAACGGCCGAGAGATAATCGACGCGGGGGAGAAAAGAGAGAGAGGAGAGAAGAAATTTAAAGGAGGGCCCAGGGGAGGAGAGAGGCTGGGGAGGGGGTTTGGCCCGGGGGGTATGGGCATGTTACCGCGATAGGAAAAAAAGAAAATGGAGGAAGATGAGGAGGAAATAAAATACAGAGAGGGAGAGAGAATGGGGGGGGGGGGCGATAACGGAACAAGTTATCATAATCACTACTTTAGCCTGAGGATGAAGCCGCACACACAGTACTGTTGTTCATTGTTTATTAGTCTTTATCGCTAGTTGATTTTATTAAATACAAGATTAATGATAGGCAAGCTAAGTTTGATAGGTGTTACCACGTTAGGGTGGGATACTCTATGATAGACATACGTATAGACATATTGGAAGTTTCGACGGAGTTCGACGGTACCGTCGAAACTTCCATTTTTTACCGTCGAAAGTGCATTCCGTCGAAACTTCCTGTAATCCTGGGTGGGCATTTTCGAAGGGGCTCTAAACTACACCCTCTTAGCGTCCTAAGACCGACTTAGTTATACCGGGCCAAGAAGATTACTAAGGAAGCATTTTCGGGCGTCATCTTAGCCTCGTGTAAGGGGACAGAAGGCCAACCCTTCTTAGTGCCACCTAACCAATCAGCGCGCGCGACACAAGTCTGTATTTGGCGGGAAATACGTATACCACGCCGAGTGTCTCTCTCTCTCTCTCTCTCTCTCTTCTCTCTCTCTCTTTCCCTTCTCTCTCTCTCTCTCTCTCTCTCTCTCTCTCTCTCTCTCTCTCTCTCTCTCTCTCTCTCTCTCTCTCTCTCTCTCTCTCTCTCTCTCTCTCTCTTTCCCTTCTCTCTCTCTCTCTCTCTCCTCTCTCTTTCCCTTCTCTCTCTCTCTCTCTCTCTCTCTCTCTCTCTCTCTCTCTCTCTCTCTCTCTTCTCTCCTCTCTCTCTCTCTCTCTCTCTCTCTCTCTCTCTCTCCTCTCTCTCTCTCTCCCCCTCTCTCTCTCTCTCTCTCTCTCTCTCTCTCTCTCTCTCTCCTTTTTTTCTCTATAATTTCTTCTCCCTCCTCTTCCTTCTCCTTGAGTTGCCAGATATGTATTTCTGCTAGTCACAGTGCAGTGTACACGCCGAGGGTCTCCTCTCTCTCTCCTCTCTTCTCTCTCTCTCTCTCTCTCTCTCTCTCTCTCTCTCTCTCTCTCTCTCTCTCTCCTGCCTCCTTTTTTTTTCTTCTCCCTCCTCTTCCTTCCCCTTTTCATCCTCCACACACATATCATAGCCAGTATGTGATATTATCGTGAATAACGACACTTTTTTTCTGGTGTGTTTTGATATGTTTAGAATTAATCTGCTAACCGTTTTTGTCGCAAATCATATCTATTCCGCCCAGCCCACCCCTATATATATAGTATATATATAGCCCACACCTATATATATTATATATATATATATATATATATAATATATATATATAATGTTATTATACAGCCTAATATACTATATACAGTCTAAAATATATAATATATAACCAATAATATAACCATTGTTGTTATGGTGACGGAGAAAATTGCGGGCTAAGACGACCCCAACCCTGCCTTAGTTTACACTCGCTGCACTGTCTTAGGCGGAGCGAACTTTGCTTCCGAAAATGTCCACCTAGCGCTAAGATGGTCTTAGTCCCCTAAGATGGTCTTAGTAGTGTTCCAAAATGCCGCCCCTGGTAGGTACGTAATGTGTCCCTACCACTTGCTTTAATTACTTCTTAATGAGACTCTGCTGTGACTGTTTTCCTGGTTTAGAAACCTTCGCACATCAACCATCACCTCAGGTCTTCTCTATGTTGTCAGCGAGCACGGAAATATAGCACCTGGAATATCAATTTCGCCCAAAACAACTCGAATTTTTTTCATCGTCGTAGTCTTCTCTTTGTAGGCTATACATATTCATGGTTATGATAGTATTAAAATACCTTATTAATTGAGTTCCTTTTGTTGTCTTTCCTCATAATAAGTAGTGCTACATCATGATTTAATAAGTGTTACTTGACGAGCCAATGAATACTCTTGAGTCTATACCAACATCACCAACCTTTGCTTTGATTTATCTTATTACTCCATCCATAAACAAGTTGCATAACCACGATGACATTACCCATCCTTGCCTCATGGTACCTGCATGGTACTGTCGTCTACCGATATTTTTGTCCCTACACAAATCGGGAAAACTCGCCGACAGTAATGGTTAGGTTGGTATCCGGTCATTTCGCCCACATGCCATTTCGCCACACCATAGAGTCATTTCGCCCACAGGTCATTTCGCCCACACTATGGAGTCATTTCGCCCACACTATGGAGTCTATAGGAGCTAGGAGGTTAGGTTATATTTGTTTAGTGTGTCGAGAACCCCCAACCCCCCGCTAGGAGGTTAGGTTAGATTTGTTTAGGTTAGGTTAGGGTAAGTTAGATTTGGGTAGTTTAGATTAGATTTGGTTAGGTTAGGTTAGATTAGATTTGGTTAGGTTAGGATAGGTTATATTTTGGTTAGGTTAGCTTAGGTTAGATTTGGTTAGGTTAGGTTATCGGTGGGTCAAGCCCCCTGCTAGGGTAGGTTAATTTTGGTTAGGTTAGGTTTATTTTGGTTAGGCAATTTTCGTCATTTCGCCCACAAGACATTTCGTCCACATGTAAGTCAATTCGCCCACATATAAGAGTCAATTCGCCCACTCTAAAGTCAATTCGCCCACACAATCCATGTCACTGAGTCATGTAACTGTATCTTCCTCTGGCAGAAATGGAATGAACCACCAGTAACCTTGGGCGAAATGACGGTAAATTTCTAGTGTCCCATACTCTCCCACTTCCCCCAAACAAGTTTGGGGACCTGTGGGAATGCGGGGTTTTCGGGTGGGGAACAAATTATGCGTCGGAAACGCGTAATTAAAGAGTTGTGTAGGGGGGGTAAAATTTCCTAGATCTAGGGTAATTTCCTTATATCTCGAGAAAATTGCCTAACCAAAATAAAACTAACCTAACCAAAATTAACCTACCCTAGCAGGGGGCTTGACCCACCGATAACCTAACCTAACCAAATCTAACCTAAGCTAACCTAACCTAACCAAATCTAACCTATTAGATTTGGTTAGGTTAGGTTAGATTAGATTAGATTTGGTTAGGTTAGGATAGGTTAGATTTGGTTAGGTTAGGTTAGATTTGGTTAGGTTAGGTTATCGGTGGGTCAAGCCCCCTGCTAGGGTAGGTTAATTTTGGTTAGGTTAGGTTTATTTTAATTAGGCAATTTTCTCTAGATATAAGGAAATTACCCTAGATCTAGTGAATTTTACCCCCACTACACAACTCTTTAATTACGTATCTGAAGACATCTTCAGGTATCAGGTATCTGAAGGGATCTGTTAAGCTCTGGAGGAAAAAAAACACTTATAAGAGCGGAAAAGGAGGTAAAGGTAAAGTTCAGAGGCTTTTATAAGTCTTGTCTATATATTTGAGCATTTATCCTCTCTAAGGGCTATATTCAAGAACTTTTCTCCACCCGTTGCATCGCGTATTGGTATACAAGAATCAACATACGACGCAACGCGTCGAGCTCAGGGGTGGAGGTTTGAGTCAGCTGATTGGCGACAACTTGCACATCCCCCCTTCATCCCGCTCTCCACTTATTCCATCGTATTTCTTCCCAGACCATTACAGGAGAGTTTTCAACACAACCGAGAGTAACATTCATACCTTGTGAATGCACACGTGTCATCATTAAGGTAAAATCTGGTCCAGGAGGCCTTATATAGGTGTGTGAACTTGTGAGGAAGCCAGGCGGCGGCGGGAGGATGGAGGTCGGCCATTGTGTGGAGCAGTGGTGGCGGGCCGTTCAAAAATGTACTCGCAAGCATCACTCAGGCCAATTTTTTCTGCACCAACGCCTCAGACAAGTGGCGAACACTAACTTAGCTATTATTTTAATGTCAGAAATGATAAATTTCACTAGTAAAATGTATTAGATATGTATAAAACAGTCAAAATACTGATGCCGCTTTGGGCTCGCTTGTGTTGGTACGCCTGTCAAATATCCACCAGTCGGGGCAGTTCTTGTAGATGAGACCAGTGGAGGTACGACGGTGGAAAATCTCCACCGGCCGGGATTTGACGAGCATTCTTGAATATAGCCCTAAGTTGTCACCATCCTTTCCTACGTACCTTTATAAGTCTTTGTGGAGTAGATGAAGTCGATCCTCAGCCTGAGAGGCCTGTAAGAGCAGTAAATGTAGCGCCGCGGGCGCCCACTTCCACTGGTAAATATTTTTGAATATCGGCTTCGAGACAACGGGCGCGAGTGGCCAACAGCTGACTGCCTGGCTACGATTCAGCCACCTAAAAATCAACAATTATCCTTAATCCGAGCTTTGAACCCTATTTAAGTCCTTCGGCTGGGTCATTCATGTCACATCCACTTAATATATTATCCTTGGGCCGAGTCAAGGAAGACTATGTTGGGGCTGTACGAATTTATCAATAATTGGCCCGATATACAGTTCCCGCTGCAGGGCCGACATCGGCTTCATCCGATTTGCCGAAACCAGTCGCCCTGCAGCCAGTGCCGATACGTACCCGGCACAAGCCAACACAGGCCAGCATAGCCCATGTTTGCTGGGTCAGTGATCTTGGTATTGCCCAGGAATGCTCCACAATCACTTTGGTCCACAACTTTGCCCAATACCCAGTCCAATATTATCAAGTGTTAGAATGTGATGGAGTACGGACGCACCCTTGCCTCACTCCTGTATTAACAGGAAAGAAGCTGAATACACCTCCCCCACATTTCACAGCACTCTCAGTCCCAGAGTAGCTACAACTTTAGCTAGTCAGCAGACCAACAGTCCTTGCAAGAATCCCGCGAAGTCGCAGAAAATCCCAGAGTGACTCACGATACACTGAGTCAAACAAACACCTTATTGATATAAAAATAGGCTGCAAGCATCCCCTGTCGAAACTCATGTTAGTTTATGTATTTTGGGCGCACGTACCCAGTCGAACTTGATTCAATATCTGTAACAATTCCATTCCATTCCGCGGTCACTCTCTCTCTCTCTCTCTCTCTCTCTCTCTCTCTCTCTCTCTCTCTCTCTCTCTCTCTCTCTCTCTCTCTCTCTCTCTCTCTCTCTCTCTCTCTCTCTCTCTCTCTCTCTCTCTCTCTCTCTCTCTCTCTCTCTCTCTCTAAGGAATTAGGCTACTAAAAAAATTGGATTTAAGATTTTGATACTGTATATAACAGTAAAGTCGCCAGGACAACTTTTTTTTCTGTTTACAGACGTGTGGTGGCGTTAATACTTACATTTCTACATCCATGATTTTAGGAAAGTTAGAAGGGGCTATCTGGAGAATCTGTGTCATTTTGTGTCTTCATCTGTGTCATATTATGGCTATAAATGAACAAATGACAAAAATATCTACAAAGTGGCTACCAACAGTCAAGTCGCCATCTAGTATTTATTTACTGAGTGTCGTACCGCTATCGTCGTCGCCCGAAAAAAAAAAACGCGTAGTGAAATTTGAAACCGTATATACTTGCAGCTACAAAGCATAAAACAACGCTGAAACAGAGTAGATTATACAGTCATGATATAAATTACTGTGTATCACTGTGCTCAGTGGCACATAAAAATCAGTAGTAATGCTATAATTCGTAATATATGGCGCCTGGCGACATGACTGCAGGTGGCGACTTGACTGTTATCTACGGTACTACTTTTCTATTTTTTTGTATTATGTACACAAATACAATTCAAATAAACATACTTGCATATCATTCTAGTTTATTGCAAATGTCTAAATACCTTGCATGAGCCAAGCTATCCAAGCTTGGATATGTGTGTATTATTGTGCGTGTGTCTAGGCGTGCGAATGTCTTCCAAGTGTGCACCCACTTGTGCACCCGCCAAACCCACCAAACTAAAACAAGAAAAAGCATTACATAAATGAATAAATTGATATCTTCGAATGCAACCTCTGGGCACTGATTTTTTTTTATTTCAATTGCACAGATGCGTCTTTCGTTCGTCCAGTTATGTTAAGTGTTACAAGCTTGCCCAGTAAGTCGATAATCATCCTTAGAGAACACACATCAGGGGCCGTACTGCTTGCCCTACCTATAAATATATCGGCTGTTTAAGGGGGTTCTATGAGTAAGCTTCCCAAGTGTAATGCCAGCATTATACCTCTTATATGTACATGTTGTAGCAACTGTTTAGTTTTATCCTGGGCTGGGTGAAGCCACGAATGGTGGAAGAGTGGAAATTCCCCAACTCAGGAATCTTCCCAATCGTGGAAAAGTACCGACCACGTGACACCCCGCATCTCTTGTCTTTCCCTCCTTCTCCTAGACCCGCCCCTTTCATTCTCTTTATGGGCTGGATATCGCGGGAACTTCTCTCAAACCAATGGAGAGAGCTTAAGTTTGACGTATGGCGAGAAACACGAGTCTTTTATAATTAAATTATTCTCATCAAATTAAGAGGTTTTGGTTATACTTACTACTTTAGTAAGTATCTTCACTTCCCATCAGGTGGAAGTCATTTGGTGGTTAATATCCTTGTGTTTTGTGAACGTCTCTTGCGAAGATTCAGACGTCTGGGTTTTCTGCCTCTGTCTCCTTGTCTCATAAACCGCGGGAGCTCATTCGTCTCCTTGCTCCCCTACAGGTAAGACATCTGGCTGTGTGTGTCCCCCCCATTTCCCCTTGTGTTAGGATATATTTATTTCTCTATATATATCTAGGTGATATTTGAGTGATCGTGAAGTGAATAGGAAACCACAAATGATTGTCAAAAGTGTTAGCGGGATTCGTCTCCTTGCTCCCCTACAGGCACGCGTGTGGATGTACCAAGTGGAGCGTGTGATCCACATGGTTGCAAGCTCCTAAAACAGTCTCATTACTCCCACACTTCCCTTCCCTATATCTTCCATGTATATCTTAGGTGTTTATCTTGTGTGTGATTAGATGGCAGGCCTAGGAATATAGTCCAGTTAGACAGGTTATGCTCTTCAGTAGCTCTCCTCACGTGAGAAACCAGGAACATAAATATATGCTTAAGGACGAGTATCCGTTCGTATCAAATAAACCAATTGAGTCAAGGTAGGAGTTTTTTTTCGCTATACTCCAGGTGATCTATTCTCTGCTGAGGAAATACTTATTCACGTCTTCCCAAAGAGTTTCAGCCTTATTCGGTGCATTAATAATATCTCCATAACTACCATAATCTTCATATTTCACAAACGTGTTCAAGGGGTAGACAATAGGATCACCCGCTTGGACTGGTGGCAGCATTTCCCTACTAAATAAAAATCGTTTCATCGTTAGAAGTTATAACTAAACAAATATCTTTTTAAGTGGAGAATTAATAAGAATCCCCATAATTACCTTTAATCATTATTCTTTACCTTTGAATTTTGAACTCAAGTTCATAATTAAATCTCCGCATCGAGAAGTGTTCGTACTATAATTAAATAGTGAAGTCATATGACTAATTTCAACTCTCTTGTAGTTTTGCGGTGGGATTTTTTTAGTATCGGTCATAAGATACAATAAGTCAGCAACGACACAAAAACCCTGGCACCGCACAAGGATTCCTCTGCACAAGCTCTTCCAAGACTCCCTCATTTTAGCCAACTTTCGAGCGGACAAATCAAAATGTTCCATCCACGAGCTGTGAACTTCCAGGCAGTATGATTACCCTGGCGTTGGACTTTGAACTGATAAATGTTACTTACTTCTCATAACCCTGTAAAGTCAATCATATGTATAAAAACAGTCTGTTAGAACTTAATAGGCCCTAATCTCAAGTCGTCATTTCGTGTCCGTGTCTCACAAAGATACGGCAAAGTAGAAAGCATCGATGTGTTGAAGGCATAATAATCTTCCTCCCACACAAGCATATGGACAATACCTTATTGCGATAATAAGGTATACACGCACACCCGTGATGAGTGGGTGCATGTCACAGTAAGCTAAGCCAGACTGTCTAAAGATCAAGCTCGAGACATGTCACAGAACAAATTCCATTAGACAGGATAGGAAGTACCTAAGTGTGTGGAGGTGTTAAAAATCTCATTAACCTTGGTACTGGCACTGTCTGGCAGATCGGAGCGCACCAACTCTGCCGGGTCCTGTTCCATCGCTATGCCCTGACGGAGACGAGGATGTCCTGGACGAGAGGCAGGTGAAAGAAGGGGTTTGTGGTGTCATGATGGAGGTTGAGCGTCTTGCCCTGGGGACTGGCGAAGGACAGCCGCTGCAGCAGGGTGGTGGTGAACACGAGCAGCTCCATACGCGCCAGGCTCTCCCCGAGGCACTGCCGCTTACCTGGGTGAGGTGAGAGGAAACCTCTTCAACGCATCCGCATTGCAGACATACAAACCAACCCCAAACTATGCACACTGTAATGTCAGAATTACACACAGACGCATCCCGAGTTATGCGGGGTTCAGACTACACGTAATTGCTACGTCCGTCTTGCCAACGTGACGTCATCGTGACGTCACTTCCTGCTTGTGTGACCTTGAAAGACGTGCGTCTGGAGGCAAAAAAAATGGAGCCTCCAGATCTTTTGGCGGGCTGCGTGAGCGGTGGTGCCACAATTTATAGAACATTATACGTAACTAAGTTTTGCAATATCAAAATAATGCTGTTTCCAAGGTCTGATTTAAAATATATTTATTATCAGTGATTCTGGAAGACAATATTAGTAATGGAAGACATACATGATGTGAAAATATTGCGCCCCGCTGCTTGAAGATCGGAACAGCGGCACCGCTGCTTGATTGTAAGCTCCACCAACACCACTACCTCTGTGTATTTTAATGCGTTAATTATTTCTCGTGTTCTCTAGTTCTATCCCTCTCACGTGCCCCTCTAGTAGCTACTGTGTCGCCCACAATGAGTGTGTGCTCCACAGTCCTGGTTACTCTGCTGCCACCACCCACATTAAGTGGGAAAAAAAATATAAATGAATAAAAATAAAAGATGTAAGAAAATATGTAAGTACTGGTTGGATCTGAATGACAACGCGTTAATATATTTCTAATCGTAATATATTTATCTCTTTACTGTATCACTTCCCAACTTGTGTACATTCACAAACTGCCTTAATTCTAAGTATTCCTATTCCCTAACGATACGCACACGTAGTGCTCAAGTCGTTATTCTATCCTAATGTAGTCTGTTATCTCTGGTAACTTCAGTCGCACTGTTACCCCACTAACGCTACGCACACATAGTGCTCAAGTCGTTATTCTATCCTAATGTAGTCTATCACACGTCCAAAGTTCCCTCTCACTCTTTTTCTGTTTCCCTTCTCACTCCGCTACCTCACACGGCTGGCTGTCATACGCTGCAGTCTCACACACTGCTAACTTGGGACCGTCTTGGGCCAACATGTCCACCAACAGCTCCTATCTTGGGACCCTGGATAACATGTTCCATTAGTCCTTATGTTAATACAAATCACCAATGAATCACACCTACATCTCCACCCAGGGCCGGATTATCCTATAGGCTGGTATAGGCTGCAGCCTAGGGCCCCTCAAGCTTGGGGGCCCCAAACCTGGGGTCCCTGCTAAAAGATTTCCATATATAATTTTTTTTGAAAAATGATATTTTGCATTGCTGAATAATTGACAGCGAGCTTCGCTCGCTGTCGCTTACCATAAGACCCGTGGAACTAAGTTTCCGCCGAAAAGTGTATAACTATTCCTAAATATTGTCGGATTGAGCTGAAATTTGAAATGCAAGTAGTGCTGTCAAAATCAATGGGGGGCCGCCGGAATTTTTTTTTTGCGTAAAACAAGCCCTTAATGAGTAATTAGCGTAAACTACTCCTAATTATTGTCGTATTGAGCTGACATTCGACATCCAAGTAGTGCTGTCAAAATCAATGGGGGGTGTTAAACAAACTTTTTGCGTAGAACAAGCTCTTAATGAGTAATTCACGTAATGAGTTAATTGGCTGGAACGTGGCTCGCTGTCACGTTCCAGTCGCAAGAACTGAGCCAAAAGCAAAGGGCCCAGAGGCTGGACGTCTATACTTGATTCATTTAACTTAAAATAAAATTACAAATAATTTGAGATAAAGGGCCCTTGTTTGAGGCCCTTTATTTGAGATAAAGGGCCTCTGTTTGAGGCCTTTATTTGAGATAAAGGGCCCCTGTTTGGGACCCTAGCTGTAAATCATGGGGCCCCAGTCCATGTTTGTTTATCATCGTGCTAAACACAGTAAAACACTTATTTGTGAATGTAGCGTATATATTGTTTTTCAGCTCACTTATTTTGCTATATAATTAAAAAAAATTCGGGTGCGGGCGAGTTAGAGGGTGGCTCCGTCTGAAGGGGCCCACAATTTAATTAGCCTAGGGGCCCCAAAAGTCATAATCCGGCCCTGTCTCTACCCTATAAACATTTTTATCACATACCTTTTCCAAGGGCGAGAATATCACCTCCCAGAGGCGACTTAACCCAGTGAGTGTCTGGCTGCTTCTAATGCTAACATGACGTTAAGCTC